>JAWQEG010000294.1:10000-72500 GCA_033782935.1 Petrolisthes cinctipes
TGTGTTGCAATCATTGAGTCACTAGGTAGATAACTTACTGCAGTACTTGCCGGATAATAACCTCTTTTACCATATAGACTGTGTAAGAATTCATGTGATCAACCGTACGTACAGTCGAGCTCGTAAATTCGCGACCACTTATCAAAATGTTTATGTTATCTGAGCTGATAACACTGTGTGAGGAAGGTGTCATTGTAAGTGAAAGATTGTATCATGTTCCTCTACTATGTTCCACCTACTCTGATTCCTCACCAAATAAATGGCTGGGGCCGAAGGGGCGCCAAAACCCTTAAAATATGGCCCACATCACTAATGCAGGCAATACCCCACCCTACGGGGTGTAGGTATTCGAAGCACACCTGAATACTTATTATATAACGCCAAACGGGTATCTAAATGTAGTACAGGAGAGCGAGCCAACACTGAGGGTCGATTCCACAGTGGTAAATATTTGTTTGTTAGCTTCCCAACCAACCCCATTTGTATTCACAAAATCTATCCAACAGTTAGATAATGATGATCACTGCATATTTTACTCACCAAATTCATTAAATAATTCACCCATAAGTCATTTGGTAGTGGTTTGTAATTACGCAAACGAAAGAATCTTAGCGGTGTAAATTACTTATGGGTAAATTATTTAATGAATTTGGTTAGTAAAATATGCAGTGATCATCATTATCTAACTGTTGGATAGATTTTGTGAATACAAATGGGGTTGGTTGGGAAGCTAACAAACAAATATTTACCACTGTGGAATCGACCCTCAGTGTTGGCTCGCTCTCCTGTACTACATTTAGATACCTATGCAATGATCATCATTATCTAACTGTTTTTAATAGATTTTGTAAATGTGGATACTCAACTTTTGGAAAATTATGAAGCCTTACAAGTGCGGTTGGTTGGGAAGCTAACAAACGAATACCACTGTGGACTCGACCCTGAAAGACTATCACTATGACGTCAGGTATTAGGGAGGACACAAAGATAAGCTCAGACAATAATGTTGGTAGAGACTTTATCTGTGTTGGAACAGGGATCAAACTGATTAGGTTGGGACTGACGGACGGGGAAGGGGAAGGGGGGCGGTACACACACACACACACACACACACACACACACACTACGACCCGTAACATTATGACCGTGGAAGGTAGAGGGATTCTTTTTAATTTTTTTCACTGTAATTTTTCGTCATTTTCGGTAAATATAATGTAATCCGAGACAAATTACACCAAACGGCTTATTTACAAAGTTCGGTACTTATCTGCAACATAATATAAATACTGGAATGATTGTGTACATACGAGCTCGTAAATTCGCGACCACGTACTTAGATGTTTATGCCATTTGAGCTGGTAACATTTATTTGGGGAGGAATCAGAGTAGTGTAACATAGTAGAGGGACATTATACAATCTTTCACCTGCAATGACACCTTCCCCACACAGTGTTACCAGCTCAGATGACATAAACATTTCAGGACGTGGTCGAGAATTTACGAGCTCGATTTGTATATCTATGAAAATTACAGTCCTATATTAATTGCTACTGCATCAAAACATTTATTATTATTATTATTTTACGTGGATAGTGTTAGGGACCCTCCCTGGGATGTAGTCAGATAATTGGTGATATATGAGTTCTCCAAATATTGTCACGAAACACACACACTTATAGGGAAGGAGCTTGTTTCGTGGCATGTTCAGGAGGAATCAGAAGCCTTCAATTTTCATACACGATCACAGGGTCCTTAATTGGCTGGTGAAATAGATTTATGTATGTAAGAGACTACGAGATTACATTGATTTTGTTTTATTATTATTATTATTATTATTATTATTATTATTATTATTATTATAATAATAATAATAATTATTATTATTATTATTATTATTATTATTATTTTTATTTTATATTCATGTATTTTTTTTTTTACTTATTGTATTTATAGTTATATTTATTCATATCTATTATTATTATTATTATTATTTATTTTATCATGTCTATGTAGAAACATAGGTACACACACACGAGACTATTACACACACACACACACACACACACACACTTACTGCAGTACTTGCCGGATAATAACCTCTTTTACCATATAGACTGTGTAAGAATTCATGTGATCAACCGTACGTACAGTCGAGCTCGTATATTCGCGACCACTTACCAAAATGTTTATGTCATCTGAGCTGATAACACTGTGTGAGGAAGGTGTCATTGTAAGCGAAAGATTGTATCATGTTCCTCTACTATGTTCCACCTACTCTGATTCCTCACCAAATAAATGGCTGGGGCCGAAGGGGCGCCAAAACCCTTAAAATATGGCCCACATCACTAATGCAGGCAATACCCCAATCCTACGGGGTGTAGGTATTCGAAGCACACCTGAATACTTATTATATAACGCCAAACGGGTATCTAAATGTAGTACAGGAGAGCGAGCCAACACTGAGGGTCGATTCCACAGTTGTAAATATTTGTTTGTTAGCTTCCCAACCAACCCCATTTGTATTCACAAAATCTATCCAACAGTTAGATAATGATGATCACTGCATATTTTACTCACCAAATTCATTAAATAATTCACCCATAAGTCATTTGGTAGTGGTTTGTCATTACGCAAACGAAAGAATCTTAGCGGTGTAAATTACTTATGGGTAAATTATTTAATGAATTTGGTGAGTAAACTTTGCAATGATCATCATTATCTAACTGTTTTTAATAGATTTTGTAAATGTGGATACTCAACTTTTGGAAAATTATGAAGCCTTACAAGTGCGGTTGGTTGGGAAGCTAACAAACGAATACCACTGTGGACTCGACCCTGAAAGACTATCACTATGACGTCAGGTATTAGGGAGGACACAAAGATAAGCTCAGACAATAATGTTGGTAGAGACTTTATCTGTGTTGGAACAGGGATCAAACTGATTAGGTTGGGACTGACGGACGGGGAAGGGGGAGGGGGGCGGTACACACACACACACACACACACACACACTACGACCCGTAACATTATGACCGTGGAAGGTAGAGGGATTCTTTTTAATTTTTTTCACTGTAATTTTTCGTCATTTTCGGTAAATATAATGTAATCCGAGACAAATTACACCAAACGGCTTATTTACAAAGTTCGGTACTTATCTGCAACATAATATAAATACTGGAATGATTGTGTACATACGAGCTCGTAAATTCGCGACCACGTACTTAGATGTTTATGCCATTTGAGCTGGTAACATTTATTTGGGGAGGAATCAGAGTAGTGTAACATAGTAGAGGGACATTATACAATCTTTCACCTGCAATGACACCTTCCCCACACAGTGTTACCAGCTCAAATGACATAAACATTTCGGGACGTGGTCGAGAATTTACGAGCTCGATTTGTATATCTATGAAAATTACAGTCCTATATTAATTGCTACTGCATCAAAACATTTATTATTATTATTATTTTACGTGGATAGTGTTAGGGACCCTCCCTGGGATGTAGTCAGATAATTGGTGATATATGAGTTCTCCAAATATTGTCACGTAACACACACACTTATAGGGAAGGAGCTTGTTTCGTGGCATGTTCAGGAGGAATCAGAAGCCTTCAATTTTCATACACGATCACAGGGTCCTTAATTGGCTGGTGAAATAGATTTATGTATGTAAGAGACTACGAGATTACATTGATTTTGTTTTATTATCATTATTATTATTATTATTATTATTATTATTATTATTATAATAATAATAATAATAATTATTATTATTATTATTATTATTATTATTATTATTTTTATTTTATATTCATGTATTTTTTTTTTTACTTATTGTATTTATAGTTATATTTATTCATATCTATTATTATTATTATTATTATTATTATTTATTTTATCATGTCTATGTAGAAACATAGGTACACACACACACGAGACTATTACACACACACACACACACACACACACACACACACACACACACACACACACGACTACTACACATACACACACACACAACCTGGCATCCCCTCTCACTCTCCATCTCCCTCTCCCTCCCTCCCCCTTTCATTTCCCTACCCTCCCTCCATACTTACCCAGTTCTTTCCTTACCCCTTGCCTCCTTCCCCTTTCCTTACCCACTTTCTTACCTCCTTCCCTTTTCCTACCCTCTCTCCATACCTGCCCAGTTCTTTCCTTACCCTTTTCCTCCTTCCCCTTTCCTTACCCACCTTTTTCTTCCCTCCTTTCCTTTCCCTACCCTCTCTCCCTACCTACCTAGTTCTATCCTTTCCCTACCCTCTTTCCCTACCTATAGTTCCTTCCTTCCCCCTTGCCTCTTTCCCCTTTCCTTACCCACCTTCTTACCTCCTTCCCTTTCCCTACCCTCTCTCCCTACCTACCTATAGTTCCTTCCTTCCCCTTTCCTTACCCACCATCTTCCCTCCTTCCCCCTTTCCCTACCCTATCTCCCTACCTTCCTAGTTCTTTCCTTTCCCTACCCTCTCTCCCTACCTACCTAGTTCCTTCCTTCCTCATTCCTTACCCACCTAGTTCCTTCCTTCCCCTTTCCTTACCCACCATCTTTCCTCCTTCCCTTTCCTTACCCTCCCTCCCGTCCTCTGTAGCCTATTCCCTTTTACCGACCCACTGAACAAAAAGTAAGAAAGTCGTGTGGAAAGGGAAAGTATCGCAGGTGCTGGAATGTTGGCTTGTTGTTGTTGTTGTGTGTATGATGATGTTGTAGTTGTTGTTGTGATATTGTGGTGGTGGTGGTGGTGTGGTGGTATGGTTGTGATGTTGGTGTTGTTGTTCTTGTGGTGGTGTGGTGGTATGGTAATGGTGGTGGTGGTAGTGATGGTGATGTAGTGGTGGTGGTAGTGATGGCAGTGTTTTTGTGATAGTAATGTTGTTGTTGGTGTTGTTGTGGTGGTGTGGTGGTATGGTTGTGATGTTGGTGTTGTTCTTGTGGTGGTATGGTAATGGTAATGGTGGTGGTGGTGGTGTTACTGTTGTTGTGTTGGTGTTGTTGTGGTGGTGTGGTGATGTTGTTGTTGTTGTGTTGGTGTGGTGGTGGTAGTAGTGTTGTTGTAGTGGTGATGTTTTTGTTGTGGTGGTGGTGGTGATGGTGGTGGTAGTGATGGCAGTGATGGTGGTGTTACTGTTGTTGTGTTGGTGTTGTTGTTGTTGTTGTGGTGGTGTAGTAGTGATGGTGTTGATGGTGGTGGTGGTAGTGTTTAGGTGTTGAAAAACAGAATGATGGTGTTGTTGTTGATGTGGTGGTGGTGATGATGGTGGTGGTAGTGATGGCAGTGATGGTGGTGTTACTGTTGCTGCGTTGGTGTTGTTCTTGTTGTTGTGGTGGTGGTGTGGTGGTGGTGGTGGTGCTATTGTTTTGGTGTTGGTGGTCTTGTTGTTGTGGTGGTGGTAGTGGTGATGGTGTTGATGGTGGTGGTGATAAACAAAACTTTGATTCGAAATATCTTAAATCAAACGACAGCAATAGAAAAAATTCGTGTGAACATTCTCACTGCTTGGTAATTAGGCTTAAGGAACCCTGTGATGTAGTCAGTAAATTGGAGATAAAAGAGTCCTTCAAATATTACCACGAAACACCACCTATATGGAAGGAGCTTGTTTCGTGGCATGGTCAGGAGGAATCAAAAGCCTCCAATTTTCATACAAAATCACAGGGTCCTTCAGAGGAGATTTTCTGTTGGTGAAATGGGAGGTCTGTGATTCCTCCAAAGTATGCCAGGAAACAGACGACCTGAATGGGGGATCTGGTTGGTGGCACAGTTTAGAGGACGCAGTAGCCCTCTAATTCACCAACACGAGTTATACCCCTTAAGTGATGGGTATTAAATTTATTTTAGGGACCCTGTGATGTAGTCAGAAAATTGGAGATAAAAGAATCCTTCAAATATTGCCACGAAACACCACCTATATGGATGGAGCTTGTTTCGTGGCATGGTCAGGTGGAATCAGAAGCCTCCAATTTTCATACACTATTCTCACTTACGTTTTAATTTTTGTTCTCTCTCTGACCTTGATAATACCAACTCCATATTTTCTTGTCATACGAAGGAGTGTCGGGGATGACGTCACACACCTCACCTCACTCCCTGACCCTGCTATATGACGTGATACTTGACCTGATTGTGTGACCACGTGTACGGGTGTGGGCACGTGAGAATACCTTCACACTTACTTCACTGTCCCCGTCTCTCTCTCTCTCTCTCTCTCTCTCTCTCTCTCTCTCTCTCTCTCTCTCTCTCTCTCTCTCTCTCTCTCTCTCTCGTAGGGGGGATATTGCCTGCATTGGTGATGTGGGCAATACTTTAAGGGTCTTTGGCGCCCCCCTTCGGCCCCAGCCACTAGAATTTTAGTTTTTCAGCTGTCCCTCTTTTCTTTCTATTTCCTACCTGCTTGCTGTCTCACCTCTCTATCACCTTTTTCTGGCGCTATATGACCTCGCTGTTGCGGCGCCTAATATCAAGCAATCAAATCTCTCTCTCTCTCTCTCTCTCTCTCTCTCTCTCTCTCTCTCTCTCTCTCTCTCTCTCTCTCTCTCTCTGTGTGTGTGTGTGTGTGTGTGTGTCTGTGTGTGTGTGTGTGTGTGTGTGCGCGCGCCAAACTCGGGCTTAGGCTATTAGGTAAATTTGTATACAATAATATTATATGTCAGTTTAGTCATGTGTCCAACTCTCTTTCTTTCTCTCTCAGAAAAAGAAAAAGAAGAAGCAAAAGAAGTAGAAAAACAAAACAAAAATAAAAAACAAGGGAAATCATGATTCAGTAAGGATTTAAGAATGAAAACATCAACACCAAAGACAACAGTTTAGAAAGAGGAACTCCTTTGTACAGATACCCATTATATGCATGCATTCACGTGTCTACCACCAACACTTTCTCTCTTTCTCTCTCGGTCTTTTTTTTCTCTCTCCCCTCCTCCTCCTCCTCCTCTCTTCCTCCCGAGTGAGATAATATCGAGGCAGAAGTTGTTGCAGGCGAGTGGCCAACCTATGTTAGATATACCTGTGTTCCGAGTGACCCAGTTCCGACGTGTTGCCTTCGTTGTCCTTGCCTTACAACATATAAGATTGTATACAAGACAATTTGTTGGTCAATATATATTGTGTATGCACAGCCACAATCAAATATCCACCGACATTTTCCTTCCATGGTGCAAATAAATCAGTATCATATCAAACTATAATCTTATAACACCTTACGTCAACTCAACCCCCTCAATTATTATTATAAGGTGCTGCAAAATCATAAACACGTTGTTCTTTATTACAAAGATATTTACTACCATGGAAGGAAAGTGTCGGTAGATATTTGATTGTGGCTGTATAGTAGGTGTCCGTGTGCCCCATGAGTATTAATTCTTATCTATACCTTTTATTCATTTCACAGGACCTGACTGAGGTTGGGTGGGGCTGCCTAGGGGACGATGTGGTCGGTAAGAACCTTGGTGAGAGGATCAGAGAAGTCCACCGCCTGAGAAAGAAAGGCAACCTCCCACCTGTCTACCCCAATGGATGGTTTGCCATTATCGAGTCGAGGAAGGTCGCCGTAGCACAGGTGAGTCAAAAGATATAGGGTCAATTCCACAGTGGTTTGTAGTGGTTTGTAAGCACGCAAACGAAAGAATGTTACCCTTGTAAATGATTTATGGGTGAATTATTTAATGAATTTGGTGAGTAAACTATACAGTGATCATCATTATAGAACTGTTTTAATAGATTTTGTGTATGTGGATACTCAGCTTTTGGAAATTAATGAAGCCTTACAAGTGTGTTTGGTTAGGAAGCTTACAAACCAATACCACTGTGGAATCAACCCATAATGTGGGATGGTGAGTATTTATGAGGGTAGTGCAGTGTTGGTAAATTTGGAGCAACTGATTCCTCCTCCAAGCTATTCCATGCAATAGAGCCCACTATTATTTTTATTTATCTGGTTCTGTATCCGGCTTTATATTTTAGGCAGGAATCAAGGCACTCTTATGTACAGCCACAATCATATATCCACCGACAATTTCCATCCATCGTAGTAAATATCTTGGTAATAAAGAACAACACTTGTATAATTTGGCAGCACCTCATAATAATAATAATTGAGGGGATTGAGTTGACGTAAGGTGTTGTCTGATTATATTTTCATATGATATTGATTTATTTGCACGATGTAAGGAAGTGTCTGTGATTATTTGATTGTGGATGTACCCAAAGTATACTGTACTATCCCCTTAAAAACACTTGAAGTAATCATGACCATAATTATACTCGTATCTCTTATATCAGGTTGTTTCCGTGCAAGCTTTTGGTGAGACGATGGCAGTGTTTCGAGGAGAAGACAAAATGGTACATGTAACAGACGCCTACTGTCCACACATTGGTGCTAACATGGCAGTGGGAGGTGTAGTGAAGGGCAGCTGTCTCGAGTGTCCCTTCCACGGTTGGCTCTTTAGGGGAACCGACGGGGTCTGTGTTGATATACCATACACTGCTAAAGGTAGGAGACACGTCCCTTGAAGTATAAATTACCATATACCAAAAAAGGTGATAAGACTGCCCTTTAAAATATTACGTTTCCTGAAAAAGACAGTACCGTATATTACTCTATGTTTTCCCCTGGCTCCCTTTGTGGGCCCGAGCATCGGTCAACCAGACTCGGGACTGTTCAGCCAAACAGTCTGGGGAACTACAACAACAATTCTATGTTTAGGGTTCATTATATTCCTGAGTTAGTTATGTTATGAGTTGCTTTTCATCAATTATACGTCACGTATCTGAGCTAAAAATCAAACGTTTGTTGTTGATATTCCTATTCAAGATCCAGACTGAGTTTAGATAAAGTAGCTCTAAGTTTAAGGACCTTGTGATCGTGTATGAAACTTGGAGGCTTTTGATTCCTCCTGACTATACCACGAAACAAGCTTCTTCCCTATAGGTGGTGTTTCACGGCAATAATTGAAGGACTCATATACCTCCAATTTTCTAACTACATCACAGGGTCCCTCAAGGCATAATATGGCTCGGGTAGACATAGTTTTTTCATTCCATTTTCCTGTTCATTTATGATCAATTCTATACCCTCAGCCATTCCCAAGACTGCCAAGGTGAAGAGATGGGAGAGTCGTGAGATGAATGGGTTTGTGTTCGTGTGGCATGACGCTGAGGGAAGGGAACCCGAGTGGGAAGTTCCTGAGGTACACCAGATTACTAGTGGTTCCTGGTCATACAGAGGACGTACCCAACACCACCTTCTGGCACACATACAGGTACGAATGGACAAGTTAATTCATTGCCTTCATCAAATATATACACCATTTCACATAACAGTTCAGACATGTCAACGGAAATAAAAGTCATTTTACATATGAGGCTTGTATCGGCAGAGGGTCTTACACGCCAAATTTGATGTTTTTTTGTGTTTGATTTTATGCATAACTAAATAGAGTAGAAAATAAACTATAATTTGGTGTATACTAATGTGGGTTTCTGTACATATTTGCTGACTGAGTGCTATCAGATTATAACCTCCATTTACTCAAAAGTACTGCCCCGACGCGAAAGCCCCTCTGCCGCTAGACGAATCATATGGTTTTGACAGTTTATTCCATTCTTTGGGTCGACTCCACAGTGGTTGGTAGTGGTTTGTAAGCACACAAACGAAAGAATCTTAGCCGTGTAAATGACTTATGGGTGAACTATTTAATGAATTTGGTGAGTAAACTATGCAGTGATCATCATTATCTAACTGTTGGATAGATTTTGTGAATGTGGATTCTCAGTTTTTGAAAAATAATGAAGCCTTACAGGTGTGGTTGGTTGGGAAGCTAACAAACCAATATCACTGTGGAATCGACCCTAAAATAATGAAGCCTTACAAGTGTGGTTGATTGGGAAGCTAACAAACTAATACCACTGTGGAATCGACCCTTTGACATTCCCCTGTATAGAAGTGCGTTGTGGCCCCTGTCATTCATTCAGTATGTAGTGTGTCTTTCTGATCTGAGGTAATTCAAATGTGTATGTAACAATGTCCCATCCAGTACAGCCACAATCAAATAACCACCGACACTTTCCTTCCATCGTGCAAATAAATCAGTATCATATCAAAATATAATCATATAACAACACCTTACATCAACTCAACCCCCTCAATTATTTTCATGAGGTGATGCAAAATCACACACGTGTTTTCTTTATTACCAAGATATTTACTACGATGGAAGGAAAGTGTCGGTGGATATTTGATTGTGGTTGTACCTACGTATAAAGGTGTACTAAATACTATTGACTACTACAATAGAGTTTGTAGTCCTTTCATTGAATTAACACATTAATTCATTACATCCATCTAATACTAAATACAAACAAAAACTAATGAATATTAAAATAGGGTTTGTTGTCCCTCCATTATGTCCAGGAGTGACAACTAGACTTTTCATTTGAAAAATAGGTCATGATAAACTTTGATTATCTTTACACATACTTGACGTATCTTGGCCTTACTAAAATCTTGTACCGAAGCTCCAAACCATAATTCATCTGTAAATTTATAAGGCTAAATGTTCATAATCAGATGACACAATTTTGCAGTACTGGTACAGTTACCTAAAGGTTCTTCTTTACCCCCTGTTTTATGTCTGATGTTGATGTGGCAGCATAACAATATTCGAATTGCGCTTATGAATGAGATTGACTTATTGATTGATATTAGGCGTCGCAACAGCGAGGTCATATAGCACCAGAAAAATGTGATAGAGAGGTGAGACAGCAAGCAGGAAGGAAATAGAAAGAAAAGAGGGACAGTTGAAGAACTAAAAGCTAGTGGCTGGGGCCGAAGGGGCGCCAAAACCCTTAAAGTATTGCCCACATCACCAATGCAGTCAATACCTCCCTACGGGGCTTATGAAGGAGACCAATCTTCATGCTGAATCATCCTGTACTGTATCAGATGTGATCCGATCGTGTCCAGCGTTGCCACATGTACTTCACAGCCACTTCAGGGGGTAATGAAGGACCTTTAGGCAACTGTACATTCGGCAGCAGAAGTCCTGTCGCCTCACCTGCTTTACCGAGACACGCAGTGTTCATGGACTCGAGAAATACGCATGTTTTCTACACCTAATAATCTCGAGTCTATGAGCATCTCGTGCCTCGGTGAAACTAGTGAGGCGACAGGACTTTTGCCGCCGACTGTACATTGAGTTCGATGGCTGGCAATGCTATCAGGCAAGGAGCCAATGGGATCTTATTTCCAAAGACAAGGGCAGCATGTACTGTATGGTGGCACTCACACATTCACAGTACAATACATTAAGCATTGTCAGATCTGTGTCAACCAGTGGTACAGCGTTAAGCCTAGTTTACACATAAGCGAATAAGCTCCCGAAGCCGTCACGAATAAGCGAACTTTAAACAATCGTGGACTTGGGAGCCGAATTTAAGATTTTTATTTGTTGCTGCGACCTTCCGCGGTGCTACTGCAGTGGATCTGCAGTGTACCACAACAATGTTCTGGGGAAGCCCTCGGATTCACCGGCGGCACTGGGACAGTCAGTTTAATGTTTTTTGTTTTGTTTTTTCACCGGCAACATAACGGCTGTTTCCGCCATTGCCAGAGGTTTATCTGAGGAATGGCGCTGGTGTACCAGCAACCAGTCGTGGATGGGTCAGCGTCTTAGGTTTATTTTTACCTTTTACATAAAAATGCTAATTTAGGTATACATGCGAAAATTTTAAAGTTATCCCTATAAACACGGAGGTGCAATTAGATAATGACTTCCCCAACAATTTAATGTTTCTGGAAATAATTGCATGTGAACGATTAGGAAACCACCCACTCTCACAACGCTGCTGAAATATTCGATCGATACACAAAACATATAAAGAAATACAAGCATTTGTGTGTTTTCTCTAAACGTACACTCCACAGTAAATGTTAAGGTAATAAGCCCAAACTATAGCATTTTACTAACGATTAACTCCAAAGCGACATGTCAGATCTACCCTCTACTTGAAACTACATGCCAGGGAAGCAGTGCGGATGCTCCCCCGGCATGCTGTTTCACCGGTGAACTATTCACCGGTGTGTATCCCAGGTTCAGCCAACCTGTCAGACACTTTCAGTATTTTATAATAATAAATTACAAATAGTAATTCACTTATAATTCTTTCCCTAATTAAAGAATATTAAAATTTTCATGAATGGTAATAAAAATTAGGTTTGGTAATGAGGCCAATTTCAAATCTGGCAACCCACACATCAAAAGTACCAACCTTACCGTGCACGTTTTTTAAATTTCAATGTAAGGGTGGTGTTGATACTTTTTTTGCCGACTGTACATCTGCGTAGCATAGGCGGTCTTACCATCAGGCATCCATTCCCATGTAAACCAGCAGCATATCTACAACTTACTCAACTTATTTCTGACCCACCCCGACATTAAACTACATACATTCTTTGAAATGTATATGAATTTGTATGTCGCTGGTATGTCCCAAGATACAATGACAATTCACTGGCGATGCTTCCGTGGTGTTTGCACGGTCGCCGAGAAATTGCAGGTGCATCGCTACATTTGTTTTGCCGGCGGTGCAGCAGTATGCCGCGGGAAGGCCGCAGACGAGCCATAGGTGCACCTTTTTTTTATGCTTCATCTGTCACGAAGAGTTGGGATGCTAACCAACTTTTTGTGGCGTGACACGAACTACCGGGGCAGCACCTGAATCGCCGTATCAGGACCCGAATAAGGATTTCATTTAAAATTTTGCTTATTCATAGCGGCATCGGGAGCTTATTTGCGCATGTGTAAACTAGGCTTTATACATACCAAAGCATGTGTAGGAAAGTGAAGAGGTGGAAACTAGCTGAGGATAAACAGTAGCTATCTTTGAGTATCTAACTTAATCTGTCCTGTCTTTCCAGGAAATACCAGAGAATGGGGCAGATGTAGCACACTTGGCTCATCTCCATGTACCCAGTATCTTTAAAGGAGCTGACCTCAGGCATATCTTTACACACAGCTGGGTAGGTCTTTACATTACAGTACTTATAGATCTCTATTACACGTCAAAAGTGTGTCAGAAGAGAAAAAAACTGCATAATACTGCAACTCTGTTATTTTCCTTTTAACTCTCATTCATTATTATTATTATAGTGAGAGAGAGAGAGAGAGAGAGAGAGAGAGAGAGAGAGAGAGAGAGAGAGTATAGCATGTGAGAAACTATAGTATGTATGAGAGAGAGAGAGAGAGAGAGTATAGTATGTGTGTGAGAAACTATAGTGTGTGTCTATATTATAATCACCAGGTCATCTACTTCTACTCGGTCCTTCTATACACCTCCTATATACCTTCTATTTCCCTCTCAAACACTCATATTCCAGTTGTCTCATTTTTACCAGCTTATAGTTGATTTCGGTAAAGTATGTGTTATCCAGAAACTTATCGTGCTTGTTGAACAATTTTCAAATTATACAATATTGAATTTGAATCACAACCATGGAGACTTATTGCTCATTTTTATTTTTTTTCTATACATCTAACCTTAAGTCTATTCATCTAGTGCCATGATTATCATATTATTTCCTGAGATAACACATTACAGTCTAGAATCTTATATTTAGAAACATCTACATACATTTCCTCCAATCTGCATGAGATTGCTTGTTGCCATATCACCATTCACTTTGTAAAACAGCCACATGCATCGCTTTCACTCTCTTCCTCTCCTGGACTTGTCAGTTACAAGACCTGGCCAAACACAACTGGAATGGAGAGTGGCAGGTGAGGGCAGAACCAGAATCCCATGTAGCTGACCTTGCCGTTAAGCATTCCTTCTCTTTATTGGGTGGGAAACTCAACGTGCTCAACATGACAGTCAGAGCCGAGCAGGTAAGATGGACATTTTGTATAAGTCACACCCAAACTATAAGAGAAGTTACTTTCAAACTGCAGATATTCATTGTTAACAAATATGAGTTCATTTGCAGCATTACCGTTATCATATTAAGGACTCTGTGATCGTGTATGAAAATTAGAGACTTCTGATTCCTCCTGACCATGCCACGAAACAAGCTCCTTTCATAGAGGTGGTGTTTCGTGGCAATATTTGAAGGACTCCTTTACCTCCAATTTTCTGACTACATCATGGGAGTCCTTAAAAAGAAATGTTTTTACACTTGGTGAAAGATGGTTTGCTTGATACAGTAATATATTAAGGAAGTAGTATACTTTTGGTATATTGGAGCGCCTTGATTCCTCCAAAATATGCCAGCAAACAGACCCAGATGAGGAATGATAATGGTATCTTGTTGCCTGGAATAGTTTGCAGGAATCATTTGCTCCAGATTTATCACCCAAAACAATGTGCTATGTACAGCCACAATCAAATATCCACCGACACTTTCCTTCCATCGTAGAAAATATCTTGGTAATAAAGAACAACACGTGTATGATTTTGCAGCACCTCATAATAATAATTGAGGTGGTTGAGTTTACGTAAGGTGTTGTTGTATGATAATTATATTTTGATATGATATTGATTTATTTGTACGATGGAAGGAAAGTGTCGGTGGTTATATGATTGTGGCTGTACTTAGATGTTTATGCCATTTGAGCTGGTAACATTTATTTGAGGAGGAATCAGAGTAGGTGGAACATAGTAGAGGGACATGATACAATCTTTCACCTACAATGACACCTTCCCCACACAGTGTTACCAGCTCAGATGACATAAACATTTGGGGACGTGTTAGCAAATTTACGAGCTCGAGTGTACCCCCTTAATTTTCTCCCTTGTAAGATTGGTCCTGGAGTAGTGCACCTTCACTTCAACACAGCCGTGGGGTCTGGAGTGTTGATACAGACTGTAACACCCGTGGAACCCTTAAGGCAAAGGGTCATACACCAGTTCTATTCCTCCAGGTTCTTCCTTGCTCCCTTCTCTAACTTTGTTCTCCACTCGGAAGCCAGACATGTGAGTATGAAGGGACCATGTGACGTAGTCAGCAACAACAGCAATAGAGAAAATTTCGTATGAACATGATACCGTAGTACTTCCTTTCTCATTCTCAATGCTTGGTAATTCGGCTTAAGGGACCCGTGATGTAGTCAGTAAATTGGAGATAAACGAGTCCTTCAAATATTGCCACGAAACACCAACTATATGGAAGAAGCTTGTTTCGTGGCATAGTCAGGAGAAACCAGAAGTCTCCAATTCTCGTACACATTCACAAGGTCCTTAATTCTTCTAATCTTTGAAAATAATGAAGTTTGGAGTGATTAATGATGAAGCTTAGTTAAGGACCCTGTGCTCGTGTATGAGACCTGGTGGCTTCTGATTCCTCCTGACTATGCCACGAAACAAGCTCCTTCTGTATTGGTGGTGTTTCGTAGCAATATTTGAAGGACTTTTTTATCTCCAATTTTTTTACTACATCACAGGGTCCCTTAATTAGAATTAATAAATGGGGCTTTTAATCCCTAACAACTAGGAATTGGGAAGGGTATTTAGTGAGAAGTAATGTAGTAAAGAGCAGGGAGGTGGCTGAGTAGTTAGTGTTCTGGACTCGTAATCTATAGGTCGGAAGATCGATTCCTCTCAGGTGAGGGCCTTTCGATTTGAGTTTCAGGCACTAACTATAAGGCCACCGAACGTTGTAAAACACCCTCGCTGGTACAGTTGCAGTATTTGGGAAATACCCTCACTTCCCTCCCTCTGTGGCTGGGTACCATTTCGGAAGTCGTGATGTGTGTGTGTGTGTGTGTGTGTGTGTGTGTGTGTGTGTAGCAGTTGACCAGGGCCACGGTTACGGGCTTGATGAAGCCTATGTCCAGTGTCGGAACATAAAAAAAAAGTACATATGTTTATATTCTAGTGTGTGTGTATTGCTTTTATTGACCAATATATTCAAGTAATAACCTTAAATATATTAAATGAATTTAATCTTCATGTTTTTTTTCTGGCAATAATATGACTAATTCACTTTTGTTATATTGGAGTGCCTTGATTCCTCCAAGTATGCCAGGAAACAGGAACAGATGAACAAAAATAACGGTGTTCTGTTGCTTGGAATAGTTTGGAGGAATCATTTACTCCAGATATACCAACACTGTACTGTCTTCCCCCTTAACTAAATTTAATCTTCATGTTTTTATTTTCTGGTAATAATATGACTATTAAACTCTTTCAGTTTGAGAGAGACATAATGGTGTGGAACAACAAGCAATATCTCTCACAGCCGCTTTTGGTAGCAGAGGACCGCTTCATTGTCAGGTTCCGGCGCTGGTACTCTCAATTCTACTCTGAAAACAGCCCCAAGTTTAGCTTTCAGAAGGAATCACTGGACTGGTAGCAGATATAAATGATTCTGAAGAATCACCCTATTAGGAATGAAGATTAAATTATAAGCAAGAACAAAGCTGGCATCACACTGACTATGGGTTGATTCCACAGTGGTATTTGTTTGTTAGCTTCCCAACCAACCACACTTGTAAGGCTTCATTAGTTTCCAAAAGCTGAGTATCCACATTCACAAAATCTATCAAACAGTTAGATAATGATGATCACTGTATAGTTTACTCACCAAATTCAATAAATAATTCAGTCATAAGTAAATTAAACGGCCAACATTCTTTCGTTTGCGTGCTTACAAACCATTACCAACGACTGTGGGATCGACCCTATATTTCATTCAACCTTTGCTTTTTTTATATCAATGTTATGATGGGAGGACAGATTGCAAGTCAAAATTCTCACGTATCATCTTGAAGGTCATTCACTGGCCTCCCTGGATTATCATTATTGTTATCACCAAACCCATGACTTGATCACGTCCATATAACCTGTAGTCTGAAGTATATTGGTGATGTAAGTACAGCCACAATCAAATAGCCACCGACACTTTCCTTCCATCGTAGTAAATATCTTGGTAATAAAGAACAACACGTGTATGATTTTGCAGCACCTCATAATATTAATAATTGAGGAGATTGAGTTGATGTAAGGTGTTGTATGATTATATTTTGATATGATACTGATTTATTTGCACGATGGATGAAAAGTGTCGTTGGTTATTTGATTGTGGTTGTACAAAGGTTGAGTGAAGTATGCTCATAATCAACCAACGTAGACCTTTGAGTAAAATTACACGGATATGTTAGCAAATCTTATTTTGTCGGAATGTTGTTGTGATGCTTGTTGAAAATGTCCTGTGTCTATCGACTCATGGTGTTGGTCATTAAGGCAGTCAGTCTTGTTACATCAACAGATCATCCCCCAGCCTACAAGGTTGCTATCCTTGCTCTTACAGCCGGATACCTACTTACTGCTAGGTGAACATAGGGGGCTGGGGAAATTGTCCAACAACTCCACTGACTCGGGAATCGAACCCGGGATCTCTCGCATGCTGGGCGAGTATGATAACCATTACACCATCAGCACCCCCCAGGTAGTTTGTGTTTGTATACAGTAGATATATATTAAATGTAGAGTAGGCTATGTATGTACTACTGCGGACAAAAGTTTCTTTCCTCTCTGGGGTGACTCATACAGTTATTTCACCATTGTTTTCATGTACAGTCACGAGCACTACTAAATACAGTATACAGCTTTGGTTGAGGTTCTGAACAGTCCATCAATTCACCAACGAAGTAATTCCAATGGAGATCTTTTTGTGCATTTATTTACTGTCTCTAGGTATTCGAAGCATACCTGGATACTTATTAGTGCTCGTGACAGTATTCCTAAGATGATTTTGCTTTAATTTGTGTGGGACTGTTTACTGGAAGTTAGAAACTTTTTCTTAATTAAAATATGAGAAAATATACAGCTCAGTCTTAGAGAAAAGCGGTCAAATATTTACAAAAGTCAGCCCTATGAGGAAAGAAACTTTTGTCCGCAATAGTATGTGTGTAGGGATGTGTTGAATAGTATGTGTTAAATAGTATGTGTGTAGGGATGTGTTGAATATAAAACTACTTAGAAACACATGCAATAATTACGTTTTTTTAACATTTTAGATGTGACCAGGTATTGTAGTAAGGTAGCTAGCAAATATTTTGTATAATAGAGTTTATAGTAGTGTACAGTTGCCGACAATAGCGACGCCCCTCTGAGACCTTGACCCATACGAAACCCGCAGCCACTGCTTCAATGTAAGGGAAGGAGGAAGGCATCGGGTGAGAGGAGGCAGATTTGGTTTTAAATTAATTATATGAAAATGATCATAGTATCGAAACAAAAGCTTGTGTTTTTGGTTCAGTGTACAGCCACAATCAAATATCCACCGACACTTTACTTCCATCATCGTAAATATTTTGGTGATAAAGAACAACACGTGTATGATTTTGCAGCACCTGATAATAATAATAATAATAATATCCACCGACACTTTCCTTCCATCGTAGTAAATATTTTGGTAATAAAAAACAACATGTGTATGATTTTGCAGCACCTCATAATAATAATTGAGGGGATTGAGTTGACGTAAGGTGTTGTTGTATGATTATATTTTGATATGATACGGATTTATTTGCACAATGGAAGGAAAGTGTCGGTGGTTATTTGATTGTAGCTGTACCTCAAGGCGAGGGGCATCGCTATTGTCGGGGACTGTACTTAGATACAAATGTAGGTTTAATGATAGAGAGTTGTGTTAATGTTACCAGTTTAAAGCATGACAGTGTTGGTACAGTACTCATAAGTAGTGTCCTAAAATTGAGTACTGTTCAATAATTAATGATATTGTAGAAGTGTGTGTAGTACAATAGTAATTGCAATAATAATTACCAGTATGTATTTGAGATAATATGCAATATTTTCTTTATGGTATAGCCACAATCAAATATCCAGCGACACTTTCCTTCCATCGTAGTAAATATCCTGGTAATAAAGAACAACATGTGTATGATTTTGCAGCACCTCATAATAATATTTTGAGGGGGTTGAGTTGACGTAAGGTGTTTTATGATTATATTTTGATATGATACTGATTTATTTGCATGATGGAAGGAAAGTGTTGGTGGTTATATTGTATTGTATGTTGCAACTCATAATCGGCACAGATTAATTCATATTATTACTGACATACTGTAAATTGACCATTTAACTGATCAACACATGAGTAATTATGATTAGTAGCAACCTATTAGATCAATTAAAGACCTTTAAAGACCCTGTGATCGTGTATGAAAATTGGAGGCTTCTGATTCCCTCTGACCATGCCATGAAACGAGCTCCTTCCATATAGGTGGTGTTTCGTGGCAATATTTGAAGGACTCATTACCCTCCAATTTTCTGACATCACATGGGCCCTTAAGGGAGAGGCCTAATAGTCATTCTACAGTAAATCCATTTGCCGATTTGTTGCATTTTATCTTATAATGAATCATTACTTTTATAATTACGAGTTGTGTATTTTCACAATATATAATTTCAAGCACATCTTGGATTAATGAATTTGGAGTAAATGCAATATATTCTTTATTCATTATAGTTTGTTGTTGTTTACTTGCTAATGAATGTGATGCGTCTATGGGCAACAGGTAAGAAAAGTTATGAGTTGGGAGATGATGATTTCTTAGTATGTACAGTCACAATCAAATATCCACCAACACTTTCCTTTCATCATAGTAAATATCTTGGTAATAAAGAACAACACGTGTATGATTTTGCAGCACCTCATAATAATAATTGAGAGGGTTGAGTTGACATAAGGTGTTGTTGTATGATTATATTTTGATATGAAACTGATTTATTTGCACGATGGAAGGAAAGTGTTGGTGGATATTTGATTGTGGCTGTACAGCCATGGCTGATAGTGCTTTGATAGTTCCTCTCTATTTGTTAGTTGATAAACTTTCCAATAGGTAGGTTAAGTAGTACCATCCATCTTTTAATTTACTACAAGCAGCAATTCACTATTCAAAACAATAACATACATGTGAATGTGAAAATATTTGACAGCAATTTTTTGAATTACCCATATGTGAATGATTATTATTGATCACGACTGTACAGCCATGGCTGATAGTGGTGGACCAGGGTCCAAGGAGTGTTGGAGAGCAACTGAACAGAGTTCGAACAAGTGAATTTTTCAAACCATTCTCAACGTTGAGAGAGGTTTAGAAGACTCACTTTTTCGAACTGTTTAGTTGCTCTTCAGCACTCCTTGGACCCTGGTCCAGCAATATCAGCCATGGCTGTACAGGAATTCCATTAACACTACTGTACAGTCTCCGACAATAGCGACGCCCCTCTTCTTGACCCATATGAAACCTGCAGCCACTGCTTCAGTGTGGGGGAAGGAGGAAGGTAGTGGGTGAGAGGAGGCAGAGTTGGTTTTCAATTAATTATATGACAATAATCATAGTATGGAAAGAACAGCTTGTGTTTTTGGTTCAGTGTACTGTACCTCAAGGCGAGGGGCGTCGCTATTGTCGGAGACTGTACATAGAGGGACCAGTATCAATCACTTTACTTATAATGATCCAGTCTTGTGTTTGATTAAATGTAAACAACTCAATAATATATTATCTTCTTCAATGGGAAGATGCTTTACATTTCTACCACTTCATCACTCATGGGTAAGCTTGAAATAATTAATTGTAACTATTGTACTGTATATGTAATGTAAATATTCCTATGAATTAAATAGTATATGTATTGAAAATATATGTAGGTAATACTTAGTAGATAGGAATACTGTATACCGTACAGTAATTTTGCTTTGTGATTTGGATATGAAGGGGTACACTCGAGCTCGTAAATTCGCGACAACGTACAGCCACAATCAAATATCCACCGACACTGTCCTTCCATCGTAGTAAATATCTTGGTAATAAAGAATAACACGTGTAAGATTTTGCAGCACCTCATAATAATAATAATGGAGGGGGTCGAGTTGACGTAAGGTGTTGTTGTATGATTATATTTCGATATGATACTGATTTATTGGCACGATGGAAGGAGTGTGTTGCTGGTTATTTGATTGTGGCCGTACAGTCTCCGACAATAGCGACGCCCCTCTCCTTGACCCATACGAAACCCGCAGCCACTGCTTCAGTGTGGGGGAAGGAGGAAGGCAGTGGGTGAGAGGAGGCAGAGTTGGTTTTAAATTAATTATATGAAAATGATCATAGTATGGACACGAAAGCTTGTGTTTTTGGTTCAGTGTACAGCCACAATCAAATATCCACCAACACTTTACTTCCATCGTGCAAAATAATCAGTATCATATAAAAATATCATCATACAACAACACCTTACGTCAACTCAACCACCTCAATTATTATTATGAGGTGCTGCAAAATCATATACGTGTTGTTCTATATTACCAAGATATTTACTACGATGGAAGGAAAGTGTCGGTGGATATTTGATTGTGGCTGTACATAGCTCATCATGATAGTGCTCACCATTCATAATGAAATGACTCGTATCAACCACTACACAGCTTTACTTCATATGTTTGCAGTTTTCCTTATCACATATAGTACAAAAAACAAGCTTAGTTAATTATTATGTTACAAAATATCACTTCTGAATCATTGGACCCACAATAGACTCAGGAAGCGTTATACAAGACTTAGTTAAGGAACCCCTTGATGTAGTAAAAAAAATTGGAGATAAATGAGTCCTTCAAATCTTGCCCTGAAACACACAAACCTATATGAACGGAGCTTGTTTCGTGGCGTGGTCAGGAGGAATCAGAAGCCTCCAGTTTTCATACACGATCACAGGGTCCTTAAGGGGGTAATTCGCTTTTGTTAGATTGGAGCTCCTCGATTCCTCCAAAGTATGCCAGGAAACAGGACCAGAAGAGCAAAAATAATGGTGATCTGTTGCTTGGAATAGTCTGGAGTATTCAGTTGCTACAGAATTATCAACACAAAACTTCCCCCTTAACATATTTGCATCTATAGTGATATATTATGTGAGCATGAGGTTAATTATTATGAGCAGTAGTTAGTTTTATGCAAACTCGATCATTACAGGTGATAAATAATTTTATTTAATATATTTATGCTTTCTTAGGTAGGAAGATGATCTTGGGTTGTCTTTCTAAAGGCCTGGTCACACGAGCTAATTTTCATCAATAAATTGCCAGGGAAGTTTATTGGACCGAACAAATTTCAGCAATAAGTTGCCGTGTCTGGTCACACGGACCTAGGACGTAAAGTGCCTTTCTTTAATTAAAATACTTTGTTTATATACCTTCGGAATGGTCTTGACTGAAGTACCCTAATATATTACTGAGTAATAATATGTTAGAAACTATAATTATCAATATTCCTTTCAAATTATATCTTAAAAATGAACAATTTCACCTCCTCATATATTGAGGTCTTCAATGATTGATACTGTGTTTAGCTACGGAGGTGAAGATTGTACTAACAACAGCTGCCACTCTGTAAAATCATATTAAAGCAAAATAATGACCACAGTCGACATAAATCGTACTGAACAGCCTTATTAAACTTTCCAGTAGAGCAATAGTAGTTACTGCCCCGCCCGGTGTTGCTGAAAATTGATCGGTCATGTTCGTATCGCTGGATATTGCCGATATTTAGGCAATATTCAGCCAAGTTTCGTTCGCCCGTCAAAAAGTAGCAATAAATTTCCGAAAAAATGCTCATGTGACCAGGGCTTAAATAACCCCATTATATGTTACCCACTTAGAATAAGGTTAGTGAAATATATATATACACATTCCATGTAGACTTATGACCATTCTTACTACACTACTATACAGCAAAGTCCTCCAATGGTACACTCGAGCTCGTAAATTCGCGACCACGTACTTAGATGTTTGTCATCTGAGCTGGTAACACTGTGTGGGGAAGGTGTCATTGTAGGTGAGAGATTGTATCATGTCCCTCTACTATGTTCCACGTACTCTAAATCCTCCCCAAATAAATGTTACCAGCTCAAATGGCATAAACATCTAAGTACGTGGTTGCGAATTTACGAGCTCGGGTCTACATACAGTTGCCTCCACTAGAACCGAGCACAGCGCCCGGTGAACTTGGCAACAATGTGTTTGTTTACATAACGTCCTAATGTTGGGTACTATAGCAGGAATGAGTTCTGTCCATTTATTTTCTATTGCCTCATTTCACTAATCATAACGGAAGCTGTGCTCGTTGCTAGTGGAGGCAACTGTACGTTATTCTGTACACATTGGAGCCTTTGTTTGCCTTATCTAACTTAATCTTAGCAGCAGTCTAATGTATCATACGTTCTTTTTCTGTTATGGATATGCATAACTTTATAGGTTAAATGATTCATAATTCTTTTGTCTACCATCCCTTTATGTGTGTGCATGGTTAACAGAACCCTGTGATATATTGTATGAGTAGGTGGCTTCTAATTCCTCCTGACTATGCCACGAAACAAGCTCCTTCAATGTACATTCGGATACCATAGTCTCTGGGCCACTTGAGTCGAAGCCCGAGATTTGAAGCAGGCGGTTTCTGGATGACAGCCCACCCAAAGCCTCCATTGGTTCGATATGTGTGTGTCCTGGTAATGGTTTGGGTGGGCTGTGTGTGTGTAGCCTCGTGATGGTTTGGGTGGGCTGTCGTCCAGAAACCGCCTGCTTCAGATCTCGGGCTTCGACTCAGGTGGGCTAGAGACTATGGTATCCGAGTGTACAGTAGGTGTGTGTGTTTCGTGCCAATGTTTGAAGGACCCCCGAACCTCCAATTTTCTGACTACATACATACATACATCATGGGGGTCCTTAACTCATCATCCAAGTTGATTTCTCTAGTTTATTATAATAATTTTGTTTGTTTTTTTGCAGTATTCTATATATATTTCTTCCTCGATGACGTCAGATATCAAAGAAACCATTCCAATTTTAATAATTCTATTCACCTGTATGTTTGACTCTATTGATAATACTCCACTCCTAATGTACAAAATATAAAAAATAATGTTCAATAAAAAAAATACGATGAATTCTTAATCTGTTCTTTGATTCACCTTGTATTGGACTGTTGTGTGATAAGAACCCCATGGTTATGAAGCAGCACTTAAGGGAGGAATCTGGTGTTGGTAATTCTGGAGCAATTGATTCCTCCATACAATTCCAAGCAACAAAACACCATTATTTTTGTTCATCTGGTCCTGTTTCCTGGCATACTATAGAGGAATCAAGGCACTCCAATGTAACAAAAGTGAATTAACCCCTTAAAGGACCCCCTGTAGGCCTATTGTAGTCAGAAAATTGGAGATAAAAGGATGTTGTTTCGTGGCATGGTCAGGAGGAATCAGAATTCTCCAGCCAGCTTTCATACACGAACACAGGGTCCTTAATTGTCATTATTACTGCACGTGAGGATGGATGGGAAGGAGGGGGGAGTACAGTAAATTGGTACAATTGTAGAAAGGCTTCTCTATACCCTACACGTTGGTGAAGTGAAGGGACTTTAAAGAGTAGAGATGTATATGTATAGATGTATTATAACCGGTATCTGTGTTATGTATGTAAAGATTAGGTTTGAGTGTTAGTATGGATTATGTAAAGATTAGGTTTGAAGGATTTGTAAAGATTATGTAAAGATTAGGTTTTCCGGATTCACATTCAGCCCTTCAAGCAATTAAATCTTGCAAAACGACTTTAACCCTAATCGCTCCAACCTTAGTGGAGTAATGACGTTCTCCTGGCGCTCTACCAGCATTGTTGTTTGTGTTGTTTCTTCATTCTTGTTTGTGTATTGTTGTTTCTCTGGTGTTCTTGGTGTTGTTTGTCTGTTTTATCATTTTGTTGTTGTTGTGGTTTTGTTTATGTGTGTGTGTTGAGTTGTTCACTTCCCAGGTAGGCCTTGCCTGGCCTGAACGTGGATTCGGATGTGGCTTCCTGCTTGGAGGCTGACTTGGCCATGTCGGAGGATGATGAGTCTCCTATTGAGGATCACTGGCCCTCACTCCGCAGTTTGGGTTGAAGCCGTTCACCTCCTCTACTAGGTTTTCTTTGCAGCACGAATTTCCCTCATCACTTTGTTTCGCAGGGTCGATTCCGGTGGTATTTGTTGGTTAGCTTCCCAACAAACTAACCACACTTGTAAGGCTTCATTATTTTCCAAAAGCTGAGTATCCACATTCACAAAATCTATCAAAAAGTTAGATAATTATGATCACTGCATAGTTTACTCACCAAATTAATTAAATAATTCAGTCGTAAGTCATTTACACGGCTAAGATTCTTTTGTTTGCATGCTTACAAACCACTACCAACCACTGTGGAATCGATCCGCAGTCTTCTATAGAGGTTGTTGTTGTTGTTGTTGTTGAAGGCTCTGTTGCACTGCACTTGAAGTCACTTGTTGCGTGGTGTAATCCATGGGATGTCATTTGGGTGCACTGTCATAATAATGAGATATGCAGATGATAAGGTGTTACTAGCAGATACTAATAAAAAATTGCAAATGATCTTTCATAGATTAAAAGAGGAAAGTGAAAGTAAAGTTTGACATTAAATGTAAGAAATACAAAATGTATGGTAATGTCAAAGAAGACACCAATGTACACCGTAAAAGCCATTAAGATCAGGTAGAAGAATAGGGTCACCAAAACACCTTTAATTTACCTACCTGCATCCGCCTTAGACCATTAACACAGACCTGTAACTTCCCTACCTTATTTTCACAGTGCTCTCAGGTAATACCGGATGTTTGTACCTTCACTCACAAAGGAGAGTAAGAGAGAGAGAGAGAGAAGAGAATGGGGTGGAGCTTAACTACACCTTCCCCTTTTCAAACTGGTAACAATGTATCTAGACATTACTGGCATCTCCAGTAGAGAATGTATATAAGCAGTGAAGTTTAACTAATAGGTAGGATACCTACACTGACTCCCTAAGGGCTATAAACTGTCTCCATAAGAGACAGATACAATAATATAAGACAAGGCACACCAATATAATTCCCTGTATAGATATAAGTATATATTAATAAATTAAGCCTTAAGAAACATGTGAAGTCAATTACCTAAGAAAGCACCCCGTCTTCCACGTTACCTAATACAACAACAACTCCAAGAAATTACACACAAGTAAGTTACCAGGTTCTGCCCAGAGTTCAAGCCTTCAGGACTGGTACATTTGATGGTAGCAGTGTTTTTGCAACAAGACAAATTGCAAGGTAAAGACTTCACGGGAGTACAGTGACTAACATAGTTCAAAGACAAGTTGAAGGAATCTACTTGTAAATTCTCTCAAGTAATTTCTTCAGTGGGTATAATCTTACGACCTCTAACGAGGGAGATAAACCACAAATTCTTCACCTACAAGAGGCACCTGCTTCAACATAACTGCAACTTGACCTACAAGGGGACCTCATCTACTTCACAGCAAACAATCATCACTTCATCACTACCATATCGGCGTCCCTGCGTAAACTCTCTCGTCAGGACAACGCCACGACCTCCATCACCACCACGCTGACGCCTTGTTACGTAAATTCTCTCGTAAAGGCAAGTCAATGTTCATCATCTTCACTCCAATAACGACTGTTAGTGTGTTAGTGTGCGAGCTAACTAATCATCGCTTCGTCACTTCACCGTCGTCACCTCTTCACCACATCGTCGCCTCGTCAGACAACACCCCAACTAGACTTCAACTCGTCGTCATCGTCGTGGCAACTACAGTCAACTAAAAGTAGGTACACATTACATGTTACATTACATTATTTTTCACTTGTCCACGAATATGTTAGAAAAGAATTAGGTTCCTCATTAACAGCCCAGAAAGAAAGAAAAGTGCCAAATTAAAATAAAGTAAAGATATTCTCCCCCATTAATCCAAAGGAATCACAACTAACTTCGAATATCCCTGATAATGATTCATTAGCCTCCAAGCTAGATTTTCTGCCTCCCTCAATCTCGTTTGTTGTGCCAACACATTCGAAATACATTCTTCTGCTTCTCCAACCTTACCCCCATAAAAGACTCGATCTGGAATACTATATTAACCTGTATTTTCTCCAACAATGCCTACTCCTCCACAATCTCCTACTGTCTCTGCTCTTCATACAACTTCTTCTGGCCCCACTACCTCTACTATGCAAACAATAAAAATCTTACCCACCCACAATTATTCAAAGTATTATACGGGAGATAATCCGAGATATGGGATTCATCTCTTCTTGCGTCATTTGGAGGATGTGTTTTACCAAGCGAATATAGAGCAGGACACACATAAGATAAGATTCGTGAGAGAGCATATTGCACCAGATAGTCCAGCCAGTTATATGTTAACTACAAGTGCTTTTTCTGATCCAGAGAATTTCACGTCATATGCTACATTCAGACAGTCACTTATTGATGTCTTTGGGGATGATCAACTACATAATTCAATATCATGGGTTCAGAGAATGATTAAAACAAAGGCAGACAATATATATACAAGTGAACCAGCAAAAGCACTTGCACTATCAGGATCTCTAGCTTTAAATTCGAAGGAATCTCGTATCATACATCGTGAATTACAGATTACTCAATACATGGGGACGAAGATTTTTAATTTTGATGCCACACCTACTCAAGGGGAATCACAGGGAAAACGTTGTAAACACTGTAACGAAAATAATCATATTACCAGTGAATGTTATAACTTACATAATACTAAAGGAAATTATCAAGGGAAAAGTAATCATAAATACTGTCATTTACATGAGTCAAAGTCGCATTCCTTAGATGAATGCATGATCCTTAACAGAATGAAACGGGACTTGCACAATCGAAATATGATGTATGAAACGAGACCGCCACAGTATTAAAATAGCATCAAACGTCCCGAAAATAAAACTGTAGGCCCTGTCGTCGCATTTACCGATAATGTACTATAATTCCCTGACCTAATATCACATAGTAACACCTCCTTAATGATAGACACAGGCGCGGCAGTTTCCTTGTTATCGGATAATTCCTTTAACATATTGTGCAAATTAGGTCCCCAGCGGCATTTATAAACCAAGATTAAACAGGTGACATAGAATTGTCAACCATGACAGGCAATAAATTACAGGTATTAGGGACACTAACCCTCCCTGTATGGTTAGACAAGGGAACTAACCACATACAAATTGAATTTTATATAATACAAAATTATAAACTAGGTTTATCATACATTATCAAGCAAACCATAATAATTAACCCTAAACATAAAATAATACATTTTAGGAATTAATGTATTCCAATACAGGATTGTCCAGGCCAATATATAAGTCCATGTAATGTTAACCCTATACGTATTGAAAATGAGGGAAACGATTCCACTACAGGATTGTCCAGGCCAATATATAAGTCCATGTAATGTTAACCCTATACGTATTGAAAATGAGGGAAACTATTCCACTATCATAAAGGCCATTGCTGCATATAATACTATATTAACTCCAAATTTCGTCCATAAATTGAAGGTAAAGCTTCCATCTCATGTACAGCCACAAACTACCGTTCTATTCTTAATAGAACCAGTAAAATAATATATAACCATAATTTACTTTAACCAATGTAAACAGTAAAAATATCACTGATATTAATAAAACATCTACCAATATTCATGTAGAGAAAGGAACATATCTATGTGATCTGTACAGATGGAAGTTAGACCAAATTACACAAGGAAATATTGTATCGGTTCTTACCGAAGGGTATTAAGTGATAGTCACATAAGGGAGCAACTTAGAAATTTTGTCAGTGGACGCGATTTTCCCCTTTATCGTGATAATCTCATCACCATACTAGCCACATATCGAAGTGCGATTGCCCTACTTGGTGAATCCTTAGGATGAACCAACATGTTAAAGCATACCATTACACTAACATCCCCTCAACCCATTTACTCGAGCATATAGACTACCGTACCTCACAGTAGGCAGAAAGTTGTAAACGAAATAATAAATGAAATGATGGATGAAGGCATTAAGAATTCTAACTCCCCTTTTAACAGCCCAATGTTTTTGGTTTCAAAGAATAATGGTGAATTTAGGCCAGTCATTGATTACAGAAAAATAAATAATGCTACAATTAAAGATAAATATCCCCTCCCTCTTTAAGATGTTTTGTCTAACTTGGTCAGTGGAAACTGGCAAGTAGCATTAGATGATAAAAGTCAACCCATTACTACATTTAATACTTCCCATGGTTATTATGAATACATTCGTAGACCATTTGGGTTATGTAATGCTCCATCCACATTTCAGCATATGGTCAATTTTCGTGTTGGCGTTATTAATAACGTAGTCATTGCTAATCTAAACTATTTTATTATTTTTCTAAAGACGTACATTCACAATAAGTAACATTAAAGAAGGTTATACAGAAATTATATTAGGTAGGCCTCAAACTTTCAATGTCTGTGTCATTTTCTTACCAGAAAATTATAATTTTAGGTTATACATTAACCGCCACTGGGCTTCATACACAATCTGATAAAATACGAGCAATGAAAGTATTCACTATTCCAAAATAAACGCTACTAACGTAAAATAATTCTTGGGTTTATGTTCTTATATAGAATTTTTGTAAAGAATTTTTCCCAAGTAGCTAAACCCCTAAATAATCAACTCGAGATTTTGTATGGATGCCAGAGAAATAGCTGAGCTTTGAATTATTAAAAGGTTAATTAATGTAAGCTTCAATTCTTGTGTTCCCAAATATTCATTGCCTTTTATCAAGTGTACAGATGCTTCTTCAGTAGGCTAAGGCGCTGTACTAATGTAAGAGATAGCTATGGGTCTATGTCAGGTATGTGCTTATGCTTAGAGAATATTAAATGCTCAGGGAACTCGTTACTCTGTAACAAAACAGGAAACTTAAGCAATCTTATGGGCACTTCGTACTTCAGAGAAATCGTATTAGGCTATCCTTTACAAGTTTTCGCGAATTATCAAACGATCCTTGGCTTACTATAACCTCAAACCCTAACGGGAAAATTAGCCAGATAATATCTAACAATTCAGGAATTTCTCCCGCATATTGATATTAACTACCTTCCAGGACGATTAAATAAAGTAGCAGATCCCTTAAACAGTCATCTTGTCCTTTAGTTCCGAGGACACCCATGGACTTTTACCTTAATGCGGTTCGTAAACATTAACAAACGGACTCTATGATGAAAGTAATAAAATATTCATTAAACCCCGAGGATGAAAATAATGGACCAGAATTACCCAGTCACTTAAATAACTTTTCCCTTCATGATGATATTATTTACAGAAAACTTAGGAAACGTGACGGACAAACCAATCAAATAGTGATACAACAAATAATAATTCCCTCAGTATTAATTACCCTTATATCATAATGCAGCAGGACATCCTGGGAGAGGTAGGTACCTGACCACTCTCCATCCAATATACTATTAGCATAAACTAAGGGTAGATGATGAAAACACATATATCGCTCAGTGCGAAACATGCAATGCAAATCAAGGCCATACATTTGGACCTGTGCTCCATGACGGGAATCCCTAATCCTGGACGAATCATGGGACATAGTAGGAATAGATCTACTTCCCTTACCAATTTCGAATCAGGACGCAAATAAGTTATTACCTATGGTTAACCATTTTCTAGATATTTGGTGGCGGCACCACTACGATAAAAACCGCAAAAGTAAGTGCACATATATTTAAAAAAACAAATTCCTATGCCCATTTACATGTCCCAATATTATAAAAGGTATCTGATTTCTACGACATTAAGCAAACGTTTGTATTAACATATCTCCCAGCATCTAATGGGTTAACAAAACGGCAAAACCGTAAAACTACTAGAAGTACTTCGTGGCACAGAAACAATGAAAATCCCTCCACATGGGAAGACTGCATCGATATGACGGTCAATAAACACTACAAAACACGGAAATAAAGGGAAAAACTCCACATGAAATACTATATGGCGTATGGATACGTCTTTCATATGATATAACAATTGCCACACAGAAGCCATGCTACAACATGGACAACTACAATGAACGACAGTGAGTTGCATTTCAACAATTTCATCATGATGTACAAAACAAATTATAGGCTTGCAGGGAAATAATGCGTGATCGCCGACATAACAAAACAAATTATAGGCTTGCAGGGAAATAATGCGTGATCGCCGACATAACAGAACTGGTACACCAACACCAAGAATGGAGTTGCGTTATAATGATCAGACGGTGGAAAGGGTGGCGAGCTTCAACTATTTAGTAAGTGTTGTGACAGAAAATGTGAGATGCGGTAATGAAATTAAAAGGAGAATAGGAATAGCAAAGAATGCATTTGGTATTATAAGGAGCATGTTGACAAACGGGAAGCTATCAATACGCACAAGAAAAAGTTTGATCAAAACCCATGTGTGGTTAACATTATTATACGGTGAGGAGAGTTGGACGATGCCAGTGCAGATGGTAAGGAGATTAGAAGCGATGGAGATGTGGTTGTGGAGGAGAATGATGAAGATACCATGGATGTCGATGTAATGATTGGTACTGTCCTGACCAAAAATATAATTACCAATGAAATAAAATGAATGTAAAAAAAATTCAACAACAAAAAAATTAAGGGCAGCTCGACGCTATGACACTCCCTTGTGATCAGAACAGCACCGTCATTAGCACAAACAAAAATATATAGGGTTCCCGTGGTCTTTACCAAACCAGCAGGGAAGCGGAAAATTATGGAGAGTGTAAGTGGAACAAGAAATAGTCTATTATTTTTAACAACATTTATTTACTTATAATCGACTAAAAAATTAATAATTCAGCCTGACTTAAATATGAATAATTCCCCTTTGTTTTTAAACCCTTAATTAATTAATTATCAAAACAGAGCAAAGAAGCCTTAATTAATTATAATAACTAAATTCAAGAATGTTTAAAGTTCCCTGATATTACATTAGACCTAATCTACTACTTCTAACATTTCTACTAATAAGCTACAAATATGGTCTCTAAACAACTTGATATATTACACAATAAATGAAAAGAATAGTGGCCTCAAGCAAACATACGAAAAACATACACACTGAAAGATTATCCCCCAACTTGACCCTCTTTTCCCCTAACAAACAACCCAAAATAGATATACCAGTACCTTCTATACCTCCAACACGGCATATAGTAGAGCCTGAACTATGACACTTCGTGACTCCGTATAAGATGTTAGAGATAGAGCTGGATTCCTGAACACACCTATCTTTCAACCATACGTGACAACATTCCCCTTAACCACAAGAACACTTAAATTTCCTCTTAACCTTTTAGAATAAATTATTGAAAAAAAACTTTAAATGACTGCTAAACACTACTAGTAATAACACACTCTTAAATAGACCCAGCACAGCTCACAGAACCAATAATGACAATAATGGCGTCCCGGTCCCGACAAATGGCGACCTAGGGATGAGAAGGACAGCTATATTCTCTATTTAAATCACATTTTATATAACTTACATCCTTCCGGTGCTAGCACACACTGACGACAATCCTCCTTTACCATATGGCTAACAAATATCACTTTTAAAGCTTCAAATTACAAAGATTTGTACTCACTCTATACCACACTGTGAGAAACGTATTTAGGGATGAGAAGGACAGGCTGGACAGCTATATTCTGGCGTCCCTCCCTGTTTAAACTCCTTAGGCCCCGTAGCACACGGTTTCCTTCTCTCGTGATCGTATACAATAGCTATTTTCTACATTATTATTTCTACTCTCTTCCTATAGGCTACTTAACAAAACTAATTCTTAAATAAATCTTTTTCATAGTAAATTAAGGAAACTTTTCAAACACTACTAAATAATATCAGTAATCAATGTTAAAATAATACTTAGTAATCCCTTTATAAATCATTGGAACATTTCTCCCCTGGGGCCGGATTCTCAAAACGGTTCTTAACTTGGGACATCCTATCTCATTTGGGACGTCCTATCTCACTTAGGACGTCCGATCTTAGGAACAGTTTAGGACATCCTATTTCGTGTCGTAAGTCCCGATACTCAAAACATTTTCCGGACGTCCTAAACTGTTCCTAAACACTTGGGACGTCCTATTCCTCTAGGACCTCGGAAAACCTTCAGCCAATCAGGTGGCGTCTTTCAAGTGGATCCAGTCAATAGAAAGCAATGAATGCCACTGTGCCAATAAGGATCCTATCAGCTGTGTTGTGTAAACATAAAGGGACGCTGGGAGCGTGTGACGTAGTGCCTGCAGCCTTATCTCTCTCTTATCGCCCGCAAAGAGACTGTCAGCATCAGTGGTAATGTCGCACTAAGTTTTGAAGCCATCATTCTACCATGTCACCACCAGAGAAGAAAAGAACAGCTGCGAACTTCACAGACGAAGAGTTACTGATGATGCTGCAAGAAGTGGTGTGGTAGAATAAGTAATAGGCAAGTAAACTCTAAAACCTTTATCTATGCTTTACACAGCAATAAACCAGAGCTGCGTACAAGAGTAGTGTACAGGACGAGCAGCTGGAGAGAACTGACTCCAGTGCTAGAGAATAACAATTTCATCACCTCCGAATCGGAGCTTCATGAAACACATTAAATCTTCATACAGAGTAAGACGGTGAACAATCATGGAACAGAAATAACCATTAACCAACCCAACAAACATTAACAGGAATAACTATTAACATATACCACTAAACACCACATTCTCCCCCTCTAAACAAATAATATACATAATTTACAAAATATACAAATAACATCATTGTGTTCCTAATAACCATATCTATCAGGGGTTTTTCTAACCCTGGTTGAACGCCTAGGTGATTCGACCTTGTTTACTGAAGAAGGTAAACTGTCAGGCTCATAACTATCTTTAGTGCCCAGGTATTCCTGATGGTCAGGAACGGGGTTATTAATTCCAGAGTTTTCCCTCCTAGAGTCTCTATCAGTGTCCTCTGAAGGTACTGTGGCCTCTACAGATGGTGTCATGTCTCGAGTTTCCTGGGAGTCTTCTTGGCCGGGTTTACGATCCTGCTGAGTAGGAGCCAAATCCTTTGTGGAGACTGTGGACTGTCTTCCGTCAGGATAGCGAATGTGAGCGTAGTAAGGATTTGCACTCTCAAGATCGACTTCTTCAACTAGAGGATCAGACTTAGAAGTGCGAACAAACTTCCGCAGTAGTGCAGGTCCGGGGGCAGTCAGCCAAGTTGGTAGAGAGTATCCATTAAAAGATTTCCTGGGAAAAGCAAACAATCTCTCATGAGGGGTTTGGTTAGTGGCAGTACAAAGGAGTGACCGAATGGAATGAAGCACTGTATCTAAAACTAGTTCCCACTGACATTCTGGAAGTTTGTGAGATCTGAGAGCTAACCGCACAGATTTCCAAATGGTACCTATCTCTCTCTCACACTGTGCATTTCCGGTGGGGTGATACGGAGTAGAGTGAGACATGACAACACCGTGACTCATTAGAAACTCAGAAACTTCTTTTGACATAAACTGTGTTCCTCGGTCGGAGTGAACTGCAGAGGGGCAGCCAAAAAGAGAGAACAGTTTACGAAAACATGCAATGACAGTTTGAGCAGACATATCTGAACATGGGAAAGCAAAAGGGAATCTTGAGTACTCATCTATCATGACAAGGAGGTATTTGTTCTTAGTAGCAGAGGGTTTTGGTCCCGTGAAATCAACAGAAATTCGATCAAAGGGTCGCATAGCTCGAATAAGATTGCTAGCTGGAGGTTTGAAGAACTTGGGTTTAAGTTCAGAACAAGCTTTACACTGGGAGCAAATCTTCTTTACATCTTCTAAAGAGAAAGCCAAATTCTTTATTTTTACAAAATGGTGGAGTCTAGTGATTCCAGGATGACACAAGGAAGTATGTATTTCCTCAAGAGAGACAGGGTTACTTCTTGCAGCCGAACACACGAGAAAGAGTATCACAGGGAACATTTTCGGAGCCCGGTCTATACTTTATGTCAAACAGATATTCGGAGAGCTCAAGGCGCCATCTCAAGATTTTATCATTTTTAATTTTAGAGGAATGACTGGAGCTGAACATGAATGAAATTGCTTGCTGGTCAGTGACTATGGTGAATCTCCTTCCAATAACAAAAAGTCTCCACTTACGTACTGCTTCTATGATGGCAGCAGCCTCTCTCTCTATAGCAGGCTGGAGTCTCTCAGAGTTATTCAGAGTCCTGGAGAAAAAAGCTACAGGTCGTCCTAACTGGGAGAGGGTGGCTGCTATGGAGACAGAGGAAGCGTCAGTCTCTATTTGAAGGGGTAGATCTTCATCAAAGGCATATACCGAGGCTTTAGAAATCTCCTCCTTTAGTGCTCTGAAACACTTAATAGCTTCTGAGCAAAGAGGAAAAGAGTAACTATGCAGGAGGGGTTGAATACGCTTTGAGTAGTCCTCAATCCAAATTGAATAATATGAGAAGAGGCCAAGAGCTCGTTTAAGGGAAGGCAAGTTATCAGGTATAGACAAGTCCACCAGTGGTTTGATACGATCAGGGTCAGGCCTTAAGGAACCATTAGAGATACAGTATCCAAGATAAGTGATCTCATTTTGATTATATAGACACTTATTAAAATTCAAAGAAAGATTATACTTAGAAACAGCCTCCTTAACCCCTCCGGGCCGGGCCAAGAATGAAATTACGTGCTGTGAGTACGGGTCCAATACTTACTTTAATCCTGCCTGTCCGGGTATTTCCCGGAAAATCACTCTACTTCTCTTACTCCCTACGTCTAAACTACAATACTGAACAACTTAAATTTGATTGTGTACTCACCATCAACTCCTCCTCTTTCCATTAAAACCAACCCTAGCTCTCTAGGACACTCCATTACCGAGAAATCAAGTGAGGAATGGAGGTCACTTTTCCCGTGAGAGCGAGGCTGCGTTCGCTTTGTGAGCGTGGCTCTGACAAGGACTGGCGTGGGTGGAGAAAAGATGGCCGCCGGCAGAATGACGCAACACTTGCCTCCCCCGGGCGACACGTCGTACGGTTCGTGTGCATCCTACCATTACAGCCCCTGTATTATTTGTGTGGTTAGCTGACCATTCCAGAGTGGTTTTATGCCCTGGAGAGAAGCGTGGGAGTTATGTACAGTATTTACGCGAAACATTTTCAGTGTCATTCGCACCATTTGTTCATGTTCAACGTAAATATAAATGTGTCACTATCACTGTTATCCTTATTTTCTATATATTTTTGTATTTTGTTGTTTTAAATTTTTTATTATCATTTTTTCTATGCGTAAATGTGTCACTATCACTTTTCTTATAGCCTAATATGTACAAATGTGTCACTATCACGTCACTACAGCCTAAAATATATGTACAAATGTGTCACTATCACGTCACTACAGCCTAAAATATATGTACAAATGTGTCACTCTCACTTTTCTTATAGCCTAATAAGTACAAATGTGTCACTATCACGTCACTACAGCCTAAAATATATGTACAAATGTGTCACTCTCACTTTTCTTATAGCCTAAATAGTGTCACTGTCACCAAGTGTCACTGTCACTTTATTCGCATACTCCCATCACTTCCTGCTTCTATATATATTCCAATATATGGTAGTCTGAGAAGCAGTTTCCAGGGCATAACGGCACACAACATTCCTTGCACCAGAAGCGAGTTTCCTTGGACTTCTGGGGGTGACGTGTTGTGTGCCTGCAAACATAGCAGCGACGAGAGCCTGGACGTCCTGACGGCAACGGTGGCAGATTAGTGAGGTAGTGGCGAGCCATATAGCCACTCTGCTGCAACCTGTCAGGCCGTTGTGCCGCTGCCTGTCTGCCTTGCTGTGGTTGCACAGTGCTGAACCTCTCCAGGAGCTGAGATATCAACTCTAGCTCGAATTCCCGGAGTGCCAACTTGGAGTCAGGGTGATGCTGGAGGTAGAGTATATAACAGTTCAGCACTGTGACATCAAGAAGGTGGAAGAAAGCCTTCTTGTACCACTTACAAGTTTTTCTCAGACAATCGATGGAACTCACCATCATGTCTGACTTATCAACGAGTCTCATATTGATGTTATAATCGAGCACAGCATCAGGCTTGTAGATGGTATCACCTGTGCCGCGCTCAGTCTTCCCAGAATCCTGCATCACGCCCCTGTTCACGGTGGTGAGCATATTGACGGGGCGTTTATCGTGCCATTTGATGGCCAGCATGTTCCCACATTTCTTTTTGATGCAGTCGCCCCTCCGGGTGAGAGGGAATGCTGGCCACCCCTTCCTGTTGACACGAATAGTTCCGCAGGATCCTGTTTGGTGCTGCAGGAGAAACTGGCTAAGTGCTGGAGAGGTGTAATAGTTATCAGTGTACAGGATGTGGTTGTTGTCAAGGTAATCCCCCATGAGTGCCTTGACAACACTCCCGCTGAAGCCAAGAGGGTCGTCGGCCGGGACATCCACATCCGTACCTGAATAGAGTATAAAATCCAACACATAGCCAGTCTTACAGTCGCAGATGACATAGAATTTGATGCCAAATCTATGCCTCTTTGACGGGATGTACTGGATGAAGGACAGTCTTCCCCTGAACAGCACCAGAGACTCGTCGATAACCACTTTCTGGAATGGTCGAAAAAATGCTCGTATTTTCTCCTGGAGGATAGACATTACTGGCCTAATTTTCCACAGCCTGTCGTTCGGGTGTGGACCCATGTTGGGGGCGAAGTGCAGGTAGGACAAAATGTCCCTATACCTGTCCCTGGACATGTATTTCCCGAACGCAGGTGTGGATATCAGGGCGTGTGTGCTCCAGAAGTCCTTGAGGCGATGTTTCTTGACATGAGGCATCATCATGGTCAAAGCTAACCACACATACAACTCAGCAATATCGACGTCAGCCCATTGCAACATCTTACTATGTTCCCTGCCTGGTCTATTGCTGAGTTGCACAGAGAGTTGTTTGAAGGTGTTTATCTCCTGCATCATGTAAGTCATCAATATTATATCAAAAAAGGCAGTGAAATAATCTAATATTGATGACCTCTGACGACAGGGAAATGCGGCCTGTATACCTGAATGACTGTCGTCAAAGGCAGGTATATCAGGCGCAAATTCATCGCAATCCGTCCACACATAGGGATCAGCGGGTCTATGACGAGGTGCGCCGCGTTGCTGTCGTTGTTGTTGTGGTGGTGGTGGTGCAGCGGTACCAGGGGCAGGCGAGAGTGAGTCGTCAGGCACGAGAGGAGAGGGAGAGTGTGGTGGTGGGGGAGGTGGCGTCAGGTCACGGGGGGGCGGGCTATCAGGGTCAACTGTAGGGGAGAGATAAGCTGCCTTAGTCCTCTTCCCCCTTCCTTTACCCTTCCCTCTTACTCCTACTCTCCTCCCTCTTACCACCACTGGTTGCGACGCATCCTCGTCCGACGAGGAAGAGGAAGACGAAAAATCTAACCTCCTCCTCGGCCTCTTGCCCATGGGAGTGGAGACGTAGCGAGGTTTGGAGGTTGAAGCAGGAGTAGACCTCTTCCTGCCTCCCACGCCAGATGTTGTAGGAATGGGAGACAAGAGAGTGTCTCCCAAACTACCTCCCACCCCACTGGTGGACGGAATTGCAACAGGGGCTGTAACCTCTGACACATCATGCAAGGCTGAAGTTGAGGGAAGAGCTGTGATGGAAGTCACCGCTACACAGACATCTTCCTCAGTTGATTCGTCAGCTTGCCATTCAGTATCAGAGTAGCTGTCCAGGTCGTCACTCCCATATGAAAGGTCTGCCAGATTCTCCAATTCCCGCCCTATTGCAGAATCTGACAACCTTGCAGGTGCATGACGCAATCTAGCTGGTTGCACCCGCGGAGTGGAGGTTACAGGAGCGGGTGCGCCTGGCAGCGCGGTAGGATGCACCGAATCGAACGAGCCCGTATTTTCTTCACTACGCCCAGCCATTGTCACGGTCAAGCACACACTGATTGAATGTGGGGATGAAAAGGTCTGGTGGTGAAGTATAGCCAGATCAAAAAAAATCCCGACAAATTTGGCGTTTTTCCCCATAAATTACCAAAAGCGGGATTTCCCGCTGCCCGGACTCTGTCGACAGAGCGGGATTTCCCGCTGCCCGGCCTCTGTCGACCGAGCGGGAAATCCCGCTGCCCGGACTCTGGGGGTTAAAGCGCTGAAGATTTCTGTCATGGTCCTCCTTGCCTTCCCCACATATAATCACATCATCAATATAAGCATAAGTCGCTTCCAACCCACAGTCAGCTATGATCGAATCCACGACTCTCTGGAAAACAGCAACAGAATTAGTCAATCCAAAAGGTATTCTGTTAAATTGGAATAGTTGGCCATCGGCCTCAAATGCAGTGTACTGTTTCTCCGATTCTCTAAGGGGTACTTGATAATAGGCACTTTTCAAATCCATCTTACTGAATATTCTGTACTTAGCCATTTTATGTATCAAGTCATGGATCCGAGGCATAGGATAGGCATCAAGTAGTGTGAAACGATTAATTGTTCTCGAGTAGTCGACTACCATGCGTTGTTTGTGCCTTTCATCTTTAGTAACATGCACTTGGGCCCTCCAGGGGGACTGACTCTTTTCTATTATTCCCGCATGTAATAAGGACTGTATCTCAGAACGAACAAATTCCTCATCAGATCTTGTAAACTTTCGTGTATGAGTAGATATAGGCTTAATATCAGGGGAAAGATTAGGGAACAGAGAAGGAGAGTCAATGTTCATACACGCTACACCACATATAGTTAGTTTAGGTAATGACCCACAGAGCGTGAATTCTACAGCCTGATGCTTCTCCATAAAGTCTTGACCTAAGATAATCCTGGAACATAGCTGAGGAAGCACTGAAAGTTTAATTTGTGGATAATAGTTGTCTTTCACTGTCAAATTAGCAAAGCAGTGTCCAAAAGTGGTAGAAATTTGAGAGGCAGCAAGGGTGATATTAGATTTTGAGGGATGTACAGGAATATTCAAACTTTTGACTACCTCTGGGTGAATGAAGCTGATAGTGCTTCCACTGTCAATAAGAGAATTTACTTGTAGGCCATTAACATTTACTGGTATGGTAGAACAGAGAGGCATAGCTACCGAGGCCAATACCGGAGCATCAGTCACAGGGGTAGAAGCACAATGGTCACAGGGGTGGGTGGAGAAGGAGGTAGATTCAGTAGACCCGAACACAGCAGCAGCAGAAGTAGAGGAGATCCTGGGTTTCCCACGATTGCTGCTTCTACAGACACCAGCAAAATGGCCCTTCTTTGCACATTTGTGGCACACAGAGGCCCTGGCTGGACAGCTAAACCGGGGATGCCGCCTACCGCCACAGAAGTAACACTTTCCGACCAGGGAGGCAGCAGCGGAGGTCTCGGTGGTAGAGCAGGCGGGCGAAGTTGTAGTAATGTCAACAGCAGCAGCAGCAGCAGCAGCAGCAACGGTTAAATTTCCAGTGACTGATGATGACGAGTACCCCTCAGCGTTGCGTTGGGCAGTATCGAGGCTTCTAGCAAGCTGAACGGCTTCATTTAAAGTCAACGATTCTTTCTCCAGTAGCCGCTGACGTATGACAGGGAAGGCAAGGCCGGCGATGAAGGAGTCTCGAATGGCTTCTTGAGTGTAAGTGTCAGCAGTTACTTGCTTGAACTCACAGTCTTTAGACAATAACTTGAGGGAGCGGAAGTAGGTGTCGATGGACTCACTAGGTAGTTGTCTTCGTGTAGCCAATTGATGCCTGGCGTAAATTATGTTCTTTGGCTTCACGTACACGTCTTTCATAATTTTGATGGCTTCTTCATACGTCGTGCAGTCAGTGATGTGTGAATAGGCTTCAGGCGAGATGTAATTAGTGAGCAACTTGAGTTTGTCAGGTGCTGGCGTAATAGACTGTACGAAGTTGGAGAAGGTTCGAAGCCAATGAGTCCATTGAGCAGGAGTGGTATCTTGCGAGCCTTCGAAGCGTTCTGGTCTTAGTAGCCTCTCCATAACCAACTGAGAAAAAGTTATTGCTGTGTAAATTGTGGTAGAATAAGTAATAGGCAAGTAAACTCTAAAACCTTTATCTAGGCTTTACACAGCAATAAACCAGAGCTGCGTACAAGAGTAGTGTACAGGACGAGCAGCTGGAGAGAACTGACTCCAGTGCTAGAGAATAACAATTTCATCACCTCCGAATCGGAGCTTCATGAAACACATTAAATCTTCATACAGAGTAAGACAGTGAACAATCATGGAACAGAAATAACCATTAACCAACCCAACAAACATTAACAGGAATAACTATTAACATATACCACTAAACACCACATTCTCCCCCTCTAAACAAATAATATACATAATTTACAAAATATACAAATAACATCATTGTGTTCCTAATAACCATATCTATCCTTATTACATGCGGGAATAATAGAAAAGAGTCAGTCCCCCTGGAGGGCCCAAGTGCATGTTACTAAAGATGAAAGGCACAAACAACGCATGGTAGTCGACTACTCGAGAACAATTATGGAACAGAAATAACCATTAACCAACCCAACAAACATTAACAGGAATAACTATTAACATATACCACTAAACACCACAAGTGGCAACAAGGAAGACAGTGATAATGGGTGTATTATCCTCTGAAATAACTGCTAAAGCAAAAGACAATGAGTGGAGGGCAGTCGCCGAGTCTGTGAACAGCATTAGCAGAGTCTCGAGGGATGTGCAGGAAATTAAGAAAAAATTCAGAACTTTCAGGTCCGACGTGAAAAAGAAGGCAGCCAAGGAAAGGAGTGAAATTAGAGTGACAGGTAAGTCCTTACATCATTGAAAATTGATGTTCATAATGACCATTAAATATTAGTTTCTCTATGGTATTTATTTACTGTATTGCCATTGTGTAGTAGATTGTTTCTTCCATTGTTACTCACTAGTAGGCCTATATGGACCTTTCTTCATAATGGTTTGCCCCGGTAGTCTGCTGTGGTTCTGGGGTTTGGTTAGGTCAGGCTAATTCTCAAAACCTGACTTGGGAAAAACATATTAGAGAACTGTGCATTAGAGTAAATATTTTCAGTTGTTCTTGCATTATACTTTTAATAGTGTGCATTATAGAATTTGTTAACTCAGCCTATATACATTAGGTTAGGTATGTAATTTAAGAAAATCATGATACTAAAAATTTACCGGAAATTTTGGGGTACAATATGTAGGCTACCTTAAGTGATCATTAAATATGATGTAGGATAGTTTTAGGAATTCCATCTACTAATGTAATGTATTGAGAAAGATTGGCAGAATTATACTTCACTATACAGAAAGAAATTAAGCATTCAAGAAGCTCAATACAGTATACTGTACTAGAGTTTGACTACTTAAAGCAATGCTGCAACGATACTACTGTTCATCTTAGATATGACTGTAACTTCATGGCTTTTACAGGTGGTGAAATACCTGACACAAAGGACTGGAAGCCTACAGAGGAGGCAATGCTTGCTCTCATCGAGACAGAGGCTATTGAGGGGATCTCTGTCCCTTTCAAAAGCGAGGACATCACTGCTGGTAAATTTGACTAATTTTTACGGAGTGCATATTGTGACTATGTTCTCTCACAGAAGATAGTGGAAGGGCTGTGTAGGGGATTGTCATGCTTTCCTCGGTGACTTTGTATTGTTAGTCCAGGTACAGTACGTTAAGATCTGAAATAGCTTATAGAGTGCAGTGGAATGCAAGGCCCCAATTCTGTACTGTATTTGTGTCTTTTTTATGCATGCAGTATTATGGTTATTATGTGTTGTTTGTTACTACAAAAGCTCAAAGTAAACATGTTGCATTAGTACTGGATATACTGTTGCATAACACCGCACATATTATTGTTACAGATGAGCCTCTGCCATCGACCTCTGCTGGTAGTGTTGTCAGACGCATGCAGTTGACAGGGACACTTGATGAGCATGCACCACAACCCAGTAAGTAGATGCATAATTGGTAGCGAAGATGTTATTGAGCTTAGCTGATGTTCATTATGTAATCTTCAGTAGGTTGACGAGATGCAATACATACTGTATTGAAGATGTTGTTCACCAGTGGTTCTCAATCTTTTTTCAGTGATGGCACCCTGAATTTATGTAATCCTTTCTGTGGCACCCCTTTTTCACCATCACCCCTCCTCACATGAATTAAGTTTTGATATACAATTGTAGCTGTTTAAATTACTTTAATTAATTATTTAAAATTATTATCCATACTCAAACCAAAATTAACATATGGTACAGTACATGCCCAAACATAGAACTGATCTATAAAATTAGATTCAGAATATTAGAATTAGATTAATTTAAGAGTTATAAAAAAGGCATGATAATCACTGATAATCAAATAAGCAAAACAAACAAAAGCTAACCTGATTTAGTGAGATACATGTGGTTACATTTGGTTACGCAAGGAGTACTATTACATTCTATTGCCGTTATTATTATTATTATTATTATTACAAGTGTGCAAAAGGAAATATCTACCTATATTTTAGAAAAATATTAGAGCGAGTACCTTCCTACACCGACAATTAATTATATGCAGACTGCTACAAATAGTTTTACAAATATACCTTGAGATGATCTAGCCAAGACAAAATTCATGACAATCTTGTGGCACCCTTGAGAACCACTGTTGTACACAATAATCAGCAGATGCAGAATGGTGATGTAGGTAACTTACGTTTGTTTTCTCTGGCTGTTAAGGCCAAGAGTGATCGTATTTATATATGTTGGGTGACAGTTAAATGTATGTACAGTATTACCAAAGGAACTTCAATGCAGACCGGAGACTTTGAGGAAGAAGCAGTAAGCAAGAAGAAACTTAAAGGAGAAAGGTGGCCCCGTGTTTATTGCCCCCACTATACATTGCAGTTCCTTTTTCATTGTAACCTTATTACATAAACACCACAGCATTTCTTATTGTTACAGATGAGCCTCAGTCTACCTCTGGTGCTGCTAGAGCCAGGCCATTGTCAACGACGTTTCACCTGGAACCCTCTACCTCCTGGGACAATCAGGGACTTGAAGATATTTTGGTGGCAGGAGTAGATGACACAACACGCCACTCTACAATGTCTGTGGAGTCATCCCAGTCACTGTCTGCAGAACATATTGACTTTGAGAGTTCAGGCCTCTTAGAAAATATCCAAAGTCACGAACCATCAGGCAACATCACCATTCCCCAGACAGTGACTTTTGACGACCATGCCTACTCTAGATCACCACCTCCAGCAAGTAGATCTCAGAGTCGTAGCACCAGTAGCCGTGTTGGCAGTCGCCGTGCCAGTCCACAGCCCTGTATCGGTGACCAGATGCTGGCAGTACAGGGAGAAATTCTGCAAGTGTTGAGAGGCAGCCTTCCAAGAATTGCCTCTGCACTTGAAGAACTTACAGAGTTAGCCAACCGACATCAAAGGCCATAATTGATTATTTTTTTCCATGCTGTTTGGTAAACAAAACCACTTGAGGATGAAGCCTTTATTTGATGACTAGTCTCCAAATAATTTTTCAGTTGATGAAACCTTGTCAAATGAAGGTTCTATCCTCATACGGTATTATTTACCCAACCAATGCAATCATGTGTCCAGTCCTATATGTGATTATGCTAACAGAACTCTCACTACCTCACTAACTTTATTTTGTTTTGGGTGTGTGATAGTATTTTATTACTGTACTGTATTTAATTATTGTTATATTTAAAAAACAATGTGATACCTTCCATACTCACACTCCTACCCTTCATAATCCTCCCCAGTGAACCTATGACCTGCCTGCCCCTCACTGCTTTCTCCCTGATTTCTCCTTCCATATTTCCATGTTTACACAGAACTGTTCCCCGGTGCCTTTCCCATCTTCAACTTTCCTATTGCTTTCCTAACCTCTTCTCTTCCTAATTCTCCTTGTACACCCTGTCGTCTACCACCTGCCTCCATCCCCATGCATGTCACCACCACCTCCCCTCCCGTCCCCCCATTCATCAGACCATCAAAATGTCACTTCCACACTTCTTTCACTTCCTTACTGACACTCACAGTAACTTCATTCTCACGCTACCAGACTTTCCTTCTCTTTCTCTCTTCACCTCCTTCCAGAATAATTTCTTGTTCTCTTTAAACTTTTCACTCAGTTTCCTACCAAACTCCTCATCCCCTCTCCTTTTACTCACCATCCTTTTCACTTGTCTCTTAAATACATTATATTCCCTCTTCCATCTCTCTCACTTCTTCTGACACATTCCTCTGTAATGTTCTCCTATATGCCTTCCTTTTCTTCTCTACGGCATCTTTCACTTCTTCTGACCAGCAAGCACTCCCTTTCTTGCCCCTCTTCTGTGTCTTGTATCCCACTACCTCTGCTGCTGTCCTCAATACTATTGTCTTAAACATTTCATACACAGCATTCACTCCCACTCCCTCCCCTATCCCCATCCTTGCATCCCCCAGCACCTCATTCACCCTCCTCTTATATTCCTCCCTATACTCTACTAGATCTAGTTTCCCACTAGCCACCTCCCTCTTGTTCCTTACCCCTTCATTCCTCCTCCTATATTCCCACTTACCCCAAACCTTCATCCTTACCAACACCGCAAAATGGTCGGAGCATTGGACCATTCCTCTCACCACTTTTGCATCATACACATCCTTCCTCAAGCTTTCATCCACTGCCACAATGTGATAATGTGCCAAACTCAGTAGGTTATTTAATAGTGTGCTGCTTCTATACATATGTGATAATATTTGATCTCTGTACTGTATTTAATTTTTAAGTTTTCTAGCTTAGTGAAGTTTGGCCTGAACTAATAAAATGTCCGGCCCCTTAAGGGTATATACTGTACTGTATTGTTCATCAGTATTAGTATTTTGTTGGAAAAACTTGATATGAGAAAGATTTACTTTCTTTTGGAAGAAAACATTTTTTATATTTACAAACAACGTGATACTGTGCCAAACTCAGTAGGTTATTTTATAGTGTGCTGCTTCTGTACAATAAACAGTTGAATGTAATACAGAATTATATTTTCAGAAAGTCTTTATAACTGGTAAAATGTAGTTTTGAGTGTTATTGTAGCTGTACAGTGATTATGCTAACAGATCTCTTGCTACCTCACTAACTTTAATTTTGTTTTCAAAAGTAATTATATTTTGGGTGTGTCATGTTGCTGTGATAATATTTTATTTCTGTATTGTATTTAATTTTATAGTGTGCTGCTTTTGTACAATAAACAGTTGAATCTAATCTGAATTATATTTTCACAAAGTCTTTATTACTGGTAAAATGTAGTTTTGAGAGTGTTATTGGGATAAGTAGATGCAGTAATTAACAACAATGGATTTATTTCATTTTACCAAGTTTATTTCATACAAAGAAATTATCTACAATATTATTACGTGTTTGGAAGCTTTCTCAGCCAACAAATGTACTACCACTACTCACACTTGACTGAGTCACTCCAGCAGAGTCTCCAATCACACTTTGAAAGGTTCCACTAGCTAGTAGGCTACTCGTAGAGTTACTAACACTTGCGTGTGTGTTGGTATAGCATGAGATCTCCTCGTTCGTCGACGAACATGTGGGTCAAGTTCCTGGCACAAGTTCAAGATTTCTTGCCGAGGAAATCTATAATAGCGAAGTAAATGTTCTTCACTAACATGTAGTGGGTCCAATGGATCCCTATACACTCTTTCCCTCCGTAGACGACGCCAATTCTCATACGCAAACCACAGTTCCATCACGTTAGCACTCGGTGTTCAGTTCATTCAGCTCTCCCACAAGTCACAACAACAATGTTCACACGTGACGTGGGTGATGGTGTTTTGGTGGGATAGCAACGGGGAGAGCCACGGGAGGATCGCTCTATCGACAAATTTAACGTTTTCTATGTGTTTCGGTGTCTTAATTTCACTTAGGACTGCTCTGAAGCTGTCCTAAATCTACGTGTCTTAAGTCCTCACAAGATGGCTGCCCACAGTGCCGAAATTGTTTTGAGTATGATGTCTTAGTGTTTTGAGTATGTGGACCTAACTCGCCTGGGGAAGTTAGGACATCCCAAATGAGATAGGATGTCCTAAGTTGCTTTGAGAATCCGGCCCCAAGTTGGTATTTTCAAACACATTCTACTCTCTCTCTCTACTTAAATTTTATAAAAATAAGGGTTATAAGGATGGGAACGTAATGAAAATTATGGTGGAACTTATTCAACACTTAGTCACTGCACACTCGATCTTTCGGCATAGCGTCATTCGTTGTTAAGGACTCATATGACCAATCTGATTTCATGACCCATTCGCAGTTAAATTAATTCCCACCAACATAATAATACACAAATAATTTCAATTCACTTCAAAAATAAACAGGTAGTTATAAATGAACTAGACACACAAATCATAACATACTTTTCCAATAATATTTACATTTCAATTAATTAATTCATATAATATACATACTTACACCCATGGAGGTATAATATAAAGGAGGCGGCATGACGTCACAAAGGTGAAGCCAACTCGCTATTGGTCGGCTGTCCTCCCTACCCCCCATTGACTCAAAACAAACCTCAGCTGATCACGTCGGACCATCAACTTCACCAACATTCTTTGCCATTTTTTGTAATAATGCCGACGTGTTCAGCATATGGGTGTACCCAGAGAGACAGGAGTCTTTCTACTACATTCCATAGGTATGTTAAGAAAATCATACAGAAAAATATACGACAGAAATGGACAAATCAACGAAGTGAAATTCATCACCTGCCTCGCACACCGTGACACGTACCCTTGTCCTGTAGAATATTAATACTGTACACACGAAAACTGCAAAGCCAAGGCTATTATAGTGTTGTGATATTAACTGTTAATGTATAACCTCACGTATATATGGCATTGACAGGGTTATAAAAGATAAACTGGCTCCATGGGGTGGCCTACTTGTGCCCAACTTAGGGTTGGCCTGTAGGATAACTCGAATGTTGAGAGATTGTATTATGAATGTTTTAGCATATTTCATAATGTTTTAAAGATATTAAATTTATAATTGTGTTTACTACGTAGACTATTTGGTTGTTGAGAATTTAGGTCTAAGTTATAGTACCGTAGTCTAAGTTAAGCCAATGTGCCAAAAGAGTTTTTATAATTGTAAAATTACGGCCTGGGACTGATGATTAAAATAATGCTTTTGTGTGAATCAGAGTGAACTGAAACTGAGTAAGTGATGACACACTTTATGCAGTAACATCCAGCCATCATGGTAAGATTTCATGTGGCTTATAAGTGGTAAAATGTGTTTGATACAAGACACTACACCTGAGTGTGAACTCTATTACATGACAGTTCTGGGTGTTACACTACACATCTCTTCACCATAATATACACATCTTCACTACACATCACATATCTGCAGTAACATACACATCTTCACTACCCTATACACATCTTCACTACACACACATCTCCATAACACACCACACCACTACACATCACACATCTTCACTACACTATACACAACACACATCTTCACTTCACTATGTAAATCTTCACTACCCTATACATATCTTCACTACACAATACACATCTTCACTGCATTATGTAGGCTACATTTTCACTGCACATCACATTTCACAGCACACCACACATCTTCACTACACTATACACATCTTCACTTCACTATACACATATTTCTGTATATAATCTTATTTATATACTGTATTTAAAGAGTGACATAAGGCCTTCCAGAGTCTCATACTAGAGCTCTTTATATAATTAATTTTATTTGCATTTGTACAGTTGCCCACACATGAAACTGGTATGGCTCGTTACTTGTGAGGTGGCTACAACGAAAGGAAATTTAAGTGAAAAAAGATGTAATTTGTTGACAGGCAGACAGTAAAATATTATTACTATCTGCTTGTCAACAAACTATAACTTTTGCTCACTTTCTTTCACGTTGTAGGTATCTCGCAAGTAGCGAGGCATACCAGATTCATGTGTGGGCAACTGTACTTGTTCTTATTTCTCTGTACCCTTATAATACTGTCTGTGGGTTGGTGTGTAAGCTATGACCTTCTCTTTTACTATACTTTTTGCGTAAAATAAACTATTCATTCATTAATTCATTCATTCTTTCATTCATACTCCTAGGAAAAGTTTGCGAGAAGAGGTAATGCTCTAGGAAACAGCGGTATTTAATGGGTTTAAGTACTTTTGATAATATACAGAATTGGATAATTTTATGCAGTTATCATATATGGAACAAATTCAAGTCTCTTTCTGGCTCTAATTATAGTTAATATGAGAAAATAAGAGCATAATTATAGTGGGTTTATAGCGGCCGGGGCAATGTTTTGAGTCAATGGGGGGTAGGGTAATAGGCTCCGCCCCTGGCTTCACTTTGGGTGTACAGGACGAGCGGCTCATGCCGCCACCTCCATGCTTACACCGTTGTCAGAATGGGCTCTCCATTCACTTTCCCACAAACCTCAGAATTGAAGAAAATAGCATTTAATAATAAAAGAAAGAAAATGAGTGACTAATGTAAAAATGGAGCGTTACATGTTAAAATTTACGGTCAAGACTAATTTTTTCTTCCTAACCTATCGTACAAACTAACCTTAACCTACATATCACATTCCACAACCTTAAGATTATTGCAGCCATCCCTACTATACAACCTAGGTCAGACATCCCATCTTGAAGACTGACAGTACCGATTGGCACACACTCTGAGACATAAGTGCCACTTAGCACACATTTCATAAGCCATAGTCATCGGACTGGTTTTCCCTCCCCGTAGGCAGAGTTTTCCTTGCACCGCCAAAAAAAATGTTTCCAGACAAGGGGAAATGTAGTCAAGAGGACCCCAGCCACACTCTTCGACTGAAGAATCAACTTGGGGAACTTCCACCCGGACGTTCCCGCCACTCTCATACATTCTTCACCCATAGCAGAGGAAATGTGTAATCACATTCATTCATTCTTACATTCAAACACACAGTCCTCCAACTGGTTAGGATCACAATGCACATCCTAAAGTGATGCTAAGCGTTCGCCAGTGGGTATGACTGTTGAAGTGAGGGAGTCAGAGGCCAAGGCTGTACAACCAGGGTATCCCCCCCTCGACCTCTGCAACAAGCCAACACCGACGTTCCAGCGACCCCATAACTACGCTTCAATCAACACTTCACCACTTCGCCTACGACGACATCATCGCTTCGCTCCTAAGGTACCCCGTTACACTTACACTTCCCTAACCCCTGTTTGTTCGCTTGTATTTATATTGTGTTCACATTCCCCAGTGCTCTATCCCACCCATTTTCGCTTAACGTAATTTTTGCCCCCATTACTTTACTTACCCGTGCTGTATCTCCTTACTCCCGCTTTGTTCTACCCCTGTCCTCTGTTTCGTTACGTTGCCTAACCTTCTGTTCTTCCACCCTGCAGTAATTTCCTACCTCCTAGACCCCTTTCTCTCCCCGCGCACAACACGTGCACTTCCTTCCTCCCTATTTTTAAGCCCTCCCTTAGCCCCTCACACACACACACACACGTTCACCACCCAAGGGGTACCTATTCACCCTCTCCTACATCTTACGTGCATCGCTGCCCATGCCTCGATTCTCCACGTGCTACACACCAGCCACGTGCTCATCCCTCAATGTTACTCTACGTGCATCGCTGCCCGACGTCGCACCTCTACGTACCCACGTGCTCCACTCCAGCCACGTGCACACCCTCACAATACTCTACGTCCATTGCTGCCCGATCGTCTCACCTCCACCGACACACATGCTCCAAGCCAACCACGTGCATGTCCCTAAGCATACCCTACGTGCATCGCTACCAACGCCCTACGATCACCTACGTCACCAACGCCACGTCTACGCATACTCTTAAGGACTCACTACAAACGTATAAGCTAAGTACTGGTTATCTCACTTCCACCATTTTTCCTCAGTGATCTCTCCCCCAAGTGCTACTTCTCCCCAATTTCTTCCATACTCTGTTCATTTATTATTGTTTTCTGGGACCCTGTTCCACTTCGTATATCCCACACACACACCTGCACCCATATCCCCCCACACCGCTCACCACCACTAGGTTATTATTATTCTTACTATTGTCATACATCAACCTTTCCCATACTCCCACACTACTACACTATGGACACCACTCTGGCCTCACAAGCAGTAGTGTCCCCCCCATCACTTAACGCTTCTGTACACTCACCCCCACAACATTCTTCCACTTCCACACCCTCTACGTCCTCCTTACATAACGCCACCTCACAATCACCTTTCTCATTCAATGTACACTCTTGGTTCCGTCACATGGAAACTCTGTGGTGCTCCTCGAACTTCACGAGTGATCAGAAGTTCCAGGCCATCTTCCAGGTACTCCCAGAGGACGTATTCGATGCTATCCCTACCACTCTCACTCAACGCCCATCCTACGAAGATTTGAAGGACGCTATCGTTTCATCACATGGTATGTCGGACCAGGAATACCTGAAGGCCCTAGAAGATATACAACTTGATGGCCGCCATTCATCCGCAGTCTTACGTCACATGCAGCAGCTGAACGAGAAGGCTGGAAACCACTTCTCAGACGTGCTACTCAAGAGGCGCCACTCCAAACTTTTCCCAGCGACGGTGCAACTCCACCTTCAGGCCCACCTTGATCTGCCCATAAACCAATATGTTAAGCACGCTGACGCTATCATGAACGTATACTCAGAGGCCAACCCACCACATCAACACCACCACCTTCAACACCCTCTACACATCACACACCATCTTCTTCCTCTCCTTACTTCCAACACCTCTCATACCCTACCCAACAATCACATACATCCACCTCCACACACCCCACGACCATTCAACCTCATATACACAACACATCACCCCCATCTCAACAATTTCATCCCATTTCCAACCTCCCCCAGCATCATGTGCCTATCCCACACTTATACCCACATCATCAACTTCACACACACGTCTCCACTTATCCTCACCAACCATCTACACAACACCATCACCCAGACACTTACGGACACCCCAGTACTCCCTTCCGCAACACATACCCCCAGCACAACCACCCGTATTTTCACCAACATTTCACCCCAACCCCACGCATTCTCCCACCATCACCACAATACCCTACCTCACACAACACAACACAACCTCCACATATCAATCCTTCACCCCATCACCATAATAACAACACTCCACTCACGCAACTTTGTTTCTACCACCAACGCTTCGGCAACTTCGCACATAATTGCCGCCCACCTTGCCATTGGGCATCCCATGACACTCACCAGTCACCCCGCGTCAACCAGGGAAACGAGTAAGGCGGTGGCAAGACCACGCCCAGAAAGTCACTGCCCCGCATCCTATGTACCCTTGATGCAATGAAAAAAGAACGACTACAATACCCTCGAGGCAACGCACAACCCCACGAACCAGCAAGACGCCTCTCTGCCCGAGCCGTTACGCCACTCCTACACCTCTGCCTTACGTTCCTCACACTCCACGCCACGACAGGTTGATCAATACGACCAAGCCACCTACGCTACGACGCCCCTCCGTCAACCATGCACGGACCCAGCACAACATACATCTTCCTATGTCCATGCACGCGTGCCCCCCCTCAAGCCTCCGGAACTTCCCCCTGTGGGTACAGTTGTGCCCCCGCACAATAACGCTCGCACACTTCTATGGGTAGAGGACCTCGAGTCAGGAGACACATTCTGCATTGACTCAGGCTCCGAAGTGAGCGTAGTTCCCCCCATGGAGAAGGACTGCAAGGGACAGGCTTCTACCGGTTATGATCTCCTCACAGCAAACCAATCTCCTATCACCACCTTCGGGACCAGGAGTAAGGGCGTCACACTAGTGAAGGACGAGTACGTGGTCTGGCCCCAATACTGGGTCTGGAATTCCTGACGGCACACGATTTGCTAATCGACGCCAAACGTAACAGACTCATACACCAACCTTCAGGAGCTACTATTCTCACCAGAAACTGTCGACGAACCAGTACACACACCACACAAGCCAACACGTACGATAACATTCTTCACGATTTCCCACTCCTACGCTCTTCTGAGACTTCTCCGAGAATCAAGAACGCAGGTATCGGCCACACAATCACAATGACGGGCCCCCCAGTTTTTGCCAAACCTCGACGTATGCCCCCAGAACGATTCGGAGCTGCACAACGGGAATTCATGGTGATAATCAAACAAGGGGTAGCCAGGCCTTCTGACAGCGCGTGGGCGTCACCCCTGCACATGGTACCTAAACAGCAGGAAGGAGAATGGAGGGCATGCAGTGATTACAGGGCCCTTAATGCAATCACTATCCCCGACAGGTATCCCATCCCGCATGTCCTTGACTTTCACTCGAAGCTTCAAGGATATACAGTGTTCTCAAAGATTGACCTCGTCAGGGCTTTCCACCAGATCCCCGTGGCAGAGGAGGATATCAAAAAGACAGCCATTACCACACCCTTCAGTTTATACGAATTCCCTGTAATGAACTTCAGCTTATGTAACGCGGCGCAGACATTCCAGAGGTTTATGGATAAGGTACTACGCGGCCTCAATTATGTAGTGGTGTATATCGATGACATCCTCCTCACTTCAAGCAACCATGCGCAGCACCAACAACACCTGAGGGAATTGTTCTCCCGCCTGCAAGATTACGAACTCAAGATTCACCCATCTAAATGTGTGATAGGGGCTGACCAACTAGACTTTCTCGGCCACCGCGTTACTCCAGAGGGAATTACCCCACTCCCACAGAACATGGAGGCCGTACGAGAGTTCCCGCTCCCTACCACGGCTAGGAAACTGAGAGAATTCTTAGGGGTTGTGAATTATTATCACAGCTTTATCTCCCATGCCGCAGCAACACTCGCTCCACTCCATGAGCTCCTGAAGGGCTTGAAGGCCTCCCAGAAGAAACTCACTTGGAACCTTGCAGCAGAGTCCGCCTTCAGTGAGGTGAAGAATAAGCTGGCCGACTCCACCCTCCTGGCATACCCCACGCCTTACACGCCTACCTCCATATACACTGACGCACCCAACGACGCCGTAGGAGCAGTGCTACAGCAGGAGGTTGACGGGGTGCTAAAGCCCATCGCGTTCTTTAGTAAACGCCTCGAGCAACCACAGAGAAAATACAGTGCCTTTGATAGGGAGTTGGTGGCCATGCATGACGCCGTGAAGCACTTCCGGCACTTCTTGGAAGGCAGGGCCTTCCACATACGTACCGATCACAAACCACTGACGACAGCCATGAAACAACTTGGTGCCAGCTGGTCACCATGAGTCTCTCGCCATCTCTCATTCATCTCTGAATTTACTACAGATATCCGGCATGTATGGGGGGGAAGACAACACGGTTGCTGACGCACTCTTGAGAGCACCACTGCCACACCCACTCATCGCTATGGTACAACGCATTCCTCCTCTAGACTACACAGCACTTGCCAACGCCCAACAAGACGACACTCACCTCCAGGAACTACTGACGGGCGACACTGGCCTATGCCTGGAACGCATAACGGCACCTGACTCAACAACAAGCGTCTGGTGTGACACATCCTGCGGCACACCATGCCCCTACATACCTGAGCAATTCAGAGAAAACGTATTCAACCACTATTACTCCATAAACCACCCGGGAATTGCAGGTACACTTTGCCTTATTAGTCGACGTGCAATATGGCCGGGAATGAGAAAGCAAGTGAAGGATTGGGTGGCAGCCTCCCTCCCCTGTCAACGTGCGAAGGTAGGATGACATACACACCCACCAATTCACGAGTTCACCGTTCCTTCTAGCAGATTCCACACCGTGCACATCGACATCGTGGGCCCTCTCTCCTCCTTCCGAGGGTATCGGTATCTCCTGACGTGCGTAGACAGGACGACACGGTGGTGTACGGCCATTCCAATGTGTGACATCACTGCTGATGGCACTGCTCGCCACTTTCTCAGTGACTGGGTGTCTAACTTTGGTCCCCCTGCAGTTATCGTCACGGACCAAGGTACACAATTTGAGTCCAGGGCATGGCAGGACATGCTCACATCATTGGGGACACGTCATCAACGGACCACCGCGTACCACCCAGCAAGCAACGGGATGGTAGAGAGATTTCATCGCCGATTGAAGGATACGTTCCGAACACTACGTACTACGCTGGAGGACCTGAAACATTCACCAGCGGAGCTTGTTTTCGGCGAGGACCTACTTCTCCCTGGCTAGCTAATATCCCTGGAGACAGACACATCCAGCCTCAGTTTCCTCCCCGCCCTAAAATGCGCTGTCGCCAACGCTACACCTACGCGCCAACAAACAAGACACCCGTACTTACCACCTGATCTCAACACCTCGCCTTCACTACTCCTGCGTACGGATTCCCACCGCACTCCACTCCAGCAGGTGTACAGTGGCCCATATCCTGTGCTCTCCAGAGCGGACGCAACAGTTACGCTGCAAGTACGTGGTAACCCTTACGTCACGTCCCGGGAGCGGGTAAAACCCGCCCACACCGCGCCACTAACCCTTGCCCACACTAGTACAGCTACACCTTCGCGCATGCACACCATTCCACCTGTTCACCATGCCTCATCCGCACCACACACACTCCTCATCACACCGACCACCACTACTACCCACACCCTACGCACCTACACTCGCCAACCTCACCAACATACTACGTACACTCTACAAGATTTCCACCTGGGCCACCCTCTCACTTGGCTTGGCTAACGTGGCACCAGCGCTTCGCTTGTGTGAGCTCCTGTGCATATACAAGACAACATTTCGAATCGGCAAAGCTTCATCTTCCGTATTCGGGTTCTGAGAAAGGGGGAGACAGACGGCTTGGTGGGTGGAAGGAGTGGTGGTGCAGAGAAGAGGAGTCACATGTGCTAATGCAACATTACAGCCATTTTAATATATTTATTATCATATTAGTAATGTGTTATCCCCATGTAATACAAAATTTATTTACATATATTCATTTTTGTAGATACACCTGACTACACACTTGCTTCTCAGTACACTCTCACATACACACATTATCAGGTTTGGTATAAAGCCGTGACGTTGCATAATTATCTGTTGTTATATATGCGCTTATCAAACATTGAAAACTGTGTCAAAATAATATAATTATCACCTCATAATTATTTCGGTTTACGTCTGCCAGTAAGAAAATATTTATTGCTCTTTCAGTAATATTGACACTTCAGCCATACTAACAGTGATATATTTTGTTAATAAGTAATGAGGCGTTCAGTGACAGACCACAAGAGGGAGGTGCCCTATATGTCAACCCCCAAAATGTGATTGTGTGTTCAGTTATCACTGTAAAGATTGTTAGTCAATTTGATTAATTAATTTAACCATACATGCCAAAGAATAATCATTCATACGAGTATTAAATGGTAAAACCAGCTTGTCTGATACTCTCATCTTATTATATACTGAAATAAAGAGCCATGGAGCTATGGATACTTAAATTTTGGGTTGGCTTCAGAGTCGGTAAAAATTATATAAATAATACATCAGGTAAAACATATGTATGAGTAAATCTATGAAGAAATATTATTATTATTAATTCAGTTGGAGGCATAGTCGGCATCGAAGTCGTAATTTTGAAACATCTGTGGTCGGAGTCGGATTCGACAAACAGTTCTTTATTGACAGTAAATATATGGTTACACCGATCATAATTATTTCAGTTTACGTCTGCCAGTAAGAATTCTAATAAATAGAACATCAGCGTTAGTACAGCAGGGATGTATACAACACCTCAGGTGATAATTATATTACTTTGACACGGTTTTCAATGTTTGATAAACACATATATAACAACAGATAATATACAACGTCACGGCTTTATACCAAACCTGATAATGTGTGTGTGTGTGTGTACTGAGAAGCACGAGATAGAGAGAGAGAAACGAGGTGCTAGAGTGATAGTGTGTGTGTGTGTGTGTACTGAGAAGCAAGAGAGAGAAACGAGGAGCTAGAGTCAGGTGTGTCTCATCATCATCATCAAGTGTTCTGCCCATGGGCAGGTCCTTTCATGGATCATACCTTCTCCATCTCCCTCTATCTTGAGCTAACCTTTTTAGCTCCATATAACTTTTGTTCCCTCTAAGATCATCCAGCATTGCCTTCCTCCTCCTTCCTCTAGCTCTTTTCCCTTGGTATCTGCCTTCTACCACCTCTCTCAGTAAACCTTCTCCCCTCAACACATGACCAATCCAGTTCTTTTGTCTTCCCTTTATCACATTAATGAGGTTCCTTTCCTCTTCCACCTCTCGCAGCACATCGTCATTTCTCCTATGTTCTCTCCAACTTATTTTCAACATTCTTCGCCATATCCACATTTCAAAGCTTTCTAATTTCCTTTTATCTGCTGCATTTATTGTCCATGTTTCTGCACCATAAAGTGCCACACTCTATATCAAGCTCTTCACCAATCTCTTCTTAAGTTTAAGGTTCAAATTTCCTGTCAAAAGGCGTCTCTCTTTTTCAAATGCAGCTTTACCCATTGCAATTCTGGTTCTTATTTCCTTACTGCACCTTCCATCATTTGTTAGTATACTGCCAAGGTATTGGAAACTGTTAACCTCCTTTAAATTTTTATTTTCTATCATTATTTTAATAGGGGCTCCCTGTCTTTTGGCAATTCTCATTACTTTGGTCTTTGATTCATTAATTTTCATTCCATATTCTTCAGCTGTTCTATTCAAACTATTAACCATTTCCTGCAATCCCGTCTCACTGCTAGGATACATACAATTGCCTTGTCATCTGCAAATCTAATTGACTTAACCATCCTGCCACCCACTCTCACTCCCTCCTCCAGTTCCAACAATGCTTCATTCATCATTGCCTCTGCATATATGTTAAATATTACTGGAGATAGAGAACATCCCTGTCTCACACTTCTTCCAACCTCTCCAGAGGTTCTGATTCACCCTCAGCAACTCTTACCCTTACCGTTTGATTCAAATACAAATTTCTTATCAACCTACGATCTCTCCAGTCCACACCAATTTCTTTCAGTATCTCAAACAGTTTTCTCCACTGTACTCTGTCGAAAGCTTTTTCGAAATCAACAAAGCACACAAAAATTTCCTGATCATTCTCTATCATATTTTCACTCATTATCCTCATGATACCAATTGCTTCTCTTGTTCCACACCCAGCTCTAAAACCAAATTGATCTTTCCCTATGAACTGTTCAGCTTTATTCGTCACCCTTCTAGTAAGTACTTTCAGTATTATCTTAGAAGCATGACTAACTAGACTTATTGTTCGGTAATCTGAACATATTACTGGTCTTGTTTTCTTAGGAAGGGTTATCATAATAAGGTTTACAAAATCAGATGGCCATTCACCCTCTTCATATAAGTCTTTAGTAATTTCTATCAATTCTTTTCTTGCTTCTCCGTCAAGATTCTTCAAAAATTCAGCAGGAATTTCATCTTGTCCTGGAGACACCGTTTTTCAGGTCTTTTATTGCTCTCTCTATTTCACTTTCTATTAACTGAGGTCCTAGAAAATCCTTTTGAACATCAATCTCTTCTTCTATTATTATGTCAGGTTTGTTTTGTTTATCATATAGTTCTTCAACATATTCAATAAACCTACTTCTTATATCTTCTGCTCTAGTCAATTTTTGTCCATTCTTTCCTTCTATTTCCTGCACCCTTTGACTGTTTCTTTTCTCCTCTCGTATATGTTTCCCTTTCTGATAGTGTAAATCATATCTACCTATTCTTTCTAGTTCTTCCATTTCTATGCATTGTTCATCAAGCCACTTTTCCCTGGCTTTATCAGTTTCTCTTCTCAATTCATTATTCAATTTCCTATACATCCTATTTCCTTCTACTGTATTCTTGTTTTTCCATTTTCTCCTTACATCCATTTTCTCTATCATCTCTCTTGTAACCTTAGCCTTCTTTGCTCTTTGTTTCATATATCCAATACACTCTTCACCACTTTTCTTCATTGAACCCTTCAATATATTCCATCTCTGATTAGTTGTTCTTTGAAAATTTCCATAATTTCCATAATTTCTTTGATCTTGTATCTTTTCATTTACTTTTGATGCATAATTGGTACCGGCATGCTGCTCTCTCTTTAACTTTTCTGTATTCCATTTCTTTCTAGCTTTACTCTTCTTTATGGTCTTAAACCTTATCTCATTTTCCATTAGTACAAGGTTATGATCTGTGTCAGCGTCTGCTCCAGGATATATGTAAATAAATTTTGTATTACATGGGGATAACACATTACTAATACTGTATGTTAATAAATATATCAAAATGGCAGTAATGTTGCATTAGCACATGTGACTCCTCTTCTCTGCACCACCACTCCTTCCACCCACCAAGCCGTCTGTCTCCCCCTTTCTCCGACCCGAATACGGAAGATGAAGCTTTGCCGATTCGAAATGTTGTCTTTTATATGCACAGGAGCTCACACAAGCGAAGCGCTGGTGCCACGTTAGCCAAGCCAAGTGAGGGGGAGGTCCAGGTGGAAATCTTGTAGAGTGTACCTAAACCACACCCCACCATACCTACTCACGTTCCTACAGATAACACTTCACACTCACACGCCACCCCTACCCTTCCCCCCTACTACCTCCCCCATCCGGTTACCTATTACTTTACCACCTCCCCCCTCCCCCTAGCCCTACCACTCCTTCCCCCCATTCCTCCCCTCCCTCCTAACGGCACCACAACTAATCCTTACCTTCCTGAACCTCTTTCCCCCACTCCTGCTACCACACCCCTCCCTCCCCATTCTGTGTCTTCCCCAACACCAGAAACCTCTCAACCCGTTCCTTCCCTCCCTCCTAATGGCACCACACCTAATCCTGACCTACCTGAACCTTCGTCTCCCACGCCTGCTTCCACACCTTCCTGCTTCCTCCCCTACACCAGAACCCACTCAACCTATTCCTCAGCCCCAACTAGCCCAACCCACACCTACCTCCATTGAACTGTGTTTATCTAGTCTTCCACAGGAACCTATCATCCACATCATACCAGCCACGCCTCCACTGTCCCGCCAGCCCTCCTCGACGTCACATTCCCTCACCTCGCCCTGCTACACCACCATCACCACGTCAGGAGCGGCAGGACGACGAATCTGTGATGGTTCCTGATGGTTTCACTTCTCGCTCGAGGGGCATTGTACGACGCCCGAGAAAATATATCGCCTTCCTACACAACACAGACACATACACAGTCCCTACTATTAATCACACACACCTGCATTCAACCTCCCCACCCACACTCCACACATTACCTGTACACATCTGTACAACACATATTTTGTGGTATCATCTGTATGTATCATTCCATGTTAGGTATTACTATGTATGTATTTTGCCTTCCCCTCTCCCTTAATAAAATCATTCTGTTTGGGGGAGGGGGGGGTAATGTAGTGGCGCCGTATGCACCACTCCTTATTCCTTTGCACATTTCATGTGCTGGTACGCCACTCCTTATTCCTTTGTACTTCCCCGGCCTCAGACAGCCACAGTCTGACGGGTAGGCTAATCCTTTCCCCTGACACAGCTTAATCCTCTCTTGGGACTACAGCCGCCAGCCTCCTGCTTTCTCCCAGGTATGAGTCAAAGGGGTGCAACATGCCAGGTGATGCGCTGGGTCACGTGGCCACGCCACATCCGGGAATCTGGAGTGAGGGAATAAAAGGGGCAGATTTCGCCCAGAGGTCAGACTATTCTGCGTGCTATGATAGAAGAAAGACCAGCCCCGCTCCTGCCGTCGCCATACACATGCATATACACGTGTTCCCACTTTGACCACACGTGGTGCTCCTGCTCTACACCACTAGACTCTCCACTGCAACTACCGACTCTCCACGATGCTGCACGACAGGCTGGCCTTCCCTATACCTACATGTACTGCTTACCTGTGTATTACCAATAAACTGTACCGTGTATTCTGGAGTCTGTTCACCCGGGTAGAAACATAAGGGCTTCCTTACTGTTTTAGCTGTATATAGCCGCCGCCCCCATGGCTCCATCATGGTCCATCGTACTCAACGCACAACATGCCTTCGACCACAATCATAGCACATCAGCTTTTATGGGTTAAGGGTTAAGAAGAATTATTGACTCCAGATTTACCAACCACCAAACACTGTACTACCATTACTACCATTACTATCCCCATACTAAATCTATCATTACTATCCCCATAATAAAATAATAGGACATAAATTGTTATTATTTATCATTATTATTATTACTATTATTTTTATTTTTCATTAAATATGTGTACATATAAAAACTATATTACTGTCTTTTTTCCATATTATTTCTGTTAATTAATTTACATACACATTAAATATAAATACAGATATATTACAAGATAATTACGTATTTTTATTATTATTATTATTTTGTTCATATAATCCCAGATATATATATATATATAATTATACGTGTACAGCTGTGGACAATAATAATCACATACACATTTAATAAGTACCATTTCATAATTTACTACACACACACACACAACCATTAGCCTACTATCATTATTACAACCATTACTATCATTATTACAACCATTACTATTATTATTACAACCATTACTATCATTATTACAACCATTATTACAACCATTACTACAACCATTACTATTATTATTACAACCATTACTATCATTATTACAACCATTACTATTATTACAACCATTACTATCATTATTACAACCATTACTATCATTATTACAACCATTACTATCATTATTACAACCATTACTATCATTATTACAACCATTACTATCATTATTACAACCATTACTATCATTATTACAACCATTACTATCATTATTACAACCATTACTATCATTATTACAACCATTACTATTATTACAACCATTACTATTATTATTACAACCATTACTATCATTATTACAACCATTACTATTATTATTACCATTATTACAACCATTACTATTATTATTACCATTATTATTACAACCATTACAACTACCATTATTATTACAATCTTGGTTTGTTAGCTTCCCAACCAACCACACTTGTAAGGCTTCATTATTTTAGGGTTGATTCCACAGTGGTATTGGTTTGTTAGCTTACCAACCAACCACACCTGTAAGGCTTCATTATTTTAGGGTCATTCTTTCGTTTGCGTGCTTACCAACCAAATTCAATAAATAATTCACCCATAAGTCATTTACACGACTAACATTTTTTTGTTTGCGCGCTTACAAACCAATACCAACCACTGTGGAATCGACCCTGAGAGGATAGGCCGGTTGTAAATGTAATGATGGTTGTAAATGTAATGATGGTTGTAATAATGGTTGTAAATGTAATGATGGTTGTAATAATGGTTGTAAATGTAATGATGGTTGTAAATGTAATGATGGTTGTAAATGTAATGATGGTTGTAATAATGGTTGTAAATGTAATGATGGTTGTAAATGTAATAAT
>JAWQEG010000294.1:77500-170000 GCA_033782935.1 Petrolisthes cinctipes
GTTAAAAAACTGGAGGATGAAGTAATAGAAATAAAAAAAGCATTAATAGAAGCTAAAAAGCGAAATGAGGAATTACAAAAAGGAAATGAATAGGAAAGATATAGCATTGGAAGAGATGTCAACTGAACTAAAAACAGTAAAATCCAAAACTAATGAAATAGGAGGAAATTTAGTACAGCAAGAGAAAGATATTAACAAAATGAAACAAAAATCAGATGTGTTGGTCAAGGCCAGTAACATAGTATTGAAAAATGAAGAAATTGAAGAGAAAATAGAACAGGCAAATGAAGTAGTAAATGCATGCAAGGAAGAAGTGGTTAAAACATATTCACAGATTCTAAAAGAAAAAGAAGAGATAACAACAAACATGAAGCAAGATAAAGGAATAATGGACATAAAGAAAGAAGTCAAAGAAGTAATAAGGAAAAATGTAAAGTTTGTCAAAGAGACAATTGATATGAATAAATCAATAATAGTATATGGAGTAAAAGAAGAGGAAATGAGAAATAAAATAGCTAGGGATAAAGAAGAAATGAACAAAATCACAGGTATAATGCAAACCATAATGGAAGAAGAGGAAGAAGTAAAGATAGAAGAATTCCACAGAATGGGGAAATATGAAGAAAACAAAATGAGACCACTAAATATAATTGTACAAAGTAACAACATGGTAGAAACTGTATTGAGAAATGCCTGGAATTTGAAGGACTCTGAAGAATGGAATAATATAAAGGTAGTCAGATGCCTACCAAGGAAGATAAGAGAAATACTCAGAGAAAAAGTGGAAGAAGCAAAAAGGAAGAACAGTGAAAGAACTGAAGAAGAGGAAAGACATTTTTTCTACTGAGTAGTGGGAATGCAAGTAAAAAAATGGTGGAAAAAAAGAGATGTCAACTAAGAAAGAGATACAGAAATGAAAAAAAAAAAAAAAAAAAAATGATATACTCAAATGTAGATAGTATGTATTGGAAGTCGTACAAGAAAAATACACATAATATGCTTCACGAAAAAAAAAAAAAAAAGTTAAATCATAGAATAATGAAAGGACACAGTAAGAAATTAATTAAAAGAAGAGACAAAGATGTACAGAAATATAATTTTTTAAATAGAGTAATATAAAAATGGAACAAATTACCAGAAGAAGTGTGTGTCAAACATACATAACTTTAAAGAAAAATATGATAATTGTGATTTAAAATACGGGACATTACGAGCTTGACTCGATCCTGTGAAGATACAAATAGGTAGGTCAAGACCAATAAGACTAATTTAACAGGTCTTGTCATACAAGGGCAAAAATGTGTCCCGCTCGCGCATGACGTCACGGCGAGTATACACCACAGAACAAGTTGCCAAACAGTGATAAACAGGCTCATTTTCTAGTCAGTTGACAGTAGGTCAAAGGTGATACAGGTCATCTCTCTATAGTGTCCACCAAGTGTCCAGTGTGAAAATGCCATGCAACTGCATGTGCAGTGTGTGGGTGTGATTCTGTAGGAAGAAAGGGTTGCAACATAAAATTTCATGTCTTCCCCACCGATACAGAATCCTGATCTCTTTCTCTTTGTGAGTGTCTTGTCAAGGTAAAGTAAAATGAAAAGCTTAGCAGTCATCTTAACTGTTCGAATTGATGTGCAATTGTAACAGGTTTTGCATACAATAGGGATGAAATTAGACTTGGAGTCCAGTATTTGGGAAGTTTCTGGCAACCACCTATCCCCAGCTACCCCCACATTTCCTCCATCTATTCCCTAGAGACCACGTTTCCTCCACTCCAGGTGATGGATGTTCATAAGTACCTCCCATTTGTTTTAGACTGCAAAACAAATGTTCTATAACATCCTGATTTAGCCTATGTGTGCGTATATATGAAATGCCATATTTTTCTTTCAGCATTTCATATAGTTTGGGCAAAGATTTGGAATACACAATAAGTCCTTTTTGAAACTGGTACATATTTTGTTTCACTCCACAAACTTTCATTGACATGGCTGTATCAAGCATATCATGCAAAACTTTGTTTTGTTGCTCCAAATGAAGTCCATAGCCATCCCTAGTGAATTTATTACTGAATGCAAATCTCGAGTTGAATAAATCAAACCAGCTGTCCACTAATCCCTCAGACATACTCGTCGATCAGCTGACATAAGCATAATTATTAGGTTTTATGTTAGATGTAGGGTATTCTTCAGGATACATATATTAAACAGAGAAATGGGTAGCAGCAAAAGAAAGCTAGCAAATAAAGTATGCAAGTCAAAGAAATGAGATGTATGACAATACATGACACTACTGTAATAAATGGCAATATATCAAGTTTGTGTGCAAATTTTATAGTTTACCTTTAACTTGCACGTTCAACTTAGGCTAATTGTGTTTAAACATGGTATGCATGAATGTTCAATGAATGGAAGGGAGATGAAAGGATGGTGAGGGCATACAGTTATCTTAAACTTAACTCCTAATCACCATTAGATCATTCTCATTATAATTTAATCACTTACACTACTCCTCTCACCACCTTTTTCATATTTCATAATTGCTTCCTAACCTGGGTAATTTCATCTGATGATAACTAGAACAAAACGAAAAAAGCCGACAGGATATTGAACAGAGAAAGAAGAAAAAACTTTGTCACGTGATGACGGTATGCCCACCTGTAGGCGACCTCACTCCCATACCTGTCACCATGTGAGGTGATTGGGGGCAGAGGCTGGGGGGGTTGTGGGGGGGAAATGGAGAGAAAATGGGGGATGAAGTCCACCACGCCATGACGTCACTACAGCTGCGCAGTACCACTGGCTGACAAGACCTGTTAGTCTTATTGGTCTTGAGGTAGGTAAGAACACACACCCCTTTCCTCGCTTCTACACACACACATACACTTACTTTAATTAACTACACACACACACACACATACACTTACTTTAATTAACTACACACACACACACACACACTTACCCTAAACAATGTATGGTACATGAGTCGGCCCCAACACACCCTTCCGCCGACATTAAATATGGCCGCCACACTCACACACTTACCTTTCCCCTCTTCTACACACACACACACACACTTACCCTAAACGATGTATAATCCATGAGTCGACCCCAACACACCCTTCCGCCGGAATTAAATATGGCCGCCACACACACACACACCTTTCCCCGCTTCTACACACACGCACACACACACACCTTTCCTCAATTCTACACACACACACACCTTTCCTCGATTCTACACACACATTTTTCCTCCGCTTCTATACTCACACACACACACACACACACCTTTCCTCGCTTCTACACACACACACACACACACCTTTCCCCGCTTCTACACACACACACATACACCTTTCCTCTACTTCCACACACACACACACACACACACACACACATACCTTTCCTCGCTTCTACACACACTCACACATACCTTCCCTCGCTTCTACACACACTCACACATACCTTTCCTCGCTTCTACACACACTCACACATACCTTTCCTCGCTTCTACACACACTCACACATACCTTTCCTCGCTTCTACACACACACACACATACCTTTCCTCGCTTCTGTACACACACACACACACACTTACCCTAAAGGAAGTATGGTCCATGAGTCGACCCCAACACACCCTTCCGCCGGCATTAAATATGGCCGCCAGTGAGCCGACCAGGGACACAAAATGGTCGTCGTGGATGAAGGTGAGTCCGAAGGTCTTGTACATAGCGTTGATGTAACCCACGGCAATGGTGTTCAAGAAATAGATGAGCCAGAATATATAGAAACATTTCTCATATAGAATTTCCCTTGGTCTGAGATCTGTAAATAATAATTATAGTGGTCTCAGTTCTGTAAATAATACTAATAATGGTCTTGGTTCTGTTAATAATAAAAATAACGGTCTCAGTTCTGTAAATAATAATAATTACGGTCTCAGTTCTGTAAATAATAATAATAACGGTCTCGGTTCTGTAAATAATAATAATAACGGTCTCAGTTCTGTAAATAATAATAATAACGGTCTCAGTTCTGTAAATAATAATAATAATAATAACGTTCTCAGGTCTGTAAATAATAATAATAATAATAATAATAATAATAATAATAATAATAACGGTCTCAGGTCTGTAAATAATAATAATAATGGTCACAGGTCCGTAAATAATAATAATAATGGTCTCAGGTGTAAATAATAATAATAATAATAATAACAGTCTCAGGTCTGTAAATAATAATAATGGTCACAGGTCTGTAAATAATAATAATAATAATAACAGTCTCAGGTCTGTAAATAATAATGGTCACAGGTCTGTAAACAATAATAATGGTCACAGGTCTGTAAATAATAATAATAATGGTCTCAAGTCTGTAAATTATAATAATAATGATCTCAGGTCTGTAAATATGACAAGTATTATTATTATTATTATCAAAATTATTATTATTAAAGTTAATTAACATAAATATTATTATAATAATTATTATTATCTTATTATTATTATCATTATCATTACAGTATTAAAATTAACATTAATATTATTATAATAATAATAATTATCATCATTTTCATTATTAAAATAATAATTACTTTTAAAATTAACATAAATATTTTTTTTTTCTTTTTTATTATTACAATTAACATTAATATTATTACAGGTATTATTATTAAATAAACACTATACTTACTTTTTCTATTTCTTTCCTCGTCAACTCTCACTTTCTGCTCGTCAACTCTCACCACTCTCTCCTCCAATTCTCTCTCCTCCTCTCCTTCTTCCTTCAATAAATTCACCTTCTCCTGTCGAGGCCCAGAAACCTAATAATAAAATATATATTAATTAACCTAACTTAACATAACCTAACCTATTAATAAAATATATATCAATTAACCTAACCTAACAATAAAATATATATTAATTAGCCTAACCTAACCTAATGAAAAAATATATATTAATTAACGCACATAAGTTTAAAAACACACACCACACACACGTATCTTGTGTGTGTCTGTGTGTATTAATGAACGCACATAAGTTTAACCAAACACGTATATTATGTGTGTGTGTGTGTGTGTCTGTGTGTGTCCGAGTCTGTGTTTGTGTGTGCGTGTGTGTGTGTCTGTGTCTGTGTGCGTGTGTCTGTGTGCGTGTGGTGTGTGTGCGTATGGTGTGTGTGCTTGTGAGTGTGTCTGTGTGCTTGTGAGTGTGTCTGTGTGCTTGTGTGTGTGTCTGTGTGCTTGTGTGTGTCTGTGTGCATGTGTGTTTAAATTTATGTCCACAATCAACCAAACTTAACCCAACCCAACCTAACCTAACCCAACCCAACCCAACATAACCTAACCCAACCCAACCCAACATAACCTAACCCAACCCAACCCAACATAACCTAACCCAACCCAACATAACCAAACCTAACCTAACCTAACCTAACCCAAGCTAATATAACTTAACCAAACCTATCCTAATATACCTTAACTTAACCTAACCTAACCTCACCAAACCCAACCTATCCTTAACCTAACCTAACCTAACCTAACCTAGTCCAAGCTAACCTAACCTCACTTAAAGTAACCTTACCTCATCTACAGAGGGTTTGTTAATAAGAATACATCCGATGTAACATAACTACGACTACTATTACTACTACTATTAATATATAATTTTCTACACTTACTACTACTACAACTACTACAACAACTACTACTATTACTACTACTACAACTACTACTACTACTACTACTATTAATATATAATATTCTACACTTACTACTACTACTACTACTACTACTACAACTACTATTAATATATAATTTTCTACACTTACTACTACTACTACTATTAATATATAATGTTCTACACTTACTACTACTACAATTAATATATAATTTTCTACACTTACTACTAGTACTACTACTACAACTCTACTACTATTAATATATAATTTTCTACACTTACTACTACTACTACTACTACTACTACTGTGCTTACCTCATCTACTGAGGGTTTGTTAATAAGAATACATCCGATGTACTGCATAACAATGAACACACAGCCCAGGGCAATGAACAGGGAAGGTACCTTGTCCAATATAGCACCAGCTGTAAAATATCTGTTGACGAGAGAAAGAGAGAGTTAGTAGTAGTAGTAGTAAAATATCTGTTGACAAGAGAGAGAGAGAAATAGTTGGTATTAATATATATAATGAATTTGGTTTGTAAGAACGCAAACGAAAGAATGTTAGCCGTGTAAATGACTTACGGCTGAATTATTTAATGAATATGGTGAGTAAACTATACAGTGATCATCATTATCTAACAGTTGGATAGATTTTGTGAATGTGGATACTCAGCTTTTGGAAAATAATGAAGCCTTACAAGTGTGGTTGGTTGGGAAGCTAACAAACCAATACCACTGTGGAATCAACCCTAAAATAATGAAGCCTTACAGGTGTGGTTGGTTGGGAAGATAACAAACCAATACCACTGTGGAATCAACCCTAAAATAATGAAGCCTTACAAGTGTGGTTGGTTGGGAAGCTAACAAACCAATACCACCGTGGAATCAACTAGTAGACAAGAACATATCATCAATGCTCAATGCCCAGGGTATGAAGGCCATTCATTTCATATGGCCGTTGTACCCCAAGCATAATTATCATAATTATTATTATAATTATTATTATCCAAAAGCTGAGTCTCCACATTCACAAAATCTATCCAACAGTTAGATAATGATGATCACTGTATAGTTTATTCACCAAATTCATTAAATAATTCACCCATAAGTCATTTAAACGGCTAAGATTCTTTCGTTTGCGTGTTTACAAACCAAATTACTTAAATAATTCACCCAGAGGACATTCAAACGGCGAACATTCTTTTGTTTACGATATGTTCTGCTCTAGGGCCCTTAGGTTGGGTTTACACCAAGCGAGTCACATTTCAAGGACAATGGAAGTTGTTGTTGTTGAAGTTCCTCAAGCTGTCTGGCCAAGCAGCCCCAAGCTCCTGAGGAAGGTCATGGTCTGAACCGGGCTTTCCCACTTTATTTTTTTTTTTTGTCCGCCAATGAGTGGCAGTCAATGGGACAGAGTGTAATAATAATAATAATAATAATAATAATAATAAACGGTTTATTTAGGGGATGGCAGCCCGAAAGCTGAAAATACACATATTACAATATAATTAATTAATATGAATAAGGTATTTAACTATGAATAAGGTATTTACACACATACATACATGATGAATGATAAATATGTAGAACACAATTAATGTACTGCACTCTCCAATGTTGGAGGTGAGGGCAAGAGAAGGGTTAATGTTGGTGCTAAGTGGGAGGATTTAGGATTAGGGAGTGGTGCTAAGTGGGAGGATTTAGGATTAGGGTATGGTGCTAAGTGGGAGGATTTAGGATTAGGGTGTTGGTGAGACTGTCCTGGTCAATCTTTGTATAGGTGTGCGTGTGTGTGTGTGTGCAAAAGGGGAGGAACATTACATGTTGTTTATTATTTTTACAATTGATGGTATTGGACTCTTTTTTAATCTATCTGTTCTGGCTTTAATTGGAATGAGTCTGTTGTAGTGTCTAGCTTCACGTGTTGGTCTGGGGGCATCTGGTGGTAGCAGGTTTCTATGCCTTGGATGTACAAGTAGTTTGGATGCGAGCTGCTTGAGTATATCCTGATGGTGGGTAAAGAGGGCTGGCAGGTTAAGTGTGGTGAGAGCATCCTCATAGCCAGCGTAAGAGCCACCTAGAATAATCCTGCAAGCTCTCCTCTGTACTTTCTCCAGCTGTCGTTGTTGGGTTAGGTTAAGGGAGGAGGCCCAGGCGGGGGAGGCATAGGTGAGCTTTGGGAGGATAAATATTTCATATATCCTCTTCAGCTCACTCTCTGGCGTCCCCAGGGATCTCAGCCTTCTTAACATGTACAGTCTGTATGTAGCCGACTTGATGGTAGTGGCTACATGTTTTTTCCAGTTCAGCTTGTTGTCCACAATGATTCCTAAAAGTTTGGTGGATTCAACAAGCTGAAGGTTGTGAGGCCCAACTGTGACTGTTGATGGGGTTATGTTGCTCACGGAGGTGTTAATGTGCATAACCACCGTCTTGTCATGGTTGATAGTCACGTTGTTGAGTGTGGTCCAGGTCTGAAGTCGGTCAAGGGTGTCTTGAAGGGGGGTATAGTCAGGGGAGGTGTTGTCTACAGTGATGCCTACTGTCGAGTCATCCACGTACTTCCAGTGGAATGGAGTGTCTTCTAGTGCATCATTGATTAATATCAAGAAGCACAGAGGTCCCATCTTAGTGCCTTGTGGCACTCCACATTTAAGGTTTTGGAATGTGGATATGGAGCCTTGGTAGCGCACTGCTTGCCGCCTGTCACTGAGGAAGTCTGACAGCCATGCCACAAGGGAAGAATGTAGCCCCATTACAATGGCCTTGTTGATTATAATAGTATGATCAACAAGGTCAAATGCCTTCTTGAACTCAATGAATGCAAGTGCCAGAGAAGTCTTTCTCCTTTCAAGATTTGTGTATATAAAATTTAAAAAACTAATAAGACAGTGAGTGGTGGAGGAGGTTTTGACATTTCCAAATTGTTGTGAATCTATTAGCTGGCTGAGTTGAGAGTAGGCCCAGGTAAAAACAAAGTCCTCGCAGATTAGGCTGGGGATTGGTGTAATGGCAACTGGCCTGAGTTCATTGAGAGACTGTGGGGAGGATGCTTTGGGGATTGGAGTGACATAGGATGTTTTCCAGTCTGCAGGACATTTATATTGATTTAATGAGGCATTGATTATCGAACAGAGTGGGGTGGCAAGTTCTACAGAGAATTCTTTGTAAATTTTCATTGGTAAGTCTAATGGGGTTGTTGCTCTGTTAGACTTGAAGCTGGAAAGCTTCCTGGCGACTTCATAATTGAAAACAGTTGCTGGGGGGGAGGGGGAGGGAAGGAAGGAAGGGAGGCTGGTACGGTTAAGCTTAGGGAGTGTTTGACAGACGGTAGAGAAATGATTGTTAATCCGTTGAGCTGCTTCCACACTGGGGATATGGGAGACACAGGGAATGGAAGAAGACTCATTACCTAAGCCACAAAGATTCTTGATTTTAGAGTACCTCTGGCTGTTATTGGTTTGTTTTAGGTTATGAATCTTTGTGGGGTAATAAGACTTCTTCGCCCCCCGTATCTCTCTTATCACTTTGTTCCTTAGGCTCTTGTAATGGTTATCAGTGTAGAAGGCCCTGTTGCGATTTAGGATTAATCTTTTTATCCGAGGAGTAATCCAAGGAACATCAGCTGGGTGGACTTTGGTTCTCTTGATAGGGAAGAAGTGGTGGTATGCTTCGGTGGTGGAGGATAAGTAGTTGTCCCATTTGGTATTAACATCATCTACCGTAAGAACCTCCGTCCACGGGTAATGAACCAACCATTGTCCAAATTCCCGCATGGCTGAGTCTGGCGTTGGTCGATATGTTTTGATGACGGGTGTCTGTTGATGTGAGGTTGTAGCCTCAGGTGACCAGAACACAGAGAGATGAGTGCTGCGAGCGATGGGTGGTAGTGGCTCAGGTGGGAGGTACTGCTGATTCATGTCGGTCAAAATGAGGTATAAGGTATGGTTGTTGTGGGTTGGGAAGTCAACTACAGTATTTGTGATAGGTGCAGCTGTTCCTGTATCTCACTGGTGTCGAGTTCGTTGAAGTCGCCACAAACCACTAACTTGGCTGATGAATACCTGAGTTTGAGAGAATCACACGTATCAATTATGTGGTTGATCAGAGTTGGTCCAGTGATTGAATGTGGTGGGTGGTAGGCAACACAGTAGATGATGGTGGCGGTGTGGCGAGGGTGGTGATGGGGGTGGCTCTGACCCAGAGTGCTTCAATTCCCTCCGGGACTTCCACACCCAGGTGAGAAGCGCACAGATGTTTCCGGGCAAATAGAGCTACCCCTCCTCCCCTCCTCTCTGTCCGAAGATGGTGAAAGAGGTCATAATCCTGTATACCACATATTTCTGGTGTAATTTGCCAACATTCGGTTATAGCAACAATATCAGCACTAGTTTGGTTGACTGTCACAATAAGTTCATCCAATTTGTTGTATAATGAGGTGACGTTAGACAGGAGCAAGGAGGGCAGGAGATACCAAATGTGTGGTACCTCAAAATGTTTGTATGGTTTCTTCTTGGTGAGTTTCTTGTGCACTGTTTTGTTAGTTTTTATAATCGTTATTTGCTTAATAGCACACACTGTGTGTATGAAACACAACTATAGCACGCATCACAAGGATGATGAATGGCCCAGAGACCTCTCCACCCACGTGAGACCCGAGTCAGCTTCGGCTATGGCTTCATAAGCAGGAAGACCTCAGACACCCGACTCAAACCCCACACCCCATGCTCACAGGGATAGTAACCTCTGGCATCAGTGAAAGATTTTTATCGTGTCCCGAGCAAGGACCAAACGCTGGACCACAGAAACTGCAGCCGCAGACCCTACCACTGTTCTAGCCAGAAGCTAGTAGAAAATGAGTCCAGCTGCATCATTGACTCATGGACTCACTGCGACTGAAGCAGAAAATGAGTCCAGCTGCATCACTGACTCATGGACTCGTTGTGACTGAAGCAGAAAATGAGTCCAACTGTATCATTGACTCAACGGACTTTACTGAGGTGGATTTGACTGAGACCGTGAGACGGACTTGACTGAGACGGACATGTCTGGGACGGACATGACTGAGACGGACTTGACTGAGACGGACTTGACTGAGACGGACCAGACGTGACTCGCTTGATGTAAACCCAACCTTAGACCAATCAGGGAATGGTCTCCCTAAACACTCACCTACACATTATTATTATTATTATTATCAGTAAATATTGAAAGAATTACGGTTATCGCGTACGGTTTTTCTACCTTCATTACCCACTTATTTAGACCATTCTAAGACTATTTTCTTCTATGGCATTTCCTCCACATATGCCCCATTTCCAAGATAGGGCATATTCAAATAGGGCATTTTGAAATTAGCCTGACCTTACCTAACCTAACCTAGATTGCATCAGACTACCGGGACCTAACCTTGGCAGACTACCGGGACCTAACCTTGGCAGACTACCGGGACCTAACCTGGGCAGACTATCGGGAAATAACCGTGGTAAGGTACAGGAAATGACCGGGGCAAAATTCTGGGACCTACCGGATCTGGCAACACTGCTACAAAATGGTAATTCTTTCAACAAATACCTTATTATCATTATTACTATTACTATTATTATTATTATTATTAATACATTACCCAGTGTTGTGATCAGGTGGTGTGTTGTTTGGGTTGAGGTACTGGGTTTGAAAGCTCGTTGAACCCAGAGCACCCAAACCAAACCCAGCCACTATAACACCATTCACTAAACCCTTACTCTCTGGAAACCACTGAAAGTATAATAGAGAAATAATAATATTATTATTATTATTATTATTACTATTGTTATTATTATTACACCATTCACTAAACCCTTACTATCTGGAAACCACTGAAAATATAATAGAGAAATATAATTGTTATTATTATTATTATTATTATTATTGTTATTATTATTACACCATTCACTAAACCCTTACTATCTGGAAACCACTGAAAATATATTAGAGAAATATTATTCTTATATACAGTCACAGTCAAAACTCTATCTATCTATTTATCTATTGCCAGACGCCTTAATCCCCGAAGGGGTGGCCACAAATGAATCGCCTCCATGAACCCCTGTTCCCCGTTAACTGGCATCCCTCCCACCCCATAATATGCCATACCACTCTCCCTCACATACCTCTCAACTCCATCCCTCCACCTCACTCTTGGTCTGCCCCTCCCCCTCACTCTCGTACACTCTCTTATCCAACCTCTCGCTTCCCATACGCTCCACATGACTGAACCACCTCACGGTGTTCCTTTTCACACTCTCCAACACGTATCCTGTGCGTGTTGTAAAAGGCGACTAAAAAGGTTGGGTGATTGGGCTTGCCACCCTCCCCCGTAAAAAAATAGGACTGCAACAGTAAACAATGACTTGCCTCGGATTCGGACTGACCCAATGTTGACGACAACGGATTTCCAAATTGGCTACGTGGAATGTAAGAGGCGTGAATGATGACACGAAAGAGAGAGAGGTCCTGGGAGTGATAGAAAATGCAAGGCTGGATGTATGTATGTGGAATGACAGAGACCAAATGGAAGGGAACATGTGTGAAAGAATGGGATTGTGGAATGGGTGGGTGTGCTGGAAGGAAACATGTGTGAAAGAATGGGATTGTGGAATGGGTGTGTGTGCTGGAGTGGATGAAAACGAGAGAGCAAAGGTAGGTGTGTGTCTGTTTGTAAGCAATAAATGGAAGGAGTGTGTAAGGGAGTATGGATCTGTGGGGTCGAGGATTGTGTGGGTGAGAATGAAAGTAGGAGTACAGACTTGGGTGTATTGTATGTGTGTATTCACCAACAGAGTGGATAGAGTGAAGGAGGAATTTTGGATGAGTGTTGAGGTGTGCCTGGATAGTTTTAATAAGAGTGAGAGAGTGTTTCTGATTGGGGATATGAATGGGAAGGTGGGGGATAGAAAAGTAGATGGGTTGTGGAGGGGACTGGCAGTGTACTTGTGGACTTGGTGTGTGGGGAGAGGGTGGGGGGTACAGTCAGAGGTGGATGGGAATGGCTGTGGACTTGTGTGTGGTGGGAGGGTGAGAGGTACAGTCAGAGGTGGATGGGAATGACAGTGCACTTGTGGACTTGTGTGTGTGTGTGTGTGTGTTTGGGGAGGAGGCTGATGGTTGCCAACACCTTCTTCCAGCACAAGGGGATACACAGGTACAGTCGGTCTTAGGAATTTGTACACATAGCATTGGAAAAAAGAAGTGTTTATTCTGCACATACTGTAGGCATTGTTCTGCTGACTGATTTAAGTATTTCCAAGATAAAATTACTAGAAATATTTGGTGTTAGGATATTAATGAACTAAATTTTCTAGTTGTTACGAACCCTTGATGTCACAGTGGTGTATACGAATACCTGAGGCCGACTGTACACATGGAGAGTGGAATGGAGGAGAGATGGTAAGGTAGTGGAACGGAAGGCGATTATTGATTAGGTTTGATTAGGTTAGGTTAGGTCAAGTTAGGTTGGGTTGGTTTGAGGTACATTAGGTTGGGTTAGGTTAGGTTAGGCTGGGTTGGTTTGGGGTACGTTAGGTTAGGTTAAGGTTGGGTTGGGTTGGGTTGGGTTGGGTTGGGTTAAGTTAGGTTGGTTTGGGTTACGTTTGGTTAGGTTAAGGATAGGTTAGGTTGGGTTAGTAAGGTTGGTAGTAAGGTTGAAGGCACAAATGAAGTAGGAGAAGAGAGCGAGAGGAGGACGAGAGGGAGGAGGAGTGAGGATGAGGGTGGAGAGGTTGCAGGAGGAGGGATATAGAGAGGAGTTTAGGAGAGTAGTAGAGAGACGTTTAGGAAGGTTTGACCTGGAACAGATGGAGGATGAGGTGAGTAGTGTTTAAAGAGGATATGTGTGGGGCATGTGAGGAGGTGTGTGGGGTGAAGAGAAAAGGGAGAGGAGGTGAGAAAAGAGTAATTTGAAGAGAAAAAGAAAGTATACAGAGAGTGGCTGGGTAGCAGAGGAAATGGAGAGGTGGAGGGGCAGAAAAGAGAGTTGTATATGGAGAAAAAGAGAGTGGTGAAGAGTGGCGAGTGAGAGTAAGAGAAGAGTAGATGAGGAATTTGGAAGGAATTTAAGTGAGAAGTGGAGAGAGTGCAAGAAAATGTTCTGGAAGGAGGTTAAGAAAGTGAGGAAAGGGGATAAAGGAGGGAGTAGGGTTGTGAGACAAGAATGGGCAGGTGATAGTAGAGAAACGTGGTAGAGTTGAGAGGTGGAGAGAGCACTTTGATGAACTGCTGAATGAAGGAAGTGGAACGCCGGCAAACATAGTTGGATGGGCTATGAGAGAGAGAGAAGAGAGGTAGTGGAGGAGGAGGTGGAGATCAGAAGGGCAGAAGTGAGTGAGTGAGGTCCTGAAGAAGGTAAAGCATCAGGAATAGATGGAGTGTGTGGTGAGATGCTGAAGTGTGGTGGTGAGATAGTGGTTGAGTGGGTGTGGAAAATGTGTGGACTAGCATGGGAGAAGGGAAGTGTGCCTGAAGAATGGAAATCAGGAATTATAGTGCCTCTGTATAAGGGTAAAGGGGAGAGAGGAGTGTGTGGTAATCACAGAGGGATATGTCTCCTTAGTGTAGTAGGGAAGGTATACTGTAGGGTAGTGATCGAGAGAGTGAGAGTGAGAACAGAGAGGTGGGTGTGTGAGGAGCAGGATGGGTTTAGGAATGGTAGAGGGTGTGTAGACCAGATTTTTTCCTTGAGGTGTGTTGTGGAGAGTATCTGGAGAAGGGACAGAAGTTGTATGCTGCATTTATGGATTTGGAGAAGGCTTATGACAAAGTAGATAGAGAAGGTCTGTGGAAAGTATTGAGAATATATGGAGTGGTTGGAAAGTTGCTGGAGGCAGTGAAGAGCTTGTATGAGGGCACAAGAGCGGCAGTCAGGGTGGAGAGTGAACAGAGTGAGTTCTTTAACTTGAACGTTGGGTTGAAGCAAGGGTGTGTCATGTCCCCATGGTTGTTCAATGTATACATGGATGGTGTTATGAAGGAAATACAGGGAAGAGCAGTGAGTGTTGGTGTAGTATCTCTGATAAGGGAGGGGAGTGAGTGGAAGTTGCCTGTGCTGCTGTTTGCTGATGATACAGTTCTGCTGAGTAACGATGAGTGGGAGTTACAGGGATTGGTGAATATGTTAGGAGATGTGTGCGAGAAACGGAACCTGAAAAGGTGAGTTACAGGGATTGGTGAATATGTTTGGAGATGTGTGCAAGAAACGGAACCTGAAGGTGAATGTAGTGAAGAGCAAAGTTATGGTCTTTGAAAGTGGTACAGCCACAGGTTGTGAAGTGAGGTTAAATGCACAGGTTATGGAGAATGTCAGCTCATTTAAGTATTTGGGCAGTGTGATGAGTAAAGATGGGAGGTTAGAGGATGAGATGCGAAAGAGGGTACAACAGGGGAAGAGGGTTGTAGGAACACTAAAGGTAGTGACAAGGAATAGGGCAATGAGTATGAAAGTAAAGAAAACGCTACATGATAGTGTGGTAATCCCGACACTGACATACGGGAGCGAAACGTGGACGATGATGGAAAGACATAAATCAAGAGTTAGAGGGGTGGAAATGAGCTACCTTAGAAGTGCGTGTGGAGTGACATGGAGAGACAGACTGACAAATGAAGAGGTACGGGAGCAGTGTGGTGTGGGTGTGGACGTGTTGGAAAGTGTGAAAAAGAACACCTTGAGGTGGTTCGGTCATGTGGAGCATATGGGAAGCGAGAGGTTGGTTAAGAGAGTGTATGAGAGTGAGGTGGAGGGACGGAGGGGGAGCGGCAGACCGAGAGTGAGGTGGAGGGATGGAGTTGAGAGGTATGTGAGAGAAAGTGGCATGGGGTGGGAGGAGGGATGCCAGTTAACGGGGAACAGGGGTTCATGGAGGCGATTCATTTGTGGCCACCCCTTCGGGGATTAAGGCGTCTGGCAATAGATAGATAGATAGATAGATAGATAGATTATTATTATTGTTATTATTATTATTACACCATTCACTAAACCCTTACTATCTGGAAACCACTGAAAGTATAGAGATATATTATTATTATTATTATAAATATTGTTATTATTATCATTATTATTATCATTATTATTAGATTATTACTATTATTATTGTATATTTTTATTATTATTATTATTACTATTATTATTGTTATTATCATTATTATCATTATTATTGTTATTATTACTATCATTATTATTATTATTTTTGTTATTGTTATTATTATCATTATTATTACTATTATTATTATTATTATTATTATTACCATTATTATTATTATTACAGGAAATTTATGCCCTCTTGTTCTCCCAACATCCATTACAAGAAGATTATCTCTATCCAGTCGTACAATGTTGGTAAAACTGGAGCAAATGATTCTTCCAAACTATTCCAGGCAACAGGCATTCAATATATTTGATCACCTGGTCCTGTTTCCGGGAAAATACTTTGGAGGAACCAAGATACTCCAATGCCCCCTTAAATTTTTGTACACTGTAATCAAATCTCGTCTTACTCTCCTATCCTTTAGTGTAGACAGCTCCAGTTTCTCTAGTCTTTCTTTCTATCTATCTATAGCTCTGAGGCCTCGTGTCCTCCGAGAACTCCCTCCAAGGGAGTGGCCACGGCAGAAGTGTCTCCAGTTTTCGATGTTCCAACACTCCCTCCTTACTTGGTCAAACCCTACTCTGTCCCTCATGCTTCTCTCCTTTACATACTCTTCCACTCTGTTCCAACACTCCCTCCTTACTTGGTCAAATCCTACTCTGTCCCTCACATTTCTCTCCTTTACATACTCTTCCACTCTGTTCCAACACTCTAGTCTTTCTTCATAAGACAATTCCTCTCAAGTCAGGGATCATCTTGGTAGCTATCCATTGCACTCTTACCAGCTTGGTGATGTGTTTTTTCAAATGTGGTGACCATATTTCTGCTGGGTCAATTCCACAGTGGTTGGTAAAGGTTTGTAAGCACGCAAACGAAAGAATGTTAGCCGTGTAAATGACTTATTGGTGAATAATTTAATGAATTTGGTGAGTAAACTATACAGTAATCATCATTATCTAACTGTTGGATAAATTTTGTGAATGTGGATACTCACCTTTTGGAAAATAATGAAGCCTTACAAGAGTGGTTGGTTGGGAAGCCAACAAACTAATAGCACTGTGGAACTGACCCTAAAATAATGAAGCCTTACAAGTGTGGTTGGTTGGGAAGCTAACAAACCAATACCAGTCCCACTTCCCATCTAAGTCTCCTCTCACAGTCTCGTACAGTACATGGCATTTCTTTGTATTAATATCCATCTTCCAAGTCTGGCTCCAGTTGTGTTTTTTTTGTCTATGTCACCTTCATTTATAATCCTTTTAATTATTTTTTTATGTAATATAGTGTGTGTATAATGAATTTATGTACTGTATACAATTATTGTACATTATATTACACAGCAGCTGTTGGTCAGTCATCTAACATTAACAGTTTCACCAATGGTGTCCCCCAAGGTTCTGTTCTGTCACCCACCTTTTTCAATTTATACATGTCTGACCTACCAACACCCCAGGCAACACAAATACACATAGCCTCAAATGCAGATGACATAACACTCACATGTACACACAGAAATGCAGACACAGCCACTAAAAAAAGAGGAGATAAAGATGTACAGAAATATAGTTTTGCAAATAGAGTAATAGATGAATGGAATAAATTACCAGAAGAAATGGTGTGTGTCAAAAACATCCATAACTTTAAAGAAAAATATGATAATTGTGTTTTAAAATACGGGACATCACGAGCTTGACTCAATCCTGTAAAGATACAAATAGGTAAGAACAAATAGATAAGAACATCCTCCAACCATATCTCAACACACTTAATGCCTGGTTCACCACAAACAGACTTAAAATAGCACCCACCAAGTCAACTGTCACCCTACTAACCAACTGGAATGCAGAACACCACTACACACCACACCTCACCATAAACAACACACCTATGCAACACACACACACACACACACACACAACCCTTGGCATAACATACAACACATCCATGACATTCAAACAACATATCAAGGCCATCAAAAACAAATGCATGCAAAGACTTAAAGCCCTCAGATCACTTGCCAGCACAACATTTGGACACAACACAGAAACCACAACCACAGTATACAAACAATATATCCGACCAGTGAAGGATTATGCAAGCCCTGCCTGGGCCCCAAACCTCACTGAGACTCATCTCAACACCCTTCAGACCATACAGAACAGAGCCCTAAAGATAATCACAGGCTGCACAGCTACCACACCTACAGACCACTTACACCATGACCAAAGTTCTCAAAATCAAGGATCATCTTGACATGAGAGGCACACAAACACTTGCTGCAGCCTCCACAAACCCACACCCCACCCACTACACTACATGGCAAAACACCCACACATGCCAAGGAACATCAAAACAACACCCAGTACACGATACCATACACAAATACTATCATCTCTCACACCCTGTCCACCCCAAACCAATCTCCAGAAACATATCTATACTCAAATCACTCATCAGTCCATCCAAACACTCCAAAACAACACCCAGCTGCATGCACGACCTCCTGACATCCACCCATCTGAATATACATACTCAAATCACTCACCAATCCATCCAAACACTCAAAAACAACACCCAGCTGCATGTACGACATCCTGACATCCACCCATCTGAATATACATACTCAAATCACTCATCAGTCCATCCAAACACTCCAGAACAACACCCAGCTGCATGTACGACCTCCTGACATCCACCCATCTGAATCCTCCCTTCCCCGTGAGGACAGAGTCCACCTGGCCAGGCTGCGGTGTGGCCACCATATCAGACATATCAGAAGAAGCTGGATGCCTGTCCAGGATGCAACACAACACCCCATTCTATTAAACACATTATGGAAGACTGCAATGTACACAACCACACTCGCCAACAACACAACATACACTCTCTGGGTCAATTCCACAGTCGTTCGTAGTGGTTTGTAAGCACACAAACGAAAGAATCTTTGCCTTTTAAATGACTTACGACTGAATTATTTAATGAATTTGATGAGTAAACTATGCAGTGATTATCATTATCTAACTGTTGGATTGATTTTATGAAGGTGGATACTCAGCTTTTGGAAAATAATGAAGCCATATAAGTGTGGTTGGTTGGAAAGCTAACAAACAAATACCACTGTAGAATCGACCCTCTGAGTGCACTGTGGGAAAGCCAGGCACAGGCCATGGCCTTCCTCAGGAGCTCGGGGCTGCTCAGCCAGACAGCTTGAGGAATTTCAACAACAACAACAACATTATTACACACCCATAATATCAGTGTAAAATGAGAGTCTATATTGGAGCACCTTGATTCCTCCAAAATATATCAGGAAACAGAACCAATGAATAAATATAATGGTGTCTTGTTGTTGCCTGAAATAGTTTGAAGGAATCAGTTGCTCCAGATTTGCCACCAAACCCAGCCACTATAACATCCTGGGAACACACACACACACTAAGCGAGCCACTATTTATAATATTTCAAAAATCATTACAGCAAAGAAAATTACCAGAGAGTTGGAAGCAAGCAAACATAGTCCCATTATTTAAGAAAAGAAATAGACAAGATTCACTTAACTACAGGTTGGTATCACTAACAAGTGTAGTGTGTAAAATTCTGGAACAGATTACAGTATACGAAAAAATTGGGTTGAGCACTTGGAGAAAAATGAGTTGATAATAGAGACAATTTGGGTTTAGGAAGGAAAGATCATGTATAACAAACTTACTGGGTTACTATATGAGGATATCAGATGAAATCAAAGAAAGAGAAAGATGGGTGGATAGTATTTACCTATCTATAGCTCTAATGCCTAGTTTCCTCCGAGAACTCCCTCCAAAGGGGTGGCCACGGCAGAAGTGTCTCCAGTTTTCCCTGTTCCAACACTCCCTCCTTACTTGGTCAAACCCTACTCTGTCCCTCATGTTTCTCTCTTTTACATACTCTTCCACTCTGTTCTGCCAAGGTAACGGAGGTCTGCCTCTCACACCAGGTCCCACAACTTCACTTCCATACACCTTCTTTACAAATTCCTCACCTTGCATTCTCTCCACATGTCCAAACCACCTCAATGTATTATGCTTCACTCACTCAACCACTCCACACTCAATACCAATTGCCTGCTCACTCATACCACAACTCTTATTTACCTAGACTTTAAAAAAGCTCTTGACAGAGTTCTGCACCAAAGGCCTATATGGAAATTATAACATACAGGAGGAGAGAATAGAAAACTATTAAAATGAATGGAAGATTTCCTAGTAGAAAGAAAATTGAGAAATAGATAAACTAAGAGGGAACTATTCTCCATGGCTGAAGGTGACAAGTGGAGTTCCTCAAGGCTCAGTATTGGCACCAATAATGTTCCTAATTTATATAAATGATATAGAAGTAAATATTACAGATGGCACTTATATGAATATGTTTGCTGATGATGCAAAGGTACAAAGAACAATTAAAAATGAAGACTGCTGTAAAAAGTTACAAGATTTGGACAAAATGGTAGAGTGGAGCAATAAATGGCAGATGGAGTTTAATGCAGATAAATGTCATGTTATTAAATTTGGAAGAAGTGAGAAAAGACCAAATTAGCAATACAAACTTGGAAATAAAATATTAAATGAAGCCGAGAAAGAAAGAGATTTAGGGGTTACTTTATAATCACTTCACTTTTTCACTTTTTATCTCCATATACTTTTATGAGACCAATTAAACACAAGCTTGACTAAAATCCATAATTAAACAAATTCAAATCCATAATTAAATAAAAAGGCGTTTAATTATGTGTGTGTGTGTTGGATACAAGTACTTATTATTCATTGTAGGCTATATCCAGTGTGTGTGTGTGTGTGTGTACAAGTATATTATTCATTGTATATCCAGTGTGTGTGTGTGTGTGTGTGTGTATAAGTATATTATTCATTGTATATCCAGTGTGTGTGTGTGTACAAGTATATTATTTATTGTATATCCAGTGTGTGTGTGTACAAGTATATTATTCATTGTATATCCAGTGTGTGTGTGTGCACAAGTATATTATTCATTGTATATCCAGTGTGTGTGTGTGTACAAGTATATTATTCATTGTATATCCAGTGTGTGTGTGTGTACAAGTATATTATTCATTGTATATCCAGCGTATGTGTGTGTACAAGTATATTATTCATTGTATATCCAGGGTGTGTATGTGTCTGTGTGTGTGTGTGTGTGCACAAGTATTTATTATTCATTGTATATCCAGTGTGTGTGTGTATGTGTGGGTGTACAAGTATTCATTATTCATTGTATATCCAGTGTGTGTGTACAAGTATATTATTCATTGTATATCCAGTGTGTGTGTGTGTGTGTGTTGTACAAACCAACAAACTAATCATTGCATTACCTTCATACCACAAGCGAGTGGAATAGAATAAGCCAATGCTATTCCAGTCCCAGCCACCAAACCATATGATAACACAACACCAAACAAACTCTTATTAATGGTGTAGTAAGTCAACATGATACCACCACTGTAAAGATATAGAAACAGAAATAAATAAATATAGAAACAGAAATAAATAAATATAGAAACATAGATATATAAATAGAAAATATATATATATATATATATATATATATATATATATATATAGAAACATATATAAATAAATATATATATTAACAAAACACTAAACAAATTGATATTAATGGAGTAGTAAGTCAACATGATACCACCACTATAAAGATATAGAAACATAAATAAATATATATATATATATATACAGTGTGTGTGTGTGTGTGTGTGTGTATATCAACAACATCGACGCTCCTTCCTCTTCGCTATGGTATGTTTTGCCTGTGTTCCTGCTAGTGTGTGTGTGTTTTGTGTATTTCAGTGTCTAGTGGCGTGCCTGCTCTGCAGATGTTGTGTGTGTTTTGTGGGGTTGTGTGTGTAGGCAGTAGTGTGTTTTACTGCCCCTGTTGGGGTCTGTGGGCCTTTGTTTTCCTGCTCCTCGTGGGGTTAGCGTCTCCCCTTGGGTGTTCCCCTTCCCTTGCCTGCCTTCCTCCCCTGTGTTTTTGCCACTAGCTTCACTGGGTTGTACAGGGCTGTGTTTTATTTTTGTTTGTGTATGTTTGCTTCCCACGTGGGGCCCTTGCCTCCCCATGTGGTGCCCCCCGTGTTTCGCCTCGAGGCTTTGTGCTCACTTCCACGTGTGTTTTGTGTGTTTGTGGGGGCTGTTGGAGGCCCCTGCCCTTCGGGGGTTGCGTCGGGCAGGGGGTTTTTTCTCGCCCCTGTTAGTGTTTTTGGGTTTGTTTCCCTTCGGACTGGGGTTTTTCCCTCTCCCTCCTCGGGTTTCCTAGGGTCTACTCTCGGCTTTTGGGGGGCCGTGTTTGTGGGTTTTTTTCCACGGCAGTGTGAGTGTGGGTTAGTGTTTTTTCCTTGGGAATTAGTGTGTTTTTCTCCCTTGTGGTGTTACTGTGTTTTTCCATGTGTGTGCTGTGTACACGTGGGTTCACGTGTTAGGTTCACGTGTTAACCCCTTTTTTCTCCCGCAGTCCACTCGTGCCTTGTGTGCTTCTACGGGCTGCACCGTGAGGGTGTCCCCTGACGGGCATCACCACTGTTCACCCCACGCACCCTGCTTCATGCCCAAGGGTTACGATCCTTTGGCGTGCAGCGTGTGTCGCCCCTGGGCTGAGTTGTGTCGGGCTGCCCCTGCAGATGCTCGCCCTAAACTTCCTGCCCTTGCCTCCCATCGTACTGCGTGGACGAGGGCGAGGAGGATGGTACACAAACGAGACGGGTCTTCTTTGTCTTGGGCGGACCCTACCTTTGGGGCCGAACTGGGCCTCTCCAGGTCTCGGTACCCTTCTACATGCCTCACGGAGTCACAGGGGATCGAGCCCCTAGCACCCCGAGAGGCCCCGTCGCCTTCCCTAGACGGTTCTGTGACTCCCTTCCGTGGTTTCCCACCACTCCCGGAAGTGAGCCAAACCGTTGCGCTGGTCCTCCTGGGTACCTCACCGGTACCAGGACCCAGCAGGGAAGCTGCTTCATCTCCCCCAAGGGCTCGCTCCACGAGCCGCTCGCGGGGGTGCATGCACGAGTCCAAGAGAAGGTCTTGCCTCTCCAAGAGGACTCGTACTCGCCGCCGCTCCCTCTCTCCTTCATCCTCATCTGCTTCCTCCTCCAGTTCTTCATCGGAAGACTCGCCCTCGCCCGTACACAGGCCCCGCAAGGCTAAGCGTCCACCGCAGGTGGTGTAGTGGAGGACCCTGTTACCTCCTGTCCTCCTTCCCCCCCTTCGGGAGATGACTCCTACCTTCCCTACTCCTGGGCTTTCCTCCCCTCTTCCTGGACCCATTCCTCTGGAGGGCAGGCTGATTGCTTGGTCTCCCAACACTTCCCAACCAGACGTGTGGGTGCGCAGGGACGACGTACTCGTGAAGTGGGGGGCGGACTCATCGGGCAAGGCTGTACCCTTCTACAAGGCTCACCCTATCTCCGCTCCTGTTCCGGCCGCATCCAAAGTGTCCACTGCCTCTACCCTGGATGCGATGGGCTTCCTGGAAGATTGACCGTTCCTCCGAGAACACGGCAATCTTCCTCGCCTCGGACGCTTACTTTCCAGGGGATAAAGGGGATGGGGACTTGGACATCCCAGCCCTTCTCCTGAAGTCCCTGGACCACCAGAGGCCCTCAACCTCCCCCGTCCTTCCCAGTCATTCTACCTCCGTCTCAAGCCCCTGCAGGCCTGAGGGAGTGTCTGTGGAAGACGGGGAAGGAACCTCCGGTCCCCTTCCAGCTGAAGGAACCTCCGGTCCCCTTCCAGCTGAAGGAACCTGACACCAAGCTGAGGCTAGCAGAGGCGGCTGCACGGCAGGAGTTGTCCCATATCATCTCCACCGGGGCAGCCGTCGCTCTCCTACGGGACTGCCTCAAGAGCCTGACATCCTCGTTCCATGAGCTGTCCGGCCTTGAACTCTCGTAAGTAACCCTCTGTGTACACTGTGTTCTTATCTTTGGGGATATGAAAGGTTTGGGGTTTTTTTCTAACTCTCACAGGTTTCTAAACCCAGAGTGTCTGGGTTTTTTTCTTTTCCTCCCTACAGTGACGCCCTGATGTCGATGACCACCGTTGCGGAGGGCGTCGGGGCCATGGTGACCCATGACCTCCGGGAGGCAGCCAGGACCTTCGCGGAGGCCAGACTAGCCGCCCGCCAGGCGGCTGTCAAGTCTGCTCTGGAGATGGCGCAGCGGGGCGTGGTGCGGGCTTCTCCGCTATCTCCTGCGCTGTTTGACCAGGCAGCGACGGACTCGGTCTTCCCATCCCTCCCCGCCGTGATCAACATACCCAAGCAGCCAGCAGCCAAGTGAGTTCTCTTGTAGCCGTGTTGTCGCTTGTTGGGTTTAGGGGTCAGGGTGTTATACTGCATTACCAAGGGGAAAGGAGTCGGGGGGGGGGGGGGGGGGGGGTTATAACCCCACCCAACTCTTCTTGTCCCTGTCCCTTCTGGGATTACCTACTAATTGCTCTGTTTGTCTGTAGGCCGCGTGCCCCCCCTGCCATCCAGACCAGCCGACCAGCCTCGCAGGCCTGCCCAGCCTACGAGACAGCCGAGACCTGTCTACCTCACTCCGCCACAACAACCCCAGAGGTTCCACCAGCGGGGTCAGCAGCCCTTTCATGGAAGGTACCAGGGCTCCAAGCCCTACAGCCACCCCAAGCCCTCCACCTCTCAGTCCTCCCAGAAGGACATTGCCACCTGAGGGTCCTACCCGAGGGTGCCTCACGGGGTGGTCCACTGCCTGGCCCACCCTCGGTTGGGCAGCGAGGGTGGTACGTCACGGCCTCTCCTGGCCGTGGGTCTCAGTCCCGGTGAGTTGACTTTACTTGTCGTCTCTATCTTTTGAGTTAACTGTCATATTGCCAACATATTGCCCACCTACATGTTGTTCCTCCCCCTGTTTTCTGTGCCCCCTCTTTCCTCTGTCAAGGACGAGCTGGAATTTTTTCCACCTTACTGATATCGTGTCTCTTACTTACAGCCACTACATTTCCCTCCTGCGTCCTCCAAGGTGTCACCCTCGATCGTCCCGCACACGAGAGAAATGCGGGAAAAAGGGGTAGTTCCCGGAGGGAACAAGGCGTCAAAGCTATAGATATATATATAACTGCTACTACTACTACTATTAATGATAACAATAATAATAATCCAATATAGTTACCTCATTAGAGAACATCCAATGAAACAAGTGATCCGAGGTCCGACGGCCCGTTCCAAAAGTCCTCCCAACACCATGAAAAGTCCCTGAGCAGCGGTGGTGATGGAATTAACCCACACTGTGTTACTGTATGTCACTGAGTTACTGACCCTCTGGTGCATATATGATGCTATGTAGGTCAGCATGTTACCTGCAAACACACATATATATTAAAATAATGTTATTATTATTATTATGCAGGTCAGCATGTTATCTGCACACACACACACACACACAGATATATATATATATATATATATATATATATATATATATATATATATATATATATATATATATATATATATATATATATATATATATATATATATAATTATTATTATTGCTATTCTATTATTATGTAGGTCAGCATGTTACCTGCACACACACACACACATATACATTAAAATAATGTTATTATTATTATTATTATTATTATTATTATAGGGTTATAACATTGACCATCCTCCGCGCTGACAGGATGTGTGCTCTGCCCTCTCCACTTTCTCTCTCTGAATTTGAGAAATGGCCTCTGCTGGTGTGAATAGCGAATCAAGGAACTTCAATCAACAGATCTCAGGTGGAATACAGCAAGCCATCAATGAGTGCATGGATAATTATTTAACGGAGAAAGCAGTAGACAAGGTGCAAACACGACGTCAGACCGGTGTGCCTGGACGTCAGACTGGTGTTTTGGAAGGTTTGGGACAGGGAGAAGTTGCAGTTATTGTTGCCGAGGTAGTTAAAGCAATACAACCTATGATTGTGCAATGTGTTACATCTGCAGTGACTCAAGCTTTTACCATTGTGACTGATAAACTTATGGTAGATATGAAAACACAAAATAGTGCTACTGTTTCAAACCTGAAGAAGCAACTGAAGCAACAGTCATATCAGCTTGATAGAATGAAACAATATACAAGGAGGGACAACATCAAAATAAAAGGAGTGAATTACGTGGATAATGAAGACACAAATGAAGTACTGATGAAAACTGCTAGTGACATAAGAGTAGAGCTGTCGAGGGATGATATTGGTGCCAGCCACAGATTGGTCGCCAACTGAGACAACACAAACCCAAGCCCTATCTTTGTAAAGCTCGCCAAACGGGACAAGAAAGTCGAGCTTTTCAAAAACAAGAAGAGATTGAGACGCGGCCTGTATTTCGAAGAAGACCTGACTCAAACACAAGTAAAACGCGGACGATTGAGGGGAAAATCTATGCGTTGGTAAAAGAAGGTGGGACCGAGGTGAAGAAAGTATTCGAGACACCAGATGACTTGTACAAGCTTGGATGGGACGAAACAAGACTGGAGGCCTTCCTGGACACGAAATAGGAATACTGCGACTCAGTTGGGAAAGGTGTCAACATTACATGATAACAATATTAAGATATGCTGTCTTAATGTTTATGGACCGAAGAGTAAGTGGAAAATGGTGTGTTTGAAGACTATATTTGCAATTTGACATTTTGTGTCTGTCAGAAACTAAAATCAAGTCAGACTTTCAACTTAGCGGCTTCACCTGTCTCTCAATGAACCATGATGCTAAAAAGATTTGATTTGGGAAGGGGGTAATCATGGAATGCTGTAGTACTATGTTATGATACTGTAATTGCTCAATGGGATAATGGTCATAAGGGGTGATTTATGATGAATCGTAAAATAGTGTGAATTTTTATATAAGATACTATAATATCCATCTTCTATCTGCGCTGATATATGATGTGTGGTGATATATATCATGAATTATTATAATGTGAGATCTGATGTGGGAAATGCAAAAGTGCCATTATAATGTATTGTATTTGTAGCTGAAAATGATGTGCAGTACCTTTGTTTGACGCCAACCTACCCAGGAGTGCATGGTATTAATATCTTTGTGTCCAAGAAATTAACTTTTTCTGTTGAGCAAATTTTTTATAATATGTCATGTGACTTAGCACTATGGATTAAAGGTTAACAATCAATTTATTATATGTTCAGTATACATGCAGCATGAGGTTCAAAATATTATCCTAGTGAATCGTTCAATGATCTTGCCTCAGACATATGTACAATACATAGTAAATAAGATTTACCCCTTTTTATGATAGGAGATTTTAGTGGGAGGACAGGGTTACTGGATGATTTTATCAGTTTATGTGATACTGACAGGTTAAATTTTTCATTACTGAATGAGCCATTATCTTCAAGGGATATTTCGAATCGCAAGGTATACTCGGCAAGAGGTACTCAGCAGATAAAATTGTGAATAGTAACGGTAGAAAATTGATCGAACTTTGTCATTGTCATGATCTCAAAATAGTGAACGGTAGAATGTGTGATGACAGGTATGTACGTGGGCAAAGTAACATGTGATGATGCCAGTGTGATAGATTATGCTATTTGTTCTCCATTAATTTTTCCGTATATTAACGATTTCTATATAGATGAGTTTGACCCTATACTTTCAGATAAACATAATCAACTTGTTATCTCAATTGCTATTAAACGAGGCGACAATGCACGACAGAACGCTACCCCTTGTCCTGACATTTTGAATAGTCAAATTAAATTGGTAAATTGTAGATGGAACCAAGACCGGAAAGAAGACTACAAACAAGCATTTGATTTGCAAAAACTTGTCAACCTGCAAATCAGACTTAAAAACTTGAGTCATCCCAATCAAACAATAATTGATGACATTACTGGGGAGTTGAGGGATGTGTTTATACAGCCTGCTAAAATAACTGATATGTTTATGGAGGTCTCTATTAAATCTCAGGTAATTTCAGGTAAGCAAAAAAATAGATATTGGTTTAATGATGAATGTAGAGAATAAAAAAAGGAATACACGAAATGTAAACGATCCGTAAAACATCTGGTGTTCAAGGAAAGAAAAGAAATTTTAAGACAGCAAGCCAAAAGACACAAAAAAGTTATTAGAGCAACTAAACAATCCTATGACAAAGACTTTCATGAAAAGTTAAGATCCTCGAGAACTAAAAACCCGCAAGACTACTAGACTATGATTAACATGGACAAAAACTCAGACTTGAAAATGGGAAATATAACTCTGGAAGAATTCCAGCAACAGTTTGGAGAGCTTGGTGTTCAGTATTCAGAGGATGATGTAGTAGTGGATATATTTAATGTTAATAATAATACAAACAAGGATATAATAATAATTAATTTACAGTTGAAGAACTAAAGACACATGCATATAAGCTGAAGAATAAGAAATCGCCAGGTATTGATTATATTTTAATATAGTTCATTAAGCACTGTCCTTCTCAATTGTTTCAGATTACAGTATCACTCTTTAACGTTATACAAAATTGTGCAATTATTCCCAGACTGGACTATTGGTATAATTAAACCTCTATATAAGACCAAAGGTAACATACACAATGCCGATAGTTATAGAGGAATCACATTGCTTAGTAGTTTAGGCAAACTTTTTACATCTTTATTAAATTCAAGAATTTATGACTATTTAGCTAACAAGAAATTACTAGGGGAGGAACAAGCAGGCTTTAGGAAACACTATAATACCATGAATCACATATTTGCATAGCATATTATAACTCATTACTCACAAAAAAAAAATCTTCTGTGCTTTTATTTTGATTTTGTGGATGAAGTTTTTGAATTTAAATATTACTGGTAAGGTTTTTAAGGTGATACGTAGTTTATACGAAATACAAAATCATGTGTTAGGGTAAGAAATACAGACTCCTCATATTTTCCATGTAACGTTGGTGTGAGGCAGGGCGAGAACTTATCACCATTATTGTTCTCAATTTTCCTCAACGACTTTAAGGACTACATCAGTGAAAAGTTTTCTGATCTGCCCTTTATGTCAGACAAGGTGATGGATTTTGGAGTGGTAGAAACTTACTTTAACTTATATTGTTTGTTATATGTTGATGATACGTTTGTTATAGCAAAAAATTATGTTCAATTACAACATGCATTGGAAGCTGTCTTCGAATATTGTAATAAATGGGCACTGCAGGTGAATACTTTTAAAACCAAGGTACCGGTAATAATCTTTTCTAAGGGAAAAGTAAAAAAATACAAGACATTTAAGTTTGGGGTAAATACAATTGATGTTATTGATGATTATATCTACTTGGGTACTACTTTTAATTATAATGGTCTCTTTCATAAAGCCAAAAACAAACAAATTGTCCTGGCTAAGAGGGCTACTTACAGCTTGTTGAATAAAATTATCAAATCAAAATAATGTTATTATTATTATTATAATTATTATTATAGGATTGTAACATACTGTACATATACATACACACACATATTAAAAATATATTATTATTATTATAGGGTTATAACACAACACAACAGAAAAAATATATATATATACATACACACACACACACAACAGAAATAAATATATATACATACACACACAACAGAAAAAAAAAAAAATATACATACACATGCACAACAGAAAAAAAAAATATATATATACATATATTGGGGGAGGCGGTGGCAGAGTGGATAAAGTGACGAACTGCGAATGGCAAGGGCCCTGGTTCGAGTCCACGAGAAAACGTCTGGGATTTTCCGAGGTGATATGATGAGTCCAGCTGTTCGTCAACTACCCTGGCTATGCCGACACGTCAAGAAAATACCCCCTACATCGTCGTCAACTCACAACATAGAAGATGCCAGACCATATTCCAAGATGCTGTGAGTGACGGTGTAGCTGCTCTCTCCTGATAGTGACGTGTATAAATAAGGTGTCGTCATCTAGTGGGGCAGAAGAGAAGCTACGGTACCAACATCACAACGAAGCTCCACTGTCTCATCCAGTGCGACACCCAATAATCTCGGGGCCTCGCAAGAGTCACGCGCTACTGACAGCCTACAGTCCCGAGGTTGAGGTATAGAAAAAAACACACAGACACACAAACAGAAAAAAAATATATATATACACACACACACACATAATAATAATAATACTTTACCAAAACTGTAGAGGTTGCCAAGTGTGAGATGAATTAGTACGCCTCCCAACACAGCACAATAACCACCATAACTACCACCATATTGAAACTGCTTCATTATTACTAGTCAAATAACAGAACCACACCTGTAAACAAGATGAGGATTATCATTATTAGTAGTAGTAGTATTTATTATCATTATTATTATTATACTCCGTTTATTTATACTTGTCCAACCCTCTGACCAAATTCATGGTGAGCCTAGCACCGGGTATAAATAGAGCTCTCTGATTGGCTGCCGTGACACTGGCCTTCCTACCCACCTCTGCAAACAGCCATGCACTAACTCTGCATTTGCAAGATGAAATACCTCTAATAATTTACGTGTAGCTCGGCTATTATTTAGGTTATGAATATTTGTCTTACTCCATTGAGTGGCTGAGTGTTACAACCAGTCGAGCGCCACGCCTACTTAAGCGAGATAATTGCCTTTAAAGTATAGGTAATAATGTCACGCGTAAGGTAAACACGAATAATCTGTTGACCGTTACTTCACTTCATCAACTTTATATAACCACACTATAACATATACTGTGGTATTTTAGACTTCATTAGAGGCCAAATTTTCTTAGCTTTCAACTGATATATGCCAAAAAGTGTTCAGTTCCCTATTAAGAAAGATATTACAGGTATAATAAATACGAGTACCATGGAGAAAATGTGAAAAGTTATTCTCGTACTGATATATTAGATTATAATGGAGAATTGGTAAATAACAATAAAATATACTATTTCGATTAAGAAACTACATTGTTCAAGCATTCTATGGGTATAGTTTAGATGTAGGTACGTTACAGAATAACTTTGAAAAGTTTAAAAGACTATGATACTCTCATAATTTCCCGCGGTCTAGCCTCGGCCTTGTCGCCTTGCCGGGTGCAGGTGGGGTGGTGCCGGTCGCTGCCACACGTACGATTCAACGGTTCTATTGCTTTTAACAGCCGCAATTCTATGTATGTGAGTTTTCTAGGTTAAACTGTTATGAATGAGTGGTAAGCAGAGGAACTGCTGAGTCATCATGCATCAATTACTCCACACGGGCAGGCAGCCAGATAGAGTCTGATAGACACAGACACAGAGCAAATTTTTTAACTCCTCGCCTCTCCTCCCTCCTCCTCCTCCTCCTACTTCTGTACCCCGGTCCATCCTACTCGCCTCCCCTCTCTCCCACTCCTTCCTACCCTCCTCTGCCACCCACCCACTAAGGCTGCTGGCAAAGAACCGTTCAATCTCTAGAACCGATATTAACTAGTTGACAATGTTATAATATTATAATTGCTGTATAATGTATTATAATAATACAATGAGAGAGAGAGAGAGAGTGTGTGTGTGTGTGTGCAAAGATGTTTACATACTACATACTCTTCACATTTGACTACTCACTCGAAAAAAAAAAAAAGGTGATGCAGTATAAGCATCTCTCTGGTGTGTAGCCTATAATACACAGGAATAAAGCTTGTATTTTCACGTTGCTGTAATCTCCGTAGCAAAAGAACAAGAGATACAGCATTACAAAAAATTGGAGCACAGGCTAAGGGTAAGCAAGTCTCATTTAAAATAATTTTAGTCTTACTTAATTGAATGTGATTTGCTCATCATTGCATTCTTTGTTGTTTGTCTGCTCCTGTGTAACGTCCCATGGTGAGTAAATTAATCACAAGACTCTCCACTCCCTGCAACACATAAGATATCCCTCTGATTGCCTCCACGTCCCCCCCAAATAATTATAATATTGGATGCAAAATCAATGATCAGTATAACATGAACACTTCATTAATATAAAAATAAATACCATGCCGTACTGTAAATTAAATGATTTACATCAATAACAACCTGCATCTGTACAACTAAAATAACTTGAAATAATCAGGTTGCTGCACCTTTCGCCCCTTCTCTATGGACACCACAATAAAGTCATTTATAACCCAGTCATTATTGTAATGTTTTCCCGCTCTGCCCGCTAATCCTCCCACCTCATGCTTCAATACAATACCACTCCACCACCCTGTGTTGGTATGTGTCCTGTTATATGTGTGTGTATGTGTGTTATAATGTTTCCTTCTGTGTTTTGGTATGTGTCGTGTACACTACACGTATTGTCTACTCTGTTTGTCCTGTAATACAGCTTTCTATTTTCTCTTCTGTCCTAGCCCATATCCTAAGCAGATAATGGCAGTGGGGGGTTCAGTCTCTCTCTCTCTCTCTCTCTCTCTCTCTCTCTCTCTCTCATTTTTCCCTTCATTCTTTCCCGCCACCCTACCCTGTTTTACTTCTCTCTACTGCATTCCAAACCATACCTACAACCTTTCCCTCCCTTCCCACTGTCCCACCTTGTCCCCTGTCCTTCTCACCTACCCTATCTTTCCCTATCTGTCTACTGTCCCAACTTGTCCCCTGTCCTTCCCACCTACCCTACCTTTCCCTGTCTGCCTACTGTCTCACCTTGTCCCCTGTCCTTCTCACCTACCCTACCTTTCCCTGTATGTCTACTGTCCCAACTTGTCCCCTGTCCTTCCCACCTACCCTACATTTCCCTGTCTGCCTACTGTCCCAACTTGTCGCCTGTCCTTCCCACCTACCCTACCTTTCCCTGTCTGTCTACTGTCCCACCTTGTCCCCTGTCCTTTCCATCACCCTGTCCTTCCCACCTACCCTACCTTTCCCTGTCTGTCTACTGTCTCACCTTGTCCCCTGTCCTTCCCACCTACCCTACCTTTCCCTGTCTGTCTACTGTCTCACCTTGTCCCCTGTCCTTTCCATCACCCTGTCCTTCCCACCTACCCTACCTTTCCCTGTCTGTCTACTGTCCCACCTTGTCCCCTGTCCTTTCCATCACCCTGTCCTTCCCACCTACCCTACCTTTCCCTGTCTGTCTACTGTCTCACCTTGTCCCCTGTCCTTTCCATCACCCTGTCCTCCCAACTGTCCACTATTCATTACCCTGTCCCACCGTGACATATCCTTCCCACCACATACATCACAGATGTATGTGTGTTTCCTTCTGTGTTTTGTTATGTGTCCTGTTGTGTGTGTTTGTGTTTGTGTGTGTGTCCTGTGTTTTGTTATGTGTCCTGTTCTATCTATCTATCTATAGCTCCGACGCCTCGTTCCCTCCGGGAACTCTCACCAATGGGGTGGCCATGGCAGAAGAGTCTCCAGTTTTCCCTGTTCCAACACTCCCTCCTCACTTGCTCCATCCCCCCTTCCTCCCTCACACTTCTCTCTCTCTCTCTCACATACTCTTCCACTCTGTTCTGCCATCTAACCGGAGGTCTGCCTCTCACACCAGGTCCCACAACTTCACTTCCATACACCTTCTTTACAGACTCCACACTTTACATTCTCTCCACATGTCCAAACCACCTCAGTGTATTACGCTTCACTCTCTCAACCACTCCACATTCAATACCAACTGCCTTCTCACTCATACCACACCTCTCATACATATACACTCTCATTACTTTCTCCATCCCACCTAGTAAGTCCACATGCTCCTCTCAGATAACTCATTTCCACTGCACCTATTCTAGACTGATGAGCCCTACTCCATGTCCATGTCTCTGACGCATATGTCACTGTTGGCAGGAATATACTATTTCTCAGTCCCTTTTTCACTTCCATACTCACACTTCTACCCTTCATAATCCTTCCCAGTGATATTATGAACTGCCTGCCCCTCACTGCTCTCTCCCTGATTTCTCCTTCCATGTTTACACAGAACTGTTCCCAGTTACTTGAATTCCCTCACCTCCTCCATCCTCTCACCCCCTAAAGTTATCTCACATTCAGTCCCAGTTGGTACAGCCACTCTATAGGGTGTAGCAAAGTCAATTACTTCTGTTTTGGTCCTCTCAAATACCATCACCTTACTCTTACCAACATTCACCTCCAGTTTTCTTTGCTTACACACGGACTGAAACTTATCCACCACCCTCTGTAACTCCCTTTCACTCTCGGCCAGCAGCACAGTGTCATCCGCAAATAAGCTTGTAACCAAGGACCAATCTACTCCATTCAACCTCAGTTTCGCACCCAGGCCCTCCACCTTTGCCTTCAACACTCTCATGCACCCATCCATAAAAATATTGAACAACTATGGTGACATGACACACCCCTGCCTCAATCCTACACTGATATCAAAGTTCTCACTCAAATCACCCTCAACCCTCACACAAGCTTTTGCCTCTCTATAGAAAGCCTCAATCCCCTCCAGCAAGCACCCACCAACACCGTAAATCCTTAATACATCTGTCATAGCTCTCCTATCAACCCTATCGTATGCCTTCTCCAAATCTATGAAGGCAGCATACAACTTCCTACCCTTCCCAATATATTTCTCCATTGTTGATTTTATTGCAAAGATCTGGTTCACACATCCTCTACCCTTTCTGAACCCTCCCTGCTCCTCACTGACTTTATTCCCAGTTACTTCTATCAGTCTCTCAGTAAGAACCTTCCCATACACTTTCCCCAGTACACTAAGAAGGCTTATTCCCCTATAGCTACCACACTCATCCTTACTCCCCTTCCCCTTGTACAGAGGCACAATTATGACTCTCCTTCAGTACTCTGGCACCTCTCCCTGTCTCCAAGCCAATATGCATATAAGCAGCATCTACTCCACCACTATCTCCCCCCCACACCTCAGGATCTCTCCAGTTATTTCATCCACCCCCGGTGCCTTTCCTATCTTCAACTTTCCTATTGCTTTCCTGACCTCTTCCCTTCCTAATTCTCCCTGTACATCCTGTCGTCTACCTCCTGCCTCCATCACCATGCATGTCACCACCGCCTCCCCTCCCGTCCCACCATTCATCAACCGATCAAAATGCCTCTTCCACACTTCTTTCACTTCCTCACTTCTACTCACAGTAACTCCATCCTCTCTCTTCATTCTCACGCTACCAGACTTTCCTTCTCCTCTTTCTCTTTTCACCTCCTTCCAGAATAATTTCTTGTTTTCTCTAAACTTCTCACTCAGTTTTCTCCCAAACTCCACTCATCCACTCTCCTTTTGCTCTCACTCACCGTCCTCTTCACTTTCCTCTTACACTCATTGTATTCCCTCTTTCACCTCCTCTGGCACATTTCTCTACAGGGTTCTCCTAAAAGCATTCTTCTTATTCTCTACTGCATCCTTCACTTCTTCAGACCACCATGCACTCCCTTTCTTCCTCCTTTTGTACTTTGTACCCCACCACTTCTGCTGCTGTCTTACACACTAAAGTTTTGAATGTTTCATACACATCATTCACTCCCACTCCCTCCCCTATCACCATCCTTGCATCCCCCAGCACCTCACTCACCCTCCTCTTATATTCCTCCCTCTATTCTGCTTCATCTAATTTCCCACTAGCCACCTCCCTCTTTTTCCTCACCCCCCTTCATCCCTCCTACCATATTCCCACTTAGCCCTAACCTTCATCCTTACCAACACCGCAAAATGGTCGGAGCATTGGATAATTTATCTCACCACTTTTGCATCGACCCTGTGATCTTGTATGAAGCTTGGAGGCTTGTGATTCCTCCTGACTATGCCACGAAACACGCTCCTTCAATATGGGTGATGTTTCGTGGCAAACTTTGAAGGACTCGCAAACCTCCAATTTTCTGAATACATCACAGGGTCCCTTAACCTTTCATCCACTGCCACAAAATAATCAATCAAACTCTTCTGCTCTCCTCTCTCATCCCTTCTCTTCCATGTATACCTGTGGATCATCTTGTGCTGAAAGAAGGTGTTTGCCAAGAACAACCCCCTCTCAGCACAGACATCCACCAGATACTCACCCTTCTCATTTATTCCTTCTACTCCCCATTTACCCACAATACTTCCCACTTCCTCACTTCCATACATATCTCCCATCATCACCACTCTCCTTCCATTATCAATCTTTCTCAGACACGCATTCAATTTCTCCCAAAACACACTCATCCTCTCTCTCTCCGTCCTACTCTTTTCATCCTCTGGTGCATATGCACACACCCACGCATATTTCACCATCCCAATCGTTCCCGTCATCCATACAATCCTCGACCCATGTCCATCCACTCCCTTCCACACCAACCCATCCTCCCCCTACCCTTACCTTCCTTTCTTACCAACCCATCCTCCACCTACCCCAACCATCCCTCCTTACCAACCTATCCTCCTCCTACTTTGTATACTCCCACCATCCCCCTGTGAGTTCCCTATCCTCCCTTCTTACCAACCCATCCTCCTCCTCCCTCTACCCCTACACATACTCTGTCTCTCTCAGTGAGTGTGTGTCTGTCTGACTGACTCGAGTGAGTAGAGTCACTGCCTAGTGCCTACCGCCCTACCCGTGCAATTTGTGAGTTCACAATTATTATTATTAACTTTAATTAATTATGTTTCTTATTCGATGTATTGTCATAATTTTACTAAGAAATATCGAAGTAATAACACTTCCCTTATCATACAGTGAAACACATAGCATAAGCATAAATTATTTAGACATTTTTAAACGCAGTACGAGAGTTTGGGCTGGTCCGACCGGGCCGGTGGGCATCGCCATCGTTTCCTCTCTTTTTAATTATCTTTTTTCCACGATTTGTGATAACTAAATGGATTTACAAGTTTGTTTTTGCAATAAAAATGTACAATAATGTTTTTATGCTACATAGCAAGCGTTCCTAACGGCTAATAAAATAATCACGTAGAGCACGAAGTAAATAATATTAATTAGCGAGCAGTGGCAACATCTTTGTTTCAGCTGACTGACTTGTCGACTGCCTGCATTTGTCACTCACCGACACTCGGTTGTATTTCACACATTCTACAGATGTCTATATGTAAGCTAAGATGATATCCATTTGTTCATTAGATAGAAGAGGAATTGTAGAAGTAATTTCTATTAATAACTCAATTTTAGGGTAGTTGGCGCTTGACTGGTTGTAACAGTTAGAGCTACTCCATTAAACTTAGCATTAAATTTGGAACTCAATCACGTTTTTCAAAACATAATACAGTCCAAATAAAAAATATCGCGAGTTTAAGTCAAAACACGGCTTGCAAATGTTTATACAACTTTTTGCAATAATTTATTTTTTTCCGCATCCAAAGGATTTATGTATAAATAAAACATTCATGCACATACAAAATTTTCTTGCGAACATGACAGTGACATCAGGTTTTAGATAACTATAGATACGGTATAAGAGATACGATACGTTTAATGGAAAGATGTCATTCCCAATTTCAAACAAGGTTTGTATAAAATTCATTTATTTCTTTTATTTGCCACTATAGGTTTCCTGCAAACATAGTATGTTATATGTTATTAGATGAAGTGAGGTTTACCATACATGACGTATGAAGGAAAGTATTATATATATGTAATTAGAGAAAAAGAAGAAAGACTGCTTACGGAGCAATAGACCTACTTCACGCCACAGCCAGCTTGGCACTGAGTGAGGGGAGAAGGTTCTGTACAATATGTACTGTACATTCTAAGACTATTTTCTTCTATGGCATTTCCTCCACAAATGCCCCATTCCCAAGATAGGGCATTTTGAAATTAACCTGACCTTACCTGGACCACAGCAAACTACCGGGACCTAACCTGGTTAGACTACCGGGACCTAACCTGGGCAAACTACCGGGAAATAATCGTGGTAAAGTACAGGAAATGACCGGGGCAAAATACTGGGACCTAGCTGGATCTGGCAACACTGCTACAAAACGGCAATTCTTTCAATAAATATTGTTTGCCGTGTAAATGACTTATGGGTGAATTATTTAATGAATTTGGTGAGTAAACTATACAGTGATCATCATTATCTAACTGTTGGATAGATTTTGTGAATGTAGATACTAGGGCTGGGCAGGAACCGGTTCTAGCGATTCTTGATGACTTATCTTAGAATCAGTTCTCACCTCTGAACCGGTTCCACCAATAGTAGTTGTTGTGTGCATGTGTGCCTTATATTTCTTTAATAAAGCTATGATTTGTTAAATTGGTAAGATATATTTTTCTTCCGATAATAAAAAAAATTAATATTAAAAATTCGGTATTTATTGAAAGAATTACCGTATTGTAGCAGTGTTGTCAGATCCGGCTAAGTCCCAGTATTTTGCCCCGGTCATTTCCTGTACTTTACCACGGTTATTTCCCGGTAGTCTGCTGTGTTGCTGTCTGGTTAAAATGCCGGAGTGACAAAATGCTGACACCGGTATTTTGACTGAACATCAACGTCGGCATTTTGTCTCAAAAGGATAAGTTGGCCATGCCAAAATTCTGATTTTGGCATATACGAATAAGTTCTGTATTAAAAAAAATAAAAATAAATGTTTTTTATTAAAAAAAATTGATTTTTATTTAAATTCACACATTAAAACAGTTATAAACACATTAAAAAAATACGACATTAGAGTTACGGTATATACAGTATATATTTATTTAAACACATTCTGTCGGTCTGATGAAGTTGGAGAGTTTCCTTAATATCTCTGTAGCCATTATTTCCTTCATTATATACTGGTCCCAGATTCAAATATCTTTTGTTATTTTATGTAAGTTTTTCTCTGGTAATGCCGTAACTTTTCATCAGCCACTAGTTGGCACTGTGTGGAAATGAATGTGTACTCTTTGTGTAAAACTTCAATTAGCACATAGATGTTTATAACATTTTCATGTGTACATTGGTAGTTCAAGTGCCAACCTTCAAAGTCATTGTTGGTCCTCGCACTTTGTCCAAATACACTCCAACTTTCAGGTGTCTACACTGGTCCATTAATCCATGTATGATACTATAGTACTATAGTAGTCTATCTAGAGTACAGTACACTCATAAATAGTCAAGACACAATGCCTATACCTGTCTGCCATCGTCCAGTAGTTATTTATACGGAGGTGTCCAAAAGCAAACATACTTAACTCTGCTAAGCTAACTCAACTATTTCGGGATATTTCAGTACCGAGTCGAAAAAAAAAAAAAACTGATTTGTGAGAAAAAATGCCGATCCCTGAGACAAATTGCCTAATGTCAAAATACCGTTCCCGGCATTTTGACATACCAGCATTCTGTCTAGCATTCACTGTGGTCTAGGTTAGGTCAGGTAAGGTCAGGCTAATTTCAAAATGCCCCAATTAAATATGCCTTATCTTGGAAATGGGATATTTGTGGAGGAAATGCCGCAGAAGAAAATAGTCTTAGAATGGTTTAAATAAGTGGGTAATGAAGGTATAAAAACCGTACGCGATAGCGGCAATTCTTTCAATATTTACCGAAAAATTCTTATTAAATTTTTTTTTTTTAATGCACTTGCTGTTCGTGCCAGTCGGCAAATTAAGGCTTTAAAAGGTATTTATTGAAAGAATTACCGTTTTGCAGCAGTGTTACCAGATCCGGCTAGGTCCCAGTATTTTACCCCGGTCATTTATTGTACTTTATCACGATTATTTCCTGGTAATTTGCCCAAGTTAGGTCTCGGTAGTTTGCCCAGGTTAGGTCCCGGTAGTCTGATGCGGTCTAGGTTAGGTTAGGTCAGGTCAGGTAAGGTCAGGCTAATTTCAAAATGCCCCATTTGAATATCTTGGAAATCGGGCATTTGCGGAGGAAATGCCATAGATGAAAATAGTCTTAGAATGGTCTAAATAAGTGGGTAATGAAGGTAGAAAAAACGTACGCAATAACGGTAATTCATTCAATATTTACCCTTTAAAACAGCATTAGACAGCAATTATATAACATTGTCAGTTAATATTAGGTTCCGGTTCTGATAATGAAGCCTAACAAGTGTGGTTGGTTAGGAAGCTAACAAACCAATACCACTGTGGAATCAACCCTAAAATAATGAAGGCTTACAGGTGTGGTTGGTTGGGAAGCTAACAAACCAATACCACTGTGGAATCGACCCTATATCTTATCATTACGATAACATTACCTCATTACAATAACATTACACCTCATTACAATAACATTACACCTCATTACAATAACAGGATAATCTTCGGAAGTGTTCCTCCTGACGAAATTTAATGAAAATCAGTAATCATATGGTTACTTACTTATTTATGTTTGGTGTCACAGCGACACAGGAGAGTAAACACTAATATGACAGTGTTGCCAGATCAGCTGCTTGATAAAATATGTCCGAACTTCAACATCAGAATTTCCCATTTTGCCTTAACTTCAACATTGGAATTTCCTTTTTTACCTTAACTTCAATATCAGAATTTCCTTTTTTTCTTATCTTCCCCTTTAGAATTTCCCTTTTTACCTCAATAATTCCCTGTTTACTCTTGAACATTGACGATCTTTTTGGTATTTCGTCTGGTAACCGAAATTTCCCTGTTTACTCTTGAACAATAATTTTCCTGTGTGGACTTCAAAATTCTTTAAAACGGAGAAATTTTCCTGAACCTTCTGGCAAGTTGGCAACATTGTATTATGACATCACCACAGACGGACGACTTATTATTTTGTTTGTTATCTTTGCAACGGCACGTCAGTTACGGAAACATTTTCCAATTTTATATTTTACATGGCGACAATGTACAACCACAATCAAATATCCACCAACACACTTTCCTTCCAACGTAGTAAATATATTTGTAATAAAGAACAATACGTGTATGATTTTGCAGCACCTCATAATAATAATTGTGGGGGTTGAGTTGACGTATATTATGTGTTGTATGATTATATTTTGATATGATACTTATTTATTTGTACGATGGAAGGAAGGTGTTGATGGATATTTGATTGTGGCTGTACAACCACAATCAAATAACAACCGACACTTTCCTTCCATCGTGCAAATAAATCAGTATCATATAAAACTACAATCTTACAACACAAAGCAATTCAAGGCAAAATGCACCAACATTTTAGATAACAAGGTATTTATCTAAAAATTGGCAAAAAATAGTTAAGGTGAAATTCACTCATTGGATTATGGATATGCGCAGAGTGCAGACGTGTGGTGGCAGCCAGTGCAGACAAACGTGTCTAATACGAGCTCCGTGTACATTCTCGTGAAACGGGCAGTATACTGTTATTTCCTACTTGATAATTTAATACAGAGTTGTTGAATACCACAGAGCATATACACATATAGTAGTGACGGGCAGATCGATACCAAAGTATCGATACTTTCGACATAAAGTTTGTATCGAAAATATCGATACAAATCTTAGGTATCGAGTACTACGAGTACTTTTTAAACAGATTATTATGTATGACTTATTCCTTACTCTCGCTCACTCTCTCTTGGTAAATTGTGTCCATCGTACGTCTGGCAATGCTCGGTCTTAGGCAGTAGTCAGAAGAGGGAAGAGAGAGAGAAAAAAATTATTGAATGCCTCCCTCCATTCAGTATATTATAAATACATAAAGAGAAGTTAGCAGTGTTGTTGTTTATTTTGCAGAAAGTTACATTATTCATACCAAGTATAATGACAGTTATTTTAAGGGGAATTATGCCTCATTATTAATCATATAATAATTAGTCTAAGTTACTTTGGTAAGCAAAATAATTTATTAGCTGACTAGAATTCTCATTTGTTTATCACGTCCTCCAATCAGTCCGTACACTACACCGTCCACTGTTTGTTGTTGTTGAAGTTCCTCAAGCTGTCTGGCCGAACAGCCCCGAGCTCCTGAGGAAGGCCATGGCATGAACCGGGTTATCCCACAGTGCCCTCAGAGAGTGTATGTTGTGTTGTTGGCGAGTGTGGTTGTGTGTATTGCAGTCTTCCATAATGTGTTTAATGGAATGAGGTGCTGTGTTGCATCTTGGACAGGTCTCTACAATGGCTCCATCCAACTTCTTCTGATATGTCAGAAGGGCCGGGTGGTGGCCACACAGCAGCCTGGCCAGGTGGACTCTGTCCTCACGGGGAATAGATGATTCAGATGGGTAGATGTCAGGAGGTCGTGCATACAGCTGGGTGTTGTTTTTTAGTGTTTGGATGGACTGACGAGTGATTTGAGTATGGATGTGTTTCTGGAGATTGGTTTGGGGTGGGCAGGGTATAAGAGATGATAGTATTTGTGTGTGGTACGGCAGTCAAGAAAAAGAAGCTTCAACTGAAATTCCTCCAGGACTGCCTCCATGAACAAGTCATCCCTAAGTCTTTCTTGCCGTTCTTTCGATGGAGGACTACACCGTTTCCTGATGTTGCCCGTGCCACTCTACTTGAGCGTATTGCCTGCATATAACGAGAAGTTGATGAGTCGTATTGGCTTCTTCGACGTAACCTACGACTTCTCAAAGGACACCTTCATGATGATTTGTTGGAATCCGTACTTCAGACAGCCAGTAACAAGTGTAACCATGAAGTGAACAAGACCAGGATTAGACACAACAGAGTCATCAACGAATTGTGCAGTGCCAGTGAGTGGAGCAACTGTGGTGTTATGGGCTCAGTGGTGAATTTGTCGTCCTATGTGCTATCGGAAATTGAAAATCAAGTGTTGCAACTGGGTTTTTCTTTTGCTCTAAAACCTGGTAGAGATATTGCCCTAGATTTTGTTGCGTCTGTATTTAATGGAAGGCATAATTTCCCGTGCCTTAATGGTTTTATAATCAATGGCTTTTTGGATCATTTTAACTCCTATGATTCCATTCCTAGGCGGTTTCGTTTGGCCTTGGAGAATTTAAGAAAAAACAACTCCATTTTCATAACTAAAGCTGACAAGAGCAACTCAGTTGTGATACTTGATAAAGTTAACTACGAAGAAAAGATATTAAATCTATTAAATGACGTCACCACATATGAAAAGTTGAGATCTTCTCCCTTAAAGCGTCTGTCCACCCAGTTCAACCGTACTGTGAAAGAACTACTTAATAATGTGCCCAACATCGATATATGGTCTACCCAAAACACATAAGAATGGTGTTCCTCTTCGCCCCATTGTTTCGTTTAGCTACAAATTATCAAAATTCTTAGCCAATAAATTATCACCATTAGTGGGATGCATCTCAAGTTTACACATTAAAAATTCCTCACATTTTATTGATAAAATTAAGTCTCTAAACCTAACTAATGGAAAAATGGTAAGTTTTGATGTAGATTCACTCTTCACTAAAGTGCCACTTAACGATGTATTAGAATTTCTAAGTAGGAAAATGCCAGACTATGATTTAGATTTGGGTATGCCAATATCTTCCTTCCTTGAATTAATTAAACTTTGTGTTTCATCCAATGCTTTTTCTTTTAATTATAAATTCTTCATTCAGCGTTTTGGCAATGCTATGGGGTCGCCATTATCCCCCATCCTTAGTAATTTGTATATGGAATTTTTTGAAACTGAGTTATTATCCAACATTGCACCCCTAAATCTAATATGGCATAGGTATGTAGATGACATTTTCTCCTTTTGGCCCAACAGTCTCAATAATTTTGAAGATTTCTTTTGCAAATTAAATGACTTGGTTCCATCTATCAATTTCAAAATTGAATGGGAAATTGATGGGTCCCTACCCTTCCTTGATGTTTTGGTTACTAAAATTAATGACTTCCCTACTTTCACTGTCTATAGGAAACCCACTCATTGTGATATGTACATTCATTTTTTCTCTTATCATAATGATTCTATCAAAATGTCTGTCATATCTACCTTGTTTCTCAGAGCATTAAGAATTTGTAGCCCCCACAATTTAGAGGTAGAAAACAACAAAATTTGGATTATATTCCGTAACTTGAAATATCCTGATTGGTTTATCAGAAAAGCTTATTATAAGGCTAGGAAAACCTTCTATGTTCCTAAATGTCAGTCAGAAAAGAAACCTTATTTATGTCTTCCTTATGTAAAAAGTCTGGAAAAAATTCAGTCAGTTAGCAGAGAACTTGATGTAAACATAGCCTTCAAATATACTTCTAGTATCAAAACTACTCTTGTAAGAAATAATGCCACTGTTCAGCCCCAAGCAGGAGTATACAAAATTCCTTGCAAAGACTGTGACTTAGTTTATATAGGTGAAACTGAGAGATCTTTAGATGTTAAAATGAAAGAACATAAACGAGATATGACGAATTGTAACACAAATAATGCTAACTTTGTCCATACATATGACAACAACCACTGTATTGATTGGAATTCTGGTAAAATGATAATTAAGTGCAACAATTTCAAGAAACGTAGAATATTAGAATCAGTATGTATACAGCACTATAAAAACTTTAACTTAAATGAAGGTATGTTCAAACTAGATCCATTAATGAGAGCACTAGTGGTCAAATCCCTCCCAGATGTGGGGTCAGGTCCCTGAGGAATGGCCAGGTCAGGTCGGTTGGGTGAGGTGTGGTCTGTCTGTCATCAGAACACACCTTGTCCCTCCCTCCCCCTGTCAGCTACTTATTTTTCTTTCATGTTTCATTCAACTCTGTACTGCTGAAGAGGGAGGTAGTTGCCTCCGAAACGTCCATATTAAATACTTTTTGTCTATAAAAAGTGGGTTTTTCTTAGCATGTGTGTGTGTGTGTGTGTGTGTGTGTGTGTAGCCTACTGTAACATCAAGATTCTTCCTCAGAAATTATTTCCTTAACGTGATTAACCTTATGTATTTTGAATAATTATCTAGAACGATTTTTTTTTTTTTTTTTTTGTGTGTGTAAAAGTTAATTTTGATGACAGTGACTCGTCCTGAAGCTCAGTGTTTTCCTGAAACTCATTGTTCATTCTTTCAGTTATTCTGCCGTGTGTGATCTGATTAAAATGGCGTTGCTTTTCAGATATTTTTGATTACTTCACATTAAATAAAATCGACATTGTTGTATAGGCCGAGCGTTTGATAATGAGATAACACCTTATTTGTATGACAATAGCATGCAGTGAAATTTAATTTTTATATCAATATGCAGTAATTACAGTCCCCTATGTATCCATGCTTTGGCTGATTAACATTAACAAAAGTAAGGTGAGATTAACATGAAAATGAACTTGAAGAATATTGCGTGTGTGACCCCGAAACACCCTGCAGTGTGTCTCCTCTCCCTATGAAAAGATGGAATTATTGTAAGATAATATTGAGAACGTATAAAATGTCAGTTGATTAATGTGTGGGATATTGTTGTTTGTTATAGCCCTATACTGTATATGTTTTAAATTGTGTTTGGTCATCCTCACATTATTGGTCACTATGTTACGGTGGAACCATCATTATTTTTAGCCACTGTGCTTAGACGGCCACATAGGTGAACATATATTGTCTGATGATTCTCTCTCTCTCTCTCTCTCTCTCAGTATAGACACACACGCTCGCGTGCGCCGAATAAACTTCTGAGTTCACTTGCTGATTTGAAGTGTGTTGTTTAGTTAGTGATTTCATGAATCCTGTGGCAATATTCTTTCGTGTGCTAGTTCATTATAAATTATGGAGATAGTATATTGCAATAATTATATTCATAAATGTCATTCACACAGCCAAAATATGATTGCGTAGCCTTAAAAAAACAATTACCGGTAATTATACATGTCAAACAGGGAGTCAAGCTTGTATCGGTTCGAAACGTATGTTCGTGCTTGTGTGGCATCTGAATCGTTTGAGTGGGCTGTCGTCCAGAAAGGATCCGAACCATATCTCCGGGCCAAACTCAGGTGGGCTAGAGACTGTGGTGCGCGAGTGTACAGTGCTCAGGGTGTGGTTGGACATCTGAAACAACGGGTGAAGTCCCACTGGACCGGTCCATCTGTGGCCTGGTGGTCACAAAGGAAAGGTAAGTAACACACACAGACAACACTTGACCTATTTACTGGTCCATGTGTTCTTATCCATAGCCATTATCACTCTCAACACACACACACACACACACACACACAGACAAGACATGACCTATTCACTGGTCCAAGTGTTCTTATCCATAGTCATTATCACTCTCTCCCTCAGATAATCTATATTACTAAAAGGAAGGGAGGCGTCTGTCTGTCTGTGTGTTTGTCTGTGTGAATTTTTCTCCCAAACCAAAAGAAATAGACGGAACAAACCATATATATATATATATATATATATATATATATATATATATATATATATATATATATATATATATATATATATATATATATATATATATATATATCTGAAAGGGCATGACCCAGGGAAGGTTAAGGTACAGTTGGCTCCATTTCCGCGTTTACCACTTACCATTGCCAACGTTGATCCACCCAGAAATTTGAATCCCTAACCACGTGTGATCCTGGTACGAACCACTCACTACAGAGTGAAATAGAAAGAGGGGTCCGGTAAAGGAAAGTGTGTCTCGTAAGGTGTGTGCATGAATTTAACACAGTTTTTCGAACACTGTTCTCTCCGACACTTGTGATGGTTCTCCAATGCCTGATTGTCTGGCCTAGACATTACTATCTAATGACTCTTTCTGATTGATATAATGTTCTACCATATTGCATGCATTGTAATTGCATACAAAACATCACATTATTTATTTTCAGGTCCTGTTTGCATAATCAAACTAATCATTTTTGGCCACACAAAATTATGTTTGAGGTATTGAGAAGGAGAATGTGGTGGGGAAATGGAGGAGTAGAGTGAGTAGTGGAAATGGGTAAAGGAGAAGGGTAATGGAAAGAGGATGTGGGTGAGGTGTGGGTCAGGGTGTAGAGAAGTGAGTGAGTGATCATTGGGTGGTTAAGTCACCCTCCACTACAAAACAGTATCCGTTGGTAACCAGTAACACAAAATAATTAATCAGAAAATGTCTTGACTGAGGTCAAGTAACAAAATTGGCTTACTTGTAATATATTGCAACAATGAATAGATGGTGGAAGGTTTCATTGCATAACATGGTAATATATTGCAACAATAAATAGAGGGTGGAAGGTTTCATTGCATAACATGGTAATATATTGCAACAATAAATAGAGGGTGGAAGGTATCATTGCATAACATGGTAATATATTGCAACAATAAATAGAGGGTGGAAGGTATCATTGCATAACAGGGTAATATATTGCAACAATAAATAGAGGGTGGAAGGTTTCATTGCATAACATGGTAATATATTGCAACAATAAATAGAGGGTGGAAGGTTTCATTGCATAACATGGTAATATATTGCAACAATAAATAGAGGGTGGAAGGTTTCATTGCATAACATGGTAATATATTGCAACAATAAATAGAGGGTGGAAGGTTTCATTGCATAACTTGGTAATATATTAAAAAAAAATTGGATACATTAAAAGGTTTGGCCATCTTGCGGACTCAAGCTATTCCCTTGAAATTTTTCAACTGTCCCTTATTCCTTCAGGTTACTAATTCATCTTCTTAATTTCTTATTCTTTTCGTGTTGGTGTCCTCCAGGACCAGTATGGCCTTCTTCTTTCGCTTTATTCACTTCAAGATGCTCAAGCTCATTCATTATAATTGGATTATATTGAGCACATGCATAACATACGTAGACATGAACGTCACTCTTTTATCTTCCATTATTCGGAGACACTTACTATGTAGCTATACGAAGGAAGAGAGCAAGAGGATTGTGAACTCCTCACGAGGCAATATTGACAAGATTTATATTGGTAATAATTCATTACACAAACATTTTAAGGAACGTTCTTTACCACCAGGTTTTTCTTCATTGCATTACTACAATTGTCTACGATGACGAAGTTAAACTCATAGCGACAACAAAATAATAATCATGAAGTAGGTGGTGCACGAACACAATCTTCAAGGGTTAGGGATGTTTTCGTATTGGTTATTCCCCCTTCTCTTTACTAGTAACCGGCAGGAAAAAAATTACTTACTACATGACCCATATATATATGAAGGCTTCAAAACCAAAGTCTACACTAAACCTACCAACAACGGGTTATGCCTTAATGGTAGAAGTGAGTGCCCCCACCGGTACTTACGATCTACTATTAATGCTTATGTGAGAAGGGTCATCTCCCACTGCAGTACTTGGAGTGAGACCCACAAAGAACTTGATCGCCTCACCCAAGTCTTGGTAAATAATGGCTACAACAATTCTGACATCCATAAGGCCATCAACAGCCACCTGGAAAAGTGGTACAACAAGGAAGACACCATCTCCATTTCCAATGTTATCAAGATATTTTACAGAAGCCATATGTCCAGCCAACACAAAGCAGATGAATCCACCATCCAAGACATCATCAAGAGGAATGTTCACCCTACCAACCCAGAATATCGGGTAAAACTTATCATTTACTACAAATCCATGAAGACCTCCAACCTTCTCCTCCACAACAGACCCATCAAAGACAAGGCATCACTCCATGAGAACCACGTCATCTACCGACATAACTGCACCAATGTGGACTGTGGGCCACATTCCTACATCGGGATGACGACGGCTCGCCTGACAAGACGTCTTACAATGCACCTCCAGACTGGGTCTATTAAATCTCATTACAAGCCACCCTCCCATAGCCCTCTTACTCGACTTGACTTGGACCGTAACACTACTATACTGGACAGAGAGAACGACCCCAGACGCCTTTTTCTCCTAGAAGCTATATACATACAGACACTCCGTCCCTCCATGAACATACAAACTGAAGATTTTCAAGCTCTACCCAGCTCCAAGCGCCTTTCCAACCATCTTCCCCAGGTCTCCTCTACCATCAACATATCGACTCCAATACCACCTATCAATCAGCCTATACATAGATACAACTTAAGATCGTCCAAGCCAGCTCCCCCCAACCATCCCAACCCCGTGTCTACCTCCCTCAAAACACCTCACCCACAAGCCTAAGCCCCGCCCCCCACCCTCACCTCATCATATATATATATATATATATATATATATATATATATATATATATATATATATATATATATATATATATATATATATATATATATATATATATATATATATATATATATATATATTTTATAAACAATTGCTGGCATGTAAATTATACTGTGACATAAATTCTATATTAATTTTGTATAATACAGCAAATAACACTACTCGATCACTGTTGATGCTTTAGCATTTCAACTCAACCCCTGTTTCCATTTCACTCTGTAATGATTGGTTCGCCTCATGATCACACGTGGTTCGGGATTCAAGATTCTAGGTGGTTCAACATTGGCAACGCTAAGTTATATACGGTACGCGGAAGTGAAGCCAACTGTACATAAAAACTTCACAATTCGAAGATTACAATATCCTCTGAAGCTGTCATTTGGAATGACTATTAATAAGAGCCAAGGTCAAACCATGACATCTATAGGGCTTGATCTCTCTGAAAATCCAGTCTTCACACATGGGCAGCTCTATGTTGCACTTTTACGTGTTGGAAATGCAGAGAACATCTATGTATTGACTCCAAACCAGAAGACAAAAAAATTTGTGTACACTGAAGTTTTGCAATGAAAGTTTGACCACAACACAGAAAAGTTTATGCTGTTTATGTTATATACAGGTTTTTTCAGTACATTCTTTACCCGCCGCACTACGACATCAGCTTACAAAAACAAAACTTAAGAAAATAAAGAAAACTTGGCAGGTAAAGGATTGAGCCAAAAACCTCGTATGTATGTAAACCATGCTGGAAAAAAAAAATGATTGTTGTTACTCCTCCTTCTGGCACCGTACCTAACCACTTCAAGTTTGGTTGGACCAGCGAAGCGGGCCGGGTACAGCTAGTTTGAAATAATATAAGGTAAGTCATTTTATGAGCCTGTGAAACTTATATCTCCTTACTGTATTTCATGACTTGGCAGATGTGACGACTTGACATTTGCCTCTGACTGTACAAGTTTCTTCACTGCACTGATTCCACTGTTATAGTGTGGAAAGGGCAACTATGAACCTTTCTGCTATTTGTTCGGGTTTGAGAAAGTGGTTTGGTTTATTATATTTCATATTCCCATTGGTATAGATTAAGGGACCCTGTTATGTAGTCAGAAAATTGGAGATAAATGAGTCCTTCAAATGTTGCTACCAAACACTATCTAATTAAAGGATCTTGTTTCGTGGCATTGGCAGGAGGAATCAAAAGCCACCAGATCTCATACACGATTACAGGGTCCCTTTATATATGAGTGCTATCATGGGAGTAAATGTATGAAGGAGAACAGCACCCTGGTGAAGGACACTAACTTGAAGTGGGTCTCTCTCCTGGAGGAAGTGGAAGGGTGTAACTCTTTTGTGTGTATGTATATCTATGTATGTTGTTACGCATGCCTGAATTATTATTTGATTTGTAAGTATTGCTATCCTATTAATTGACTGTAGCTGTGAGTGTGGGAACCGAGACTTACATCCGGCTGTGTTGTGTCCGAAGATAGCTCATCTATTTCACTCCATTTTCTTTGTGTATTTTTGTCAGAAGGTCGAGAGTGTCGTGGCCTGTTATGTTTTCTAGATTCGTATGCATCCCCCCCCCTCTTGCAGGTGGCCGAGGGGAGATTGTCCGTTTTCATTTCTATTGAGTTCCAATAGTTGTAGAGACGGGAACGTATGCGTGATGTGTGCTTAAGTCTGTGTTAACGGAACAATTCGGAGACACGCCTGTGACTTTGTTGGAACATGCTCACTTCTCTTTGTCGAGCCAATAGTATATAAGCGCGGGGGTTAGGCCTGTGGGGTTTAGATACCAGTGGAGATTGGGACGACAAACTAGTTTGTGTTTTGTAAGTGAATGAGTGTTGTAAGATTCGGGAGAAGACACGCAAACGTATATGATAAGTATAATTGTATTTACTTCTACATTTTTCTCACAGTGAAATAGGGTCACTCTCTTATAAATTGATATTATTATTATTATATATATTTGTGCAGTGATATTTCTATTATTATATTATTACGTGTAGGTTGTGATGCATTGATGTTCTATTATTATATATGCCAGTGATGTGCTAACTAACCATTATTATTGAGTGATTAATTCTGTGCTTAAGTGTACCTAGTGCCTTGCATTATTGATGTGTGGTTATTGAAGTGATGGTACAGTGGTAGTGATTTATTGAGTGATTATTGCAAGTGCATTATTTAATCTGGGAACTTTGTCTCATATTCTGTCATAGTTGGGAATCCTGATTTCATTTATTAATTCTTTCAGTGTTAATTGTTTGTCTTTGTGTTCGTTCATATTGTCAATATATTATAGAAAGTCAGAGTAGTTTCTCTATTATTTTTATTCATTGTATCCGTACCTGGGTATATGTTTGGACGGTCTCTTTGGGTCGTGTTATCATTCTTTAATATAGGCTGGGTTTGTACTTTTACCTACAATTCATAACTTTAATAGTCAGATACCTGCCACCCAGTGCTACTTTATTCTGTTGATAACTAACGTCGGGGCAAGTCTAGTCTAGCGACTAGTACTGTACCGTATCTCTACCCTCCGTCCGTAACAATGTATATATGTATTTATGTATGTATGTGTATATAATAATGTATGTATGTGTGTATGTTTATATGTATGTAGGTGTGTATGTATATATGTATATATAGAGAAAGATGTGTATGTACTATATATTTGTGTGTGTATATATGTATGTACAGTCACGGTCAATAATAATCATCCACATATGGGTATCTCAAACAATTTACTGTCTATTGTTTTCACGTTCACATATGATATTATTGTTTTAAGTAGTGCATAGCTGCTTGTATTAAATAAAAAGATGGTACTTAACCTATTTATTGGAAAGGAACAGAAGGAAGCTGTCAAACTATTACGTGAGTTACCCCTTTATGGATGATTTTATATGACTGCGACTGTATGTATGTATGAAGGCTATGTATGAGTCTCGCTCCAACATTGGTGGAGTATGGACATTCTCTTGGCGCTCTGCCTGCATTGTCGTATATGTTGTTTTTGCGTTCTTGTTTGTGTGTTGTTGTTTGTGTTGTTGGTGCATTCTTGTTTGTGTGTTGTTGTTTGTGTTGTTTGAGCGTTGTTGTTTCTGTGGTATTACTGGTGTTTTTGTGGTTCTGTGTATTGTTTTGTTTAAGATTCTCTCTATGTGCGTGTGTGTGTGTGTCCCTGGCTGATTGTGTGTTCCGTTGTTTGCTTCCCATCTAGGCCTTGCATGGCCTGATGGAAAGCGTGGATTCCTGCTTGAATTCCGACTTGTCAATGCCCGAGGACTACGAGTCTCCAGTTGAGGATCACTGACCTGAGCTGCCCTCACGCAACCCTCCCCCCCTCTCCTCGGTCACTCCACAGCTCAGGTTGCAGCCATTCACCTCCTCAACCTCTACCAAGCGACCCGTTGATGCCTCGTCCGATTCCTCACAGGATTCCGATAGTGTAGACTGCTTGCCTTCAGCTGCCAAGATGGAGAAGGGTGCTTCAGCTGTGCACGACGTACCTTCTCTGCCTCACCCTGGTGTTTCTTCCTTGTATACCAACTCCTTGCCCTCGTCTAACCTTCCTGCTTTTGCCCTGAGAGATACCTATGTCAAGCTCTCCTTGTCTGGGAACCCATCTACGGACACAAAGCTGCGTTGGTTGTCTGATGTCAACAGGGCTTTCCAATTGCAGCGTGAACTCGCTGAAGTCAAGATGGCTGCTGTCACCTCCCGGTTTGTCTACATCTCCAGGAAGCGTTAGAACAACATTGATAAGGTCAAGGGTGGTGAATTTTTGTCTCTGTCTCTCATTCTTCAAGACTCACTCGAGAGGCCTCGTAAGTTCCCTAGCTACATCTTAACGCATTTTCCTATTGATGTTGACACGAAACTTGCCGAGGGATACCCCAGCTGAGCACACACCACTGCCTAGTCGACCTGTACTCTCGCCTCTCTAGGGGCAGTGTTGTGACTTTCATTGACCCTCGAAGTGCCTTCGATGTTGCTAGAGACATCATTTTGGATCAACTGGTTGGCTTTGGGATAAAGGGTAATCTACTATGGTGGATTCGGGGCTACCTCAGTAACAGGACCTACCGTGTGTTTTTAAGTGGTGCTCTCAGTCCTTTGCGCAGTTTTCATCTTGGTATGCCTCAAGGGGGTGTTGTCAGCCCATTTTTATTTAATGTTTTGATGCATCGGCTGCTCACTTCTCTCCCTGATATTCCTGGAAATACAATTACGTGCTATGCTGATGATATCTGTGTTCATTCTACCTTGCCAAGGGATCTCCAGCTATTTCTTGACTCCTGTTCTGTGGCCTCCTCTCACTGTGGCCTTATTGTCTCCCCAGATAAGAGCAGAATATTCACCTGTCGGCTTCCTCAAGCTCTGCCAGTATTCACCATTAGAGGGACTGTCATTTCCATGTGTTCCCAGTACCGCTACCTGGGAGCACCAGTCAATATTTGACCGGTTGACCCTGCCAGGCCTCAATACCATCACTTTGTCCAGGACTGGTTGGGTCATCTCCAGCGCCGACTTACACCACTTCACTGGCTCACTAACAACTCCTCGGGTATCTTCATCCCAGTAGCTAGGACCATCACCTCTGGACAAGCTCTTAACTTGCATACATAGCTTCTAGCCACATCGCCTTCATCTATACCTCTACCGATCCTGAAATGACGTTTCAGCTTCAGGAAGGTACTCTGGATCTCATCCTCACATCTGGACTGATAACATCTCAGAACCAGTGCTCCACGCTGCCAGTTTAATTCTCTGTTCATGTGACACTTTGTCTTCATTATATTCTACCTGCTGGGTCTACTGCTCCTGCCACTCGTTTACATATTGCTGTGCCTGTAAATCATTATATTCTACCTGCTGGGTGTACTGCTCCTGCCACTCGTTTACATATTGCTGTGCCTGTAAATCATTATATTCTACCTGCTGGGTGTACTGCTCCTGCCACTCGTTTACATATTGCTGTGCCTGTAAATCATTATATTCTACCTGCTGGGTCTACTGCTCCTGCCACTCGTTTACATATTGCTGTACCTGTAAATCAAGAGTGGGCAACCTTTGTACAGTAGGGCGAAGGTCAGATGAGACTTTCTGGAGCATGTCGCAGGCAGCAGTGACAAACGAGAACCACAAAGTGGCTTTGTACAGAAATTTTATTGAAAAAAAAAACATACAAATTAATGAAATGGTTTGGTGACATTGTTCATTCAAGAGTTTATTGGTAAATATACAAATTAGTGTGATGGTTGGTTCTACTTGCCATTGTAACAACAGGGTGTTGTGTTACTATTGGGGTGAACAGACTCGATTGTACACGGTAACAATTTATTGGTATGACTACATGGGTCGGTTCTCACACTCGTATATTCTGGACTCAGTAGCAAGGTAGGCGAGGGTTGTGGTTGTAGAAGGCAAGCACCTTGTAGAGAGGGGGACTTGTCTGCCATAGCCGAGTAGAGAGAGAGCTGCTGTAGAAGTAGCGTGGTGTGCTGGAGCTTGGTAAGAGTAGCAGCGGACAAAGGTCGGCGGCAGGAGTACGAGGTGAGTGCAGGTCGAAGGTTAGCTGTAGAGTCCGGAGCGCGACTCGTCGGCTCCTTTTATCTCATTCTGGCCGGCTGCGCATGCAGGTGTCATGACGGCCTCCAGTGGCAGGTGGACAGGTGAGGACAAAGAAGCGCAAGGTGCTTGGTGTCTCCTACATCATAAACAATTGTTTCAATGTTTAGTTCAATGGATGAGATACACAACAGAAAAATATTATTGAGGTGGCAGTCCAAGAGCTGATAGTGAAGGTGAGACTTGGTGACCAGAGTACCAAGTAGTCTTAAAATAGATATTTTAAAATTAAAAAGCATTATGTTTCGTAACTAAAAATAAAATTTAATCAATTTGATTATTTTTAATATTTAATTAAATTTATTAACAAAAAATAGTTTTTCTTTGAAATGCTCTGTATTTCTTCATAATCTCTCCCTCTCTTTATCACTTCCTATCTTTCCTCTCCTATATTCTTTGGTCAGGTTTCTTCTGTGGCAACATTCTTTTCTGAACTGAACAGTTCCACCTTGCAATCCTCCCTCAATTCTTCTTTGAGTAATAATAGGTACACTTGGACATTGTGAACCAACACTACCAACATTAACCATCACATTGTCAGGTGATATTTTAATATTTATTATTGATCATAATAAGTTGTTGGAGACCAATTTAGTTTTAATAAATACAGTAAAGGCAATATTAGTAATGAATAGTAAGTCCCTGGCTACTACAGTGGTAACGTGTTGGCCTCGCATCCGTGAGGTTGGCAGATGGAGCCTCGCCCAGGTCCCTGAGTTTAAAACTGTTTACTGAGGGGTTACTGCCATGGCTGGGCACCATGGTGGGGAGTTGGGCTGGCCTGGCTGACGTTCGGGAGAGTATCTCATCACAGATGCAACTTGTTTTTTTTTTTTAACATTCCACGGTGAAATGGTAAACAAATAATAACATTGACAAGCGTTCCACTAAGAACACATATTGTAACATGATTACAATATTATTACCACCTGAGTTTGTCATGAGAGAAAAAGATTATTACTTATATCTTTATATTTCAATTAAGTATTAATTAACATTTCAGTATGAACATAATACATCTAGCATGCAGTATGTTGTTCTTTTATATCAATGTTTGGAATGTGACACTCTTATTTTCATATTTTCTATCAGTAATATTGTTTATTGTAGGTAATATTAGTATATATTCTTTACTGTTATAGCAACGTGATGGAGGGTTTAACTCTCTCTCTCTCTCTCTCTCTCTCTCTCTCTCTCTCTCTCTCTCTCTCTCTCTCTCTCTCTCTCTTGTGACAGTGGAAATGTCCTGATAAAGTGCAAACGATAAATATATTAATGTTTTGGGGTACATCCTGTGATAAGTCGTGCAGGCAGTCGTATATACCGTGGAATGGAAGGTAGGGTGTGTGAGGGGAAGGAGAGAGGAAGGATGGAGGGTAGGGTGTGTGAGGAGAACGAGGGAGGAAGGATGGAGAATAGGGTGTGTGAGGGGAAGGAGAGAAGAAAGAGGGAGGGTAGGGGGTTTGAGGGGCGAAAATGGTTAAAGGGGAAGTATTGGAGGATTCGTAAAGGAGAGGAAGGGAGATGGCTATGAAGCTGAAAAGGAAGGGGAGGGAGAGGGAGGGTACAAGAGGGGTAGGGAAGGGAAAGGAAGGGAGGAGAAGGGTAGGGAAGGGAAGGACAGGGTAGGTAGGGTAAAGTAAGGGGACCAATATGAGGGGTAATATACTTATGGTTCATTGGAGCACTTTGATTCTTCTGTCCCCCTATTCCTGCACCCCCCTACACCCCCCTGCACCCTCCTAAAACCCCTAAACACAAACAACCCCCCCCCAAGCCTGTTCCCCTATTACCACACCCCTCTAAACCCCCCTGCACCCCCCTAAACACATACAACCCACCCTCCAAGCATGTCCCCCTATTCCCGCTCCCCCCTAAAACCCCCCATACCCCTCTTAAACTCCCTAAACTCACACATCTCCCCCCCTAGCCTGTCCCCCTATTTCCACACACCCCTAAACCCCCCTGCACCTCTCTAAAACCCCCCTACATCCCCTTAACCCCCCCTGCAACCCCCTAAACCCCCCAGCACCCCCTAAGAACCCCTTAACACACACAACCCCCCTCAAGCCTGTCCCCCTATTTCCACACACCCATAAACCTTCCGGCATCCATCTAAAATCCCCTTAACTAACACACACATTCCACCCCCCCCCCATAGCCTGTCCCCCTATTTCCGCACCTCCCTAAACCCTCCCGCAACTTTCTAAACCCTCCCGCACCCCCCTAAAAAACTGCACCCCTTAAACCCCTCCACAGACCCCTAAATCACCCTAAATACACACAACCCCCCCCCAAGCCAGTCCCCTTATTCCGGCACCCCTCCAAGCATATCCCCCTATTCCCGCACCTTTCTAAACTCACCCCCCGCACCCCCCTAAAAAAAAACTAAACACACACAACCCCCTAAGCCTGTCCCCCCATTCCCACACAACCCTAAACTCCCCCTCACCCCCTTAAAACCCCTTAAACACACACAACACCCACAAGCCTGTCCCCCTATTCACGCACCCCCCTAAACCCAGCTGCACACCCTAAAACCCCATAAGCACACACAACCTCCCCCCTAAGCATGTCCCCCTATTCCAGTACCCTCCTAGACACAAACAACCCCCCCCCCCAAAGCCTGTCCCCCTATTCCCGCACCCTTCCAAGCCTGTCCCACTATTCCCGCACCCCCCTAAATCCCCCGTAACCCCCTAAAACCCCTTAAACATACACTTTATTAATTTATTAATATAAGTAACAAGGGAGCACTACCATCTTGTATTACCATTATAATGTTTAAGAGAGAGAGAGAGAGAAAGAGAGGGGTAGTATTAACACACACACACATACACACACATACATACCCTAATAGTATACACACATATGTATTAACACACAGACACACATACACACGTATGTATTAACACACACACATACACACACATATGTATTAACACACACACATACACACGTATGTATTAACACACACACATACACACACGTATGTAATAACACACACACATACACACACATATGTATTAACACACACAAATACACACATGTATGTATTAACACACACACATACACACACGTATGTATTAACACACATACATACACATACCCTAATAGCATACACACGTATGTATTAACACACACACATACACACACGTAGGTATTAACACACATACATACACATACCCTAATAGCATACACACGTATGTATTAACACACACACACATACACACACGTATGTATTAACACACATACATACACATACCCTAATAGCATACACACTTATGTATTAAGACATACACATATACACACACAGAATGGTAACAGTAGTAATAACTCAACCTTTATTTATCATGGTGTGAACACTTTTACTAAGTTGTATAGATTAGTGAACAGCAAGTTTATGTTGATGTTTCATTAGAGAGAGAGAGTTGTGTCTGCTGGCATGGGTGTGTGTGCCTGTGTGCGTGCATCTGTGTGCTTGTGTACGTGCGTGCGTGCGTGTGCACGCGTGTGTGTACGTGCGTGCGTGCGTGTGCACGCGTGTGTGTACGTGCGGGCGTGCGTGTGCACGCGTGTGTGTACGTGCGTGCCTGTGGGTGCATGCATGTGTGTGTGTTCGTGCATGCGTGCACATCTGTGGGGGGGGAGCTGATCGAGGTGGTAGAATAATATGTATATGGATAATTATCATTAATCCCTGGTTCTGATCTGTGACCACAATATAATTAATAATTAATTATTGTATTAGTCGTTGGTGAATCTGACATTTCATAATAACATTAATATTAATATATTAATATACACCTTTATATGTACAGTCCTCAGGGACATCTGAAACACAGTACATGTTTCCAATATTAATATGCACCTTTATATGTACAGCTCCGGACAGATCAAGGGACCCCACCTCTTCCACCAGCTACTTGGTGTGAGCCTCAGTGGATCTGGTATCACTGGCAGGTGGAGGGGGGGAGGGGAGAAATGTGGGCGGAGTTATATAGGGGGTAATGTGGAGGCGTTACCAATGTTGAGCCATCCAGAAATTTGAATCCCGAACCACTTGTGATCATGGATGTGAACCACTCACTGGAAGGTGGTAGGAGGGGTTGGGTTGAGGAGAGGGTGTAAAGCTTCACAAGTGATCGAGTAGTATAGTCTTGCTCGCCTAAATTTACGGCTGTGGTGTGTCCCGCTATTTTGTACAGCGTCGCAATAAATTCAGATATATACAACATCCACTTGTGTATTTAGATGGATTAATAAACAGTAATCTTATTATGCATAAAACATTTATACAGTTACACAGAAACATGGCATAAATATTGTACAGTGTTGCTAAAAGAAATTGTAGTAACTTTTAATGGTATTTAGAATAGTTTTCGGGTGGGTAATAATATCACAGTTATAGATATAACATAATAAACTTGAAAAAGAAGAAATATGCCATTATCCAAAGTAAAAGAAATAATAAATATAATTTTTTTGAGTGTCGGCAATACTGACATAGCCAGACCCACACCTACACCTACACACAGACCCCACAGGTGTTGCTATAATTGTAGAATAAAATGATCACATTTACTGGCTTTTACCGTAATTTCAAGGGTGAGGAATAATCACATTTATAATCTGTAAGCTAATATGTAGAACAAAATAATAGTCATTTGCCAATACCAAAGTAAAAGAAGAAAAAAATCACTGGTGAGCGGCAACACTTCCACACCCAGTTAGTGGCCTTGACACAGGATAGCTTCCTGGCGGTGACCTCTTTTCAGTTTTCACTTTCTTTATGCCCTTTGCACAGACACCATGGCAAACAGTTCAACCCATTCCTCACATCTACACAGCCAGGCTAAAGAAATTGTCTTCAAATTAACAAATGAAAGCACAGTTATAAATAAAAGAAACGAGAGAGAGAGAGAGAGAGAGAGAGAGAGAGAGAGAGAGAGAGAGAGAGAGAGAACGGTACTGAAAATTTGGCGGCAACACTGTAAAGAGGTGAAAACCACACCACAGCCGTAAATTTAGGCGAGTTTGACTATAGTATTATAGATGGAGAGAATTATTGGATCAAGTAGCTAAAGATTATAAACGAACAAAGCCGACTGTCGCCTTTATTATGTTTTCTTGTGTAATCTAAATCCAACTCTGATGCTACATTCTATAGGATATTATTTATTATTTGAAATGAATCCAGATTTTACGTAATACAATTCACACGACACCATCATTTTATGACTAATATATCAAGCCATGCACCACCTACACAGTGTTGAAATAAATTTCAAATAAATCCTTTATCGTTACCCTGTATTATTCACGACATTTTCTAAGAAACTTTTAGTGTGTAACTGGTTACCAAAGGATAATAGTTATATAGTGTAAGTTAATCTTTACCCAATAACCACTCCATCTGTTCTCCCCCACCCCGTCCTCTCTTATTCCATTCGCTGTTTCCTCTCCCTCCTTCCCAGCAATCCTTTACTCTCCATCTTACCACCATCACTAACATTCTGTGTGTTGCTGCATAATCTGTTGATGCGCAAACAAGACCAGAATAGAAATAAAAGTGATATTTGGTATGCAAATACAATCCGTTATATATGACGAATATATTTATTACCCTTATTTATTTATCTGAGGTCAACATTCAGACGCCGGTGTTAGTGAACCAATCACAAGATTTAGAGGATATTGTGTCAGCACTAATTTTATTACTAATTAAAACAGGGAAAAATTGAAATAAGACATTTATTGGTTATTGTTTACATGACTTGTCAGTTTAGGTGAAAACTCCACAAGTCCTCGTTACGAAGCCTTCCACACCCATAACCCAACTGGGACTGTAGGCACCACACTGTAAATGATGAACACGTTATATGTATAGTTGTTGTTATTAATTGGTGTCATACAATTATAATACCTGTTAACTTAATATAACCTCAAGTTTTTACTTCGACCTCACGTTTGCATTAAGCATGTGTAATGTTTGTTTTTTTATTATTATTATTATAATCACCTGGATATGTATTGCTTTAGACCCTTAGCCACGATGAGATACAGTGTATACACTATTTATATACGGTACACTTCTATGAACACATTAAGGCTTGAAATACTGTAGATTACATATTTCATGTTCTTACTCATCAATTTGTTACTAGTATCGTGTCCAGCCACCCTCCTTCTCAATGACAGCCTGCAGTCGCTCGGGCATTGAGGCACAATATGCCTTCTCACTATATCGGGTTTTCCCCGAAAAATCTCCCACTGTGCTCTGGTGTGCCGTAACAACTCTGCTGTAGTTCTGTCTCGTTCCGGCTCCCACGTGTTAACAATAGAACCCCATAGATTTTCTATGGGGTTCATATCACAGTTCTAACTAGACCAATCTATCACCTGCAAATTATCTTGAGCAGCAAACCATTCTTGAACTATCCTGGCCATATGGATAGGGCATCGGTCGTGTTTAGGACAGATGAGGGTGAGTAGTTGAAAAGAAATTAAAAACAATTAGTATATCTGCTTCATTATATTGCATTTGATCTATTAAATAAAGACACTGTCTATTGTTCACCCCTGTAGAGAGATACTGATTATTATCATTTGGATATTAAGCAACAAATAACGGAGCCGAGACAATCCCTTTTCTGTCTTCAGCTCTCCCTGTATTCTTTTCGCCCCTCATGCTGGCAGTCCCCCTCTTTATCTCCTTTTCTCGCTGTAAAATAAATAAACTTATGCCTATATCTTTCAAGTAACTGGCAACCTCACACAACCTCCTCTCACTTGTCTTCTCTCTCTCACACTCCCCCTTCCTTCCTTGCCTTCTGTAGTATTCTTTATCTTTTCTTTATCATATTTTTAACCTTCTCATTCGTTCTTTCAAAGTTTTAATCACATAGGCCTTTCTCCCTTATCACCTATAGTGCTTCAAATTTATGCAAGCGAAATGCTGTGGCTGGGATAATATGGTTAATACCGTTTTGGTTCTTTGTATTCTGTGGATTTACAAAACAACTAGAAATTCATAGCGAAGGATATGATAATAGTTATGTAGAACAAGTGTTGGCAGATACACATTCTTGACGGGATAATCCCAGCCACAGCATTTCGCCTTCTTAAAACAGAAGGACTATAGGTTTCATGCATTGCCATTTGCCAGTCTGTTGCTAGTCAGAATATTAACTTGTTAAACCATTTTGCAGGAAAGAGAAATATATATATATATTTTTTTTAAAGTTACTTATGGGCATTATTTAGATATATTAACTTACTTTTACTTACGTCCAGCATTACTGTGCAGAACATGTGACACAATAAGGACCACAAGGACAGTAATGGTGGTCAACGTGATTCTCATTAATCTCTCTATATGCTACTGAAAACAATGTTTTATGCTCAACTACAGAATTATGTTCTCAGCATGATAATGATAGCCAAAGATAATGAAAACAATATAAACAAATTAACATTTATTGCACAACAAATATGCTTATGCCTCGGTGCTACTGTTTCAAGGGAGTAACCAGCCCACACTGAATCACATGGAACCTGAAAAGTTTGAATACAAGATCAATTATATATATATAAATACAATACCATATTATATCTGTTTGTCTATCTACGTCTTTGTGTATATGGCACTTTTATTAATATTCATGATCAGCACTGTGAAATATAAATTTAAATTTATTTGGCAAAGCAGAGGACACTGACTAGTATGGCAACCTACCATACGGAAGACCTCCACGTTGCACTACACACGGCAGAAGCCGATGCACAGACCTTGATGTCAGCGAGAGGACCATCAGGAGAGTGTTGCACGAAGCGGGGGTGCATCACCGGACTCCAGCAAACAAGGAATTTTTGACTGACCAACATCGCGAGGGAAGGCTACGGTTTGCCCAACAATATGTTGACAAGCCAGAGGAGTTTTGGAAGAGAGTGATCTGGACGGATGAGAAAACCTTCTCATCTTCGTGTCACGGAAGGCGCCACTGCTGGAGGAGAAATGATACTCGGTGAGTATAATTTTTGAGGTTGTCGTTTCTATAAACTATTCAGTCATAAGCAACCATAAGAATATACTCGAATAAAAAATTACTGCCGGGTGACAACCAGTATCGTTACAACGTCAGCAACATTAATAAAACAGATACTGCTGTAAGTCCATTCAGAGTAAATTACTTTTGGCATATAGGGTTGCGCAATATTATTTTTTTTACAGTGTAAAGTATTTTGGCTAAAATAAATAACTACTTTAAAAACAAATGGGCTGGAATAATCACGCTGGCAGGAAGTCAACTACTTTAAAAAATACCCACGCTTGACTGACGTTGATTTTTATTCCCAAACAGGTATTATTTCAAGTCTTGAAAACATACATAATGTACTAAGTATCAGGAACACCAGTATTGAATCCTAAAAGAGGAAATTGTAATAAGTTTTTACATTCAAAATGCACATTCACTTAGTATGTGTCACTGCTACCAAAATACCTGAACTATGGCACACAGACCAACAAAGACAACTTACCAAATATTATCCCTAGTGAACAGGTTATTTAATGCTATATTACTCCTACACATAGATAGCATCTTTGCATACTTCACAGCATCAACGTAGCGTCCTCCTACGTAATCAGTATTTACCATTGTTCAGTTAGTAACCCCCTTAAATGAGCTTCTATAAGGCAACCATGCATTTCACATGGTTATTGTTTTGTGTAGGCTATTCCTCAGTTACACTGAAGTAAGACTCTGCCATTCCTGGCATTTGTCATTAACATTTTCCAATACTGTTAAGAATATCTTGTTATCATAAAAGAAAATTAATTTAAGTTTATTAATGCTAGTCTATTTCTTTCAACAGATACAGCCCGGAAAATGTTTTTCATGTGGCCAGGAGTGGACACGTGACTGTCAATATTTGGGGGTGGGTAAGCTGGCATGGAATGGGTGACATGCACCAAATAGAGGGTCGGATCAATGCCGAAAAATATATTGATATTTTAAACAACTTTCTGCCCTCATTTGCTGCCAGCAACCACCCCTTTCCTCCTGGTCCAGTTTATTTTGTCCAGGACAGATGCCCAGTTCATCAGGCTCGCGTGGTCCAGGAGTGGTTCCAACAGCACCCTCAATTTCAGCTCCTGCCCTGGCCTAGTAAGGGTGCAGACTGCAACCCCATAGAAAATATATGGGGCTCAATGGTAACATCGTGGGAGCCTGAACGGGAACGCACACCCCAGGAGCTGTTGGACCACACCCGTCGAGTATGGGAAATATTCCGGGGTAAACCTGACCTCGTTAGACGCCACACTGGTAACATTCATCGAAGACTGCAGGCTGTTATCGAGAAGGGTGGTGGATGGACAGAATACTGAGGAGTAATTTTTAGTCTCATTGTTCTTGTTATTCTATGTAATATATATTATGTTAGCGGTGCATATAACCCATGCACTCACACACTGTCAAGAAATTTAATACTGCGCAACCCTATATGCCAAAAGTAATTTACTCTGAATGGACTTACAGCAGTATCTGTTTTATTAATGTTGCTGACGTTGTAACGATACTGGTTGTCACCCGGCAGTAATTTTTTATTCGAGTATATTCTTATGGTTGCTTATGACTGAATAGTTTATAGAAACGACAACCTCAAAAATTATACTCACCGAGTATCATTTCTCCTCCAGCAGTGGCGCCTTCCGTGACACGAAGATGAGAAGGTTTTCTCATCCGTCCAGATCACTCTCTTCCAAAACTCCTCTGGCTTGTCAACATATTGTTGGGCAAACCGTAGCCTTCCCTCGCGATGTTGGTCAGTCAAAAATTCCTTGTTTGCTGGAGTCCGGTGATGCACCCCCGGCTTCGTGCAACACTCTCCTGATGGTCCTCTCGCTGACATCAAGGTCTGTGCATCGGCTTCTGTCGTGTGTAGTGCAACGTGGAGGTCTTCCGTATGGTAGGTTGCCATACTAGTCAGTGTCCTCTGCTTTGCCAAATAAATTTAAATTTATATTTCACAGTGCTGATCATGAATATTAATAAAAGTGCCATATACACAAAGACGTAGATAGACAAACAGATATAATATGGTATTGTATTTATATATATATAATTGATCTTGTATTCAAACTTTTCAGGTTCCATGTGATTCAGTGTGGGCTGGTTACTCCCTTGAAACAGTAGCACCGAGGCATAAGCATATTTGTTGTGCAATAAATGTTAATTTGTTTATATTGTTTTCATTATCTTTGGCTATCATTATCATGCTGAGAACATAATTCTGTAGTTGAGCATAAAACATTGTTTTCAGTAGCATATAGAGAGATTAATGAGAATCACGTTGACCACCATTACTGTCCTTGTGGTCCTTATTGTGTCACATGTTCTGCACAGTAATGCTGGACGTAAGTAAAAGTAAGTTAATATATCTAAATAATGCCCATAAGTAACTTTAAAAAAAATATATATATATATTTCTCTTTCCTGCAAAATGGTTTAACAAGTTAATATTCTGACTAGCAACAGACTGGCAAATGGCAATGCATGAAACCTATAGTCCTTCTGTTTTAAGAAGGCGAAATGCTGTGGCTGGGATTATCCCGTCAAGAATGTGTATCTGCCAACACTTGTTCTACATAACTATTATCATATCCTTCGCTATGAATTTCTAGTTGTTTTGTAAATCCACAGAATACAAAGAACCAAAACGGTATTAACCATATTATCCCAGCCGCAGCATTTCGCTTGCATAAATTTGAAGCACTATAGGTGATAAGGGAGAAAGGCCTATGTGATTAAAACTTTGAAAGAACGAATGAGAAGGTTAAAAATATGATAAAGAAAAGATAAAGAATACTACAGAAGGCAAGGAAGGAAGGGGGAGTGTGAGAGAGAGAAGACAAGTGAGAGGAGGTTGTGTGAGGTTGCCAGTTACTTGAAAGATATAGACATAAGTTTATTTATTTTACAGCGAGAAAAGGAGATAAAGAGGGGGACTGCCAGCATGAGGGGCGAAAAGAATACAGGGAGAGCTGAAGACAGAAAAGGGATTGTCTCGGCTCCGTTATTTGTTGCTTAATATCCAAATGATAATAATCAGTATCTCTCTACAGGGGTGAACAATAGACAGTGTCTTTATTTAATAGATCAAATGCAATATAATGAAGCAGATATACTAATTGTTTTTAATTTCTTTTCAACTACTCACCCTCATCTGTCCTAAACACGACCGATGCCCTATCCATATGGCCAGGATAGTTCAAGAATGGTTTGCTGCTCAAGATAATTTGCAGGTGATAGATTGGTCTAGTTAGAACTGTGATATGAACCCCATAGAAAATCTATGGGGTTCTATTGTTAACACGTGGGAGCCGGAACGAGACAGAACTACAGCAGAGTTGTTACGGCACACCAGAGCACAGTGGGAGATTTTTCGGGGAAAACCCGATATAGTGAGAAGGCATATGGTGCCTCAATGCCCGAGCGACTGCAGGCTGTCATTGAGAAGGAGGGTGGCTGGACACGATACTAGTAACAAATTGATGAGTAAGAACATGAAATATGTAATCTACAGTATTTCAAGCCTTAATGTGTTCATAGAAGTGTACCGTATATAAATAGTGTATACACTGTATCTCATCGTGGCTAAGGGTCTAAAGCAATACATATCCAGGTGATTATAATAATAATAATAAAAAAACAAACATTACACATGCTTAATGCAAACGTGAGGTCGAAGTAAAAACTTGAGGTTATATTAAGTTAACAGGTATTATAATTGTATGACACCAATTAATAACAACAACTATACATATAACGTGTTCATCATTTACAGTGTGGTGCCTACAGTCCCAGTTGGGTTATGGGTGTGGAAGGCTTCGTAACGAGGACTTGTGGAGTTTTCACCTAAACTGACAAGTCATGTAAACAATAACCAATAAATGTCTTATTTCAATTTTTCCCTGTTTTAATTAGTAATAAAATTAGTGCTGACACAATATCCTCTAAATCTTGTGATTGGTTCACTAACACCGGCGTCTGAATGTTGACCTCAGATAAATAAATAAGGGTAATAAATATATTCGTCATATATAACGGATTGTATTTGCATACCAAATATCACTTTTATTTCTATTCTGGTCTTGTTTGCGCATCAACAGATTATGCAGCAACACACAGAATGTTAGTGATGGTGGTAAGATGGAGAGTAAAGGATTGCTGGGAAGGAGGGAGAGGAAACAGCGAATGGAATAAGGGAGGATGGGGTGGGGGAGAACAGATGGAGTGGTTATTGGGTAAAGATTAACTTACACTATATAACTATTATCCTTTGGTAACCAGTTACACACTAAAAGTTTCTTAGAAAATGTCGTGAATAATACAGGGTAACGATAAAGGATTTACTTGAAATTTATTTCAACACTGTGTAGGTGGTGCATGGCTTGATATATTAGTCATAAAATGATGGTGTCGTGTGAATTGTATTACGTAAAATCTAGATTCATTTCAAATAATAAATAATATCCTATAGAATGTAGCATCAGAGTTGGATTTAGATTACACAAGAAAACATAATAAAGGCGACAGTCGGCTTTGTTCGTTTATAATCTTTAGCTACTTGATCCAATAATTCTCTCCATCTATAATACTACTACTCGATCACTTGTGAAGCTTTACACCCTCTCCTCAACCCAACCCCTCCTACCACCTTCCAGTGAGTGGTTCACATCCATGATCACAAGTGGTTCGGGATTCAAATTTCTGGATGGCTCAACATTGGTAACGCCTCCACATTACCCCCTATATAACTCCGCCCACATTTCTCCCCTCCCCCCCTCCACCTGCCAGTGATACCAGATCCACTGAGGCTCACACCAAGTAGCTGGTGGAAGAGGTGGGGTCCCTTGATCTGTCCGGAGCTGTACAGTGCTCAGGGTGTGGTTGGACATCTGAAACAACGGGTGAAGTCCCACTGGACCGGTCCATCTGTGGCCTGGTGGTCACAAAGGAAAGGTAAGTAACACACACAGACAACACTTGACCTATTTACTGGTCCATGTGTTCTTATCCCCAGCCATTAACACACACACTCACACACACACACACACAGACAACACATGACCTATTCACTGGTCCATGTGTTCTTATCCCCAGCCATTAACACACACACACACACACACACACACACACACATACAGACAATTCATAATCTACTGTTATCTCCATGGCAGGTTAATATGGTACCCATGTGAGACCTCTGTACCCCCCCCCCCTATGCCTATTCCTGCACCCCCCTAATCCCCCCGCACCCCTCTAAAGACACACTACCCACCCCCAAGCTTGTCCCCCTATTCCCGCACCCCTCTAAACCCCTTCGCACCCCCCTACAGCCCCCTAAACACACACACAACCCCCGCCCCCTAAGCCTGTCCCCGATTCCTGCACCCCCCTAAACTCCTTCGCACCCCCCCAACAGCCCCGAAAACACACACAACCCCCCCCCCCCCAAGCCTGTCCCCCCATTCCCGCATCCCACTAAGCCCCACCGCACCCCCCTAAACCCCCCCGCACACACTCATGTCTGTATTTACTACACAACAAATAATATTACTACACCAACACCAATCACATTATTATAAACTACACATAGATTAATTCCACAACGAAAGAAAGAAAGAGTGTAAATGACTTCTGGGTGAATTATTTAATGAATTTGGTGAGTAAACTATACAGTGATCATCATTATCTAACTGTTGGATAGATTTTGTGAATGTGAATATTCAGCTTTTGGATAATAATGAAGCCTTACAAGTGTGGTTGGTTAGGAATCAGAATCAGAATCAGAATCAGAATTTATTTCCATTATTAAAATGGTTATTCTTTACATTGGTTTAAACACTATAGCTAAAACATTATGAAATTAAAATACGCTAAATCTAGCAATGAAGTAGAAAACAATAATCTAGTAGTAAAACAAATAGCAGAGCAATAAAAGATAATTAAAACAATATGCAGATAAAAGCTTAAAGAAAACACTAAAAATTAAACAAAATAAAATAATAAGATAATAATATAATGAAGCAGTAAAACTAGGTAAAATCACATGGATTAAAAATAGTAAAATTAAAAAGACTCAATCGAAGATTCATTATTGGAATTGTTTTTCTAATAGATGTTTATTTAGATGAGTTTTAAAAATGGTTAGTGTTTGATCTCAAGTGGGAGGGTGTTCCAAAGGGTGGGTGCTGCTACTAGGAAGGACCTGGAGCTGAAGCAGGTGTTACACCGGGGTACATGGAGTTGATTGGTCTGCCTTGTGTTGACACTCTGTCCTTGCATATCACGTACTGTGGGTAATGGGAACAACCAATTAGGAAGATTTTTATTTATTAGGTTGTATGTTATTTTCGCTACCCCAAGTTTATACTTTTGATTAATTTTTAGCCATCCCAACTCCTTAAGAAATGGAGTGACATGGTCCCTCTTGGCAGCTCCTCCAAGAGCAATTTTGGCGGCAAAATTTTGCAATTTCTGGACTCGACCAGTTTGAGTGGAATTGGTTGTTCCCCAGATACTCATGCCATAGTACATGATACTCATTACTAACGATTGTATTACAGAAATCCTTGTTATTTTGTTAAAACAATCCCTTATTCTATTGACATACATTAAAATTCCGTATACCTTCCTACTCATTTGGGTGATGTGAGTCTCAAACAGTAGGTGATTGTCAAAGTGAACACCCAAGTACTTTAGGGATTTGCTGGGGAGGATTACATTTTCTTCCACCCGCAAATGAGTGTCTGGTGGAATCTTTGACAGGAGCCCCCTTTTCCCTATGAACATACATTGGGTTTTTTTAGCATTAAGCATTAGACCATTTTTATGAAAATATGTTTTAGCTAATTTTATGGTCTCTTTACTCTTGTGTATCAGATGATTTAAATTATCTATATTACTTGTGTGTATAAACTGTGTATCATCAGCATATTGGATGATTTCGCAATCCTTTAAAAGACACGAAAGATCATTCACATATATAATAAACAATATGGGACCAAGAACTGACCCTTGAGGCACACCATAGGAAATATTTATTTTGTTAACCATGATATTGTTTATGAGCACCGATTGCGACCTGTCACTGAGGTAGCTTTGGAACCAGAAGGAATCAATATTCAACTTAGAGCACTTATATAGTGTGGCTGACACTGTCAAAAGCTTTAGACAAGTCGCAGAGAGTAGTAACTAATGAAATTTTCTTATTGTCCATGTTTGTATATAAGTTGTTAGTTAGTTTTAGTAGGGCAGAGGTAGTTGATAAGTTTGACCTGAATCCATGTTGGGTTTTGCTAAGCAAGTTGTTTGTTTCGAGGTGTTGGGTTAACTGAGATGATATTATTTTTTCTAGTACTTTGGAAAGAACTGAGAGAAGAGATATAGGACTGTAGTTACTTGGATCTTTAACATCACCAGACTTGTGGATAGGAATTACTATCGAGTGTTTCCACGCTGTGGGAAAAACTCCTGTGGTTATTGATGTGTTTATGATGCACGTAAGGTGTGAAATGATAACAGGAAGGGAGTCTTTTAGAAATCTCAGTGTGATGCCGTCTGACCCGCAGGATTCACTCTTTTTCATGTTTGCTATAATGAGAGTTATTGTTTGCCAATTTGTGGATTCAGGTCGGAACTGGCAGCTTGGAGTTATATTACGTGAGTTTGTTTGTACTGGGTGTAATATTATATCTGGGTCGACTAAGTTTCTCTGGGATTTCTCAAAGGTGTCCTTTCCAACATTAGCAAAGATTGTGTTAAAATGATTAGTTGTCTGTGTCATGGTCTCTTTATCATCAATTTTACCTAGCGGCTCAGCATTATATTTATTATTAGGTATAATTTCTCTAATTGTCTTCCACGTGGCTCTGCTATTGCCTCTATTATTCTCTAGTTTACTGTTATAATATTCAGATTTATAATGATGAGTCAAACCACGAACTTGTCTCTTTAGGTTTTTGTATGTATTTTCAAAGTTAATGTTGCTTTTGTCTTTTTTCCAGCTTTTCAGGGTATTATTTTGTTGTTGTATCAGTGTCCTCAGCTCCTCAGTGATCCAAGGAGTGAAGGGTCTCCTTACCTCCTGTGTCACTAATGGTGCACATAAATCTAAACATTTGGAGAAAACTTCATTAAATATTTGAACCTGGGTATCAACATTATCGGTAGAATAAATTGTATTTAATATCTGACCTTCAGCTATCAGTAGATTACATAATATATCTGGTGAATAGTTTTTAAGTTGGCGAAATGTTTTAATTTTGGGTTGCCTCTTGGGTTTAGTTATGTCCAGCGTGACAGATATGAGATCATGGTCAGCAATGGGACAAGCAATCACATCATGATGTAAAACTAAAACAGGAATATTGGTTGTAATCACGTCCAATAGAGTAGCAGAGTGGGATGTAGTTCTTGTAGGCTTGTCGATTAATTGCGTTAATTTTGTGCTTTTGATTATCTATTCCATCTTGTTTTTAGCTAAAATGATAATATTAAGATCACCAAGAGCATAAAAAGGTTTGTTACGTAAGCGTATGTAGTTAAAAACGTCAGTGACATAGTCAAAGGAATGAGAGTTAGAGTGAGGATGTCGATACATGCAGCCAACTATAACAGAAGGTAGTTTCCTGCATTGCACTGTAAGCCACAAGTCCTCCACCCCATCAATTTGTTCAATGTTTACATTAATTGGAGTAACAGTAAGAATATCTATAACATATATACACACACCTCCTCCTCTACCTTTATCATGCCTGTATACCCTGTAGTTAGGTATCGCAATATACTGGTCTAAAACATCGTGAGTCAGCCATGTTTCACTTACACATAAAATGTCAGGTTTCCGTTCATTAACTAAAATACATATTTCATCCATATTCGCTAAAAGACTTTGTGCATTAATGTGATCGATTTTCAGATTATCCTTTTTGTTAAAACTGCAGGCACTGTCCTCATGGCCAGGTTCCTATTCGTTTTGGTGCTGGCCTAACCTTCCTTTATGTCCTAATTCATGGCAGTGTCCACACCTCAGTCTGTGATCGAACCTGCAGGTAGCCTGTCTATGGTTGAATTCCCCGCAGTTAAAACACCCATATTTTAATGCAGTATGGCGTTGTGTGTTGCGGGAATCGGGTTGAGACTGGGATTGCCCACCCATATGGTGCTTAAATGTTGAGGCGTAGCTGACTGCTGCCCCCTCTAGCGCGTGGTGACCCCTGTGTGCGACATGTGACCACGGAGCCTCGGTGCGAGGCCGTGGTGCAGCAGTATGGTATTCCGAGCTGCTAGGGTGGCGAAACGAGGCGGTACCTCGGGGGGCAGGGCCGGGTGATAGACGCGGGGCAGCACCGGGGATCTGCATGTTAGGTGGGGGTTGCCGTGCAGTAGGGGGGTAGTCGGAATGGCGAGGGGGTTGTCGTGATAGCACGGTTTGTGAAGTCGTATTATTGTATACCTTCCTCGGAGCTTTCTTGATTACATTCCAGTTTTTACATAATCGAAATTCAGGACACTGTGCTTCTATTGAACCTAACAGCCTGATGGCGCCTAGCCGGTTTAACACTGGCCTATTATCGTCACCATCGAAACACATGTCGTCTTGTTCACTAGTGCTAAGTCTGAAGTAGGGTAAGAGTTTTAATTATTGAGATGCCATTTGATTTTCTCCACTTGAGTAAGTGTTCGTTGTAAGTCTCGATTTGGTCTTTAAATTGTTGTACCGTTGTAGGGGGAACTACCTGACATACATATATTTTCATTTCATAGTTTTGTCTTTCAGGTCACTTATCAACGAGCCTAAGTTGTCAAGAATATTTTCACTGGGTGACTCTTCAATAATGTCATGAATACCAGAATGTATCACGCACTCAGTCGGAATCCAGTTAAGTTTTTCAGAGATCCAGCTTCTGAGCAGGTCAAAATTAGCGCCGTGTATGGTCCTTACTGCGCAGTTTTCACCGAGGTCGCTGCGTAGAACTCTGCGTAGATTAATGTCCCCCAGGAGTAGACAGTGTGGAGGAAGTGGATTGTTGTTCGGAGCCTGAGGTTGTTCCCTGCTGTTAGGACAAAGCTTTTGTTCCAGGTCATCCACTCGTTGCTGGAGTGCCGTGATGGTTTCGAATGCAGTCTTGACTTCAGTGTTCAGTAGGTCGATTTCCAAATCCTTAGTATGTAATTTAGCTTTGATGTTCTCAATGTCTAGGGCCATTTTGAATACATCTATTTCAGTCTTGTCACCGTGGGCTCCGTGAGGCGAGGTTGATGAGGTCAAGGCTTGAGTCGAGACGTGGGTGTGTGTGATGCTGGGCGAATGTGTGCGTGTCTGTGGTACAGGTGGGGATGAAGGGAGAGGTGAGGATGTGGGCTGAGTTGGGGGTGTGGGGCGAGTTGGGGGTGTGAGATGAGTTGGAGGAATGAGGCAAGGTGGGGATGTGGGGCAAGGTGGGGGTACAGTGTAAGGCGTGGGTGTGGTGAGTGGCGGAGATAGGGGGGGTGGCGGGGGTGTATGTACTGTCGGGAGAGAGACCTGGGACTGTGACAACAGGGTGGAGTTGCTGTGTCCCATGCGGGGAATAGTCTGGCCTGGTGTCGTTTTCCTCAGCGATTGGTGTATTAGCCATTATCATGTCTATAAGTTGCTCCTTGTTGACCCAGACTTTAGTTAATCCCAGTTCTCGACATCGCTTCTGTAGGTCAGATTTGTGGAAGTTTGAAGGTAACAAACGAATACCACTGTGGAATGGATCCTAAAATAATAAAGCCTTACAAGTGTGGTTGGTTTGGAAGGTAACAAACGAATACCACTGTGGAATGGACCCTAAAATAATGAAGCCTTACAAGTGTGGTTGGTTTGGAAGGTAACAAACGAATACCACTGTGGAATGGACCCAATGTTATTGTTATTATTATATTACAGACATCATGTGTGTGTACAATGATAGGGTCTGTGTGTGTGTGTGTGTGTGTAGATTGAGAGTGTGTGTGTGTGTGTGTGTATGTGTGTACAATGATAGGGTGGTGGTGTGTGTGTACATTGATATGGTAGTGTGTGTGTGTGTGTGTGTGTGTGTGTACAATGATAGGGTAGTGTGTGTGCGTGTGTGTGTACAATGATAGGGTAGTGTGTGTGTGTGTGTGTGTGTGTGTGTGTGTGGACAATAATAGGGTAGTGTGTATGTGTGTGTGTACAATGATAGGGTAGTGTGTGTTTGTGTGTGTGTGTGTGTACAATGATAGGGTAGTGTGTGTGTGTGTGTGTGTGTGTACAGACGCTATTATTATTGTTATATTACAGACATCATGTGTGTGTACAATGATAGGGTGTGTGTGTGTGTGTGTGTGTGTGTGTGTGTGTGTGTGTGTACAATGATAGGGTAGTGTGTGTGTGTGTGTACAGAGGTTATTGTTATTGTTATATTACAGACATCATGTGTGTGTACAATGATAGGGTAGTGTGTGTGTGTGTACAATGATAGGGTAGTGTGTGTGTGTGTGTGTGTGTGTGTGTACAATGATAGGGTAGTGTGTGTGTGTGTGTCTGTGTGTGTGTGTGTGTACAGAGGCTATTATTATTGTTATATTACAGACATCATGTGTGGACGGAGTGTAATACTGATGATGGTGATGATGGTGGTGATGGTGTTGGCTCTCACACCACCTGTTGATGCTGGCATACGTACTGGTAAGTTTGGTCATTATTGTTTGTTACTATTTGTGTGTGTGTGTGTGTGTGTGTGTGTGTGTGTGTGTGTGCAAAAAAGAGAGAGGAAGGAAGAAGGGTGTGTGTGCGTGTGTGTGTGTGTGCAAAAAAGAGAGAGGAAGGAAGAAGGGTGTGTTTGTGTGTGTGTGTGTGTGCAAAAAAAAGAGGAAGGAAGAAGGATGTGTGTGCGTGTGTGTGTAAGAAAAAGAGGATGAATAAATGTGTGTGTGTGTGTGTGTGTGTGTGTGTGAGTGTGTGTGTGTGCAAAAAAGAGAGAGGAAGGAAGAAGAATGTGTGTGTAAGAAAGAGAGAAGGAGGAATAAATGTGTGTGTGTGTGTGTGTAAGAAAGAGAGAGAAAGGAAGATGTGTGTGTAAGAAAGAGAGAAGGAGGAATAATTGTGTGTGTGTGTGTGTGTGTGTGTAAAGAAGAGAGGAAGGAAGAAGGATGTGTGTGTGTGTGTGTGTGTGTGTGTGTGTGTGTGTGTGTAAGAAAGAGAGAGTAAGGAAGTTATGTGTGTAAGGAAGAGAAAAGGAGGAATAAATGTGTGTGTGTGTGTAAGAAAGAGAGAGTAAGAAAGATGTGCGTGTAAGGAAGAGAGAAGGAGGAATAATTGTGTGTGTGTGTGTGTGTGTGTAGCTATGGAAACAGAAGTAAACATCGTAAACATGACTGGAGAAAATAGGAAGTCAGGTGATATCGATGTAACCGCCAGAAAAACGGCGGTGTGTAGATTCTATCTACGAAAATTATGTAAGCACGGAAGAGATGGTGATGGATGTGCTTTTTCGCATCCTAAGATGTGCTATAGGTTCATAAACTACGGACTCAACTCAACGAGGGGTTGCAGTAAACGAAACCAGTGCAGTTTCTACCATCCACCTTTGTGTTGGGAGGCCGAAAAAAGTGGGTATTGTGGACGGAAAAACTGCAGGTTTTACCATATCCGAGGAACAACGCTTTTGGCAACGGAAACTACAACGCCCAGTGTTTTCAACCATCAAAACAGTGAAACAGCTGCTGCTGGGAAGACCGAGTCAGAGCGACACGGTAAGCAAATGCCAGATGGGTTTAATCCATCGTCTCAGAGGAGTGGCATGAACTATGAAGCACGGCAGGTGTCAAAGGAGCTTCGAGTCGCAGCATGGCGGGTGTCTTAGAGGTAGAGAGTATACCCCAAACGGCGAGTTCAGAGGCACCACGGAAAGAGTATTGGAAGAAGATAGGAGGACTTTTTTAGACTTCCAGTGCCAAATGCAAGCACAGATGCAACAGATGCAGCAGCAAATACAGAAGCTGTTGAACAGAGACACCGTGAATGTTTGCACGGCGCCACAAGTGAAGCAGTGTGGATGCGTGAGAGACCGTCCAGACATCAACGCATAAACAATGAGTGTTTCATTTGTGCCAATATTGAAGGGCTTTTCCCACGTCGAATGAAACACAAGGTTAATATGTTGGAAGAAATTGCGATAGAAAATAATGCTTTAGTAATTGCTTTAACTGAATCTCATCTTAATAGTGGTATATTGGAAGCTGAAATTAAAATGGTGGAGTACCAAGCTTTTCGTGCAGATCGAAGCGAGGGAAGAAAGAAAGGGGGTGTTATTGTATATGTAAAGAGAGATATAGCTGTGTGTACCCAAATGTTAGCTTCTGGGTCAAACGGTGTTGTGGAATATGTAATGCTGCATGTTAAATATTTGCATTTGGTTGTTGTGACTGTATATAGACCACCTGTATGTGCAGTTGGAGAATTTAAAACTGTAGTAGACCTCATAAGAAGTGAGCTGTATGCACTGGGGAGTCCTGTTCCTACAGTGGTTATAAATGGGGATTTCAACTTACCAATTATAGATTGGGAGTCGTTAATAGTGTATGGCGGTTCTGCTGAAGCTCGACAACAAGCTAAACTACTGTTAGATTTCGCTGAAGAGTTCTTGCTAATTGAGAATATCACCGAACCCACCAGAGGAGACAACATATTGGACTTAGTCTTTACGAACAACGATGAGCTTATTTATAACGTTCGATTAGAAGATACCATAATGTCGGACCACAGAATAGTAATGGTGGAAACATCGTTAGGAGCTCCTGCACTGAACCACAGACATGTGCACAACAACAGCCCGTTTTGCAGGCTGAATTTTCACCACGAGAATGTGATGTGGGAGGACATAAATACGGCCTTGAAGGATATTGACTGGCACCAACTAATGGATAACTTGTCACCAGTAAGCATATACGAGTTGTTGTATGAGAAATTACTACGTGTTTGTGAGAAGAATGTCCCGGTGAGGACGGACAAAAAGAGGAAGAATATTATCCCGAAAGACAGAAAAGTACTAATGAGAAAAAGAACAAAGTTAGTGAAACAAATGAAGCTTAGCATTGATATAAATTGGAAACGAAAGCTGGCAAACAAAATGCAGTCAATTGAAAAACAATTGATCTTATCTCATGAAAATGAGAGAAAGTATGCTGAGATGAAAGCGGTCGAAGCCGTAAAAAGAAATCCCAAGTTCTTTTACAAGTACGTAAAAGAAAAAGCCAAAATAAGGTCCCCTATTGGACCTCGAAAACTGGATGGGGAGCTTGTTGATGATACTGAGAGGATATGTGCAGCTCTGCGGTCGCAATATGACTCGGTGTTTAGTAAGCCAATATCGTATGACGTACTGTGTGATACGGAACTTGATGAAGTCCACCATGACATGACAGATGTGAATTTCACTGAAAAGAATATTGCTGAGGCAGTTGCTGAGTTAGCAAGTGGTGTGGCAGCAGGTCCTGATGGCATACCGGCTATTCTTTTGAAGAAATGCGCCAAAACTCTGAACGTGCCTCTTTATATATTATGGAGAACATCTTTGACTGATGGATTGGTGCCCCCGGCGTTGAAGTTAGGATATATCACACCGATATACAAGGGGGGGAGACAGATGTCTTGCTCAGAATTATAGACCGATTACGTTGACTTCTCACGTCATTAAAATCTTTGAAAAAATTCTTGTCAAAAAATTAATGGCGTATATGGAAACGCACTCACTTTTCAATGACGGTCAGCATGGTTTTCGGCCCGGCCGTTCTTGTGTGTCACAACTGATGCAACACTACCAGGAGATCATCAAAGCTTTAGAGAATGGATCAGGAGTAGATGTTGTATACCTTGACTTTTCTAAAGCATTTGACAAGGTAGATCATGGAATGCTACTTTGTAAGTTGAAGAAACTAGGAGTTGGAGGATGTCTATACACGTGGCTTGAATCGTTTCTAATAAACAGACGGCAGTCGGTAGTCGTGGACGGAGTAAGATCTGAAGAGTCTGCAGTAATAAGTGGGGTGCCTCAAGGCTCAGTATTGGGTCCAATATTGTTTATTATATTCATTGCTGAAATGGACTCAAAGACGGTACATGCACGAGCAACCTCATTTGCAGATGACACTCGACTACTAAAAATAATATCAGATGAAAGCGATTGCAGATTGATGCAAAGAGACTTGATGGAGGTGTATAGATGGGCATCACAAAACAATATGGTATTCAATGCAACTAAATTTGAGTTGATGCGATATGCCCCAGGAACAGAACAGGAAGAAATACGAGATTACCAGTACACTACGTCGGATGGAAGTTGCATCCAACAGAAACACCAGTTACGAGACCTGGGCGTGATCATGAGTGACACCGCAGACTTTGGAGACCAAATAAGAGCGATGGTTAAAAAGAGCAAACAGCAAATGGGCTGGATATTTCGCTCTTTTTCTACAAGAGATGCTTATCCAATGTTAATTTTGTTTAAAGCAATGGTACTGCCACTGATGGAGTATTGCTGTCAGCTCTGGAGTCCGAGAACTGTAGGATACATCAGAATGTTGGAGTCAGTGCAGAAAACATACACTGCTAGACTACATGGAATGCAGCAACTGAATTATTGGGACAGGCTGAAACATCTGGAGCTGTATTCACTCGAAAGACGTAGGGAAAGGTATCAGATACTATATGTGTGGAAAATTATGCACGGACTGGTTCCAAATATTGGTACATCTGATGAGATTCGAGTAATAACAAGCGGCAGGAGAGGAAGAATAAGTCGTATTCCACCCTTGAATAACAGAGCACCGACAAGAGTTGGAACTTTGAGGGAAAACTCGTTTGCAATTCACGGACCGAGGTTATTCAACTGTCTGCCCAAAGACCTGAGGGAGATGAAGTGTACTCTGGACGTTTTCAAGAAGAGGTTGGACAATCTGCTGAAGACTGTACCAGACCAACCAGTGTTACCGCATTACCACCAGCCCGCCGCTGGCAACAGTATTCTGGCCCAACTGGAATACATGAGGGAGGCTGGGAGATGGTGGTGAAAACGTTAGTATGGCACTGTGGCCGCTCGTTATAGTTCAACAAGGAGAGCCGGCTACAGTGTGGTGGTGACGCCCCAGCGTGACCAAGGACTGAGTTCCTAAACTACTCCACAGGAATCCACAGGTGTGTGTGTGTGTGTGTGTGTGTGTGTGTGTGTTAAAAAGAGAGAGGAAGGAAGAAGGATGTGTGTGTGTGTGTGTGTGTGTGTAAGAAAGAGAGAGTAAGGAAGTTATGTGTGTAAAAAAGAGAGAAGGAGGAATAAATGTGTGTGTGTGTGTGTGTGTGTGTGTGTGTGTGTGTGTGTGTGTGTGACAGACAGACATACAGACAGTGTTGTGATAAATAGTGTAGTAATAACCATATAGTGTACAACACCCAAACAATGTACTGTACAAGTAGACAAATACCATTGAGATATTATTGATTAAAATTACCCAAAATTATTATCCTCCAAGTTACAGCGTTGGTTGTAAATCTGGAGCAACTGATTCCTCCAAACTATTCCAAGCAACAGATAATCATTACTTCTGTTGATATGGTCCTGCTGTTTCCTGGCATACTTTGGAGGAGTCAAGGTGCTCTAATGTATAAGAGACAGGAAAGGACAGAGTATTAAGGAAGAGAAGGAAAAGAGAAGAAAAGATGGTGTATGGAGGAGGTGAAGTAAAGGGAATAAGAGGGAAACGAAAGTAAAGTATGAAGGAGGAGAAGGAAAAGAGAGGAATAGATAGTGTATGGAGGAGGTGAAGTAAAGGGAATAAGAAGGAAAGGAAGGTAAAGTATGAAGGAGTAGAAGGAGGTGGAAGGGAGACAAGAGAAGAAAGAGTTAGAGGGGTAATGAGAAGAGAAAGTACGAGGGTAGAGAATGAAGGAGAAAAAGAAGGTGGAAAGGAGAGAAGAATGGAGAGAAGGAGGAAAGAAAGAAAGAAAGGAAGGAAGAAAGGAAAGAAGGATGAAAAAATGAGAAAAATGGAGAGAAGGAAATAGGGAAGGAAGGAAGTAGGGAGGGAATGAAGGAGGGAAGGAGAAAAGAATGAAGGAAAGGAGAGTGAGAAAAATGGAGAGATGGAGCAGAAATGTTGATATAAATAATAATCCACTATTACCCCTAAGAGAGAGAGAGAGAGAGAGAGAGAGAGAGAGAGAGAGAGAGAGAGAGAGAGAGAGAGAGAACACATCACTAACAACTTTCCTCTCTCACCAGAATGTCCCGCCTACAACCAGTCATCCATGGTGTCTCAACAACCATTAGAGATGAACAAAATCGGTGAAGGTGTCATGGAGGCTAGGTTTCAGTTGTTGCCCCCTCCTGATAATGATACCACGTGGGGGACAAGTCTCCACATCATGAATCAAGACGATAAACAAACTCTGGCAACACTTGACATTGATCACATTACCGGACCTCATAACCAAGTCAACATCAAGTGTTCCTGTACTAGTAAAGATGATCTTTCCAGTGTCAAAACCATCACAGGACGAGACGTCATCACCAAGCTGGCACTTCAAGACTTTTTCAAGCTTCGTGTTGGGTGTTGGCATCTTTATTACAACACCTTCTTGAAGATTACCTACCCATTGTCATTCACCAGCTTCAAGTGGAAAAAAACAACCTGATTATCTCAAGAAGAAGGTCAGTTGTTCTCTTTATTAGCAATGCATACAGATAAAATCATGACAATTATTACCATAACCTGACCTAACCTAACCTAGCCTAGCCAACTCTAACCTAAAAAAACCTAACTTAACCTAACCTAACCAAACCTAACTTAACCAAACCTGATCTAACCTAATCTAACCTGCCGTAACCTAGCCTAAAGTAACTTAACCTAACCAATCCTAATCAAACCTAACCTAACCTGCAGTAACTTAACCTAACCTAATCTAACCTACAGTATCCTAACCTAACCTAACTATTACCAGATTAATATAATAATAATGTGTGTTATGTTTTAAGGGAGGAGAGTGTTGAGTGGAGTTGTCGACTAACAATGATGAGGAGGAGGAGAACCAGAAGTTGATGGATCACATGTGTCCCTTTAACTTACCAGAGTTCCCACAACTTCAACTGACAGTCAAGTGTCCAGATAATGTTGAGCAATGTGCAACCATCAACTTCTGCAACACCGGTTAGTCTAATCCATCAACTTATGTTTATATTATTTAATTAAATTATATACTATATTAGTATTATATTGGATGTCAGACAAGGATTTTTATAGCATTAATAATGGATGAAAAGTTATTGACAACTATCATGTAATTATCAATATAAGAAGAATAAGCACGTAACACAAAGGTAAGGAAGGGGGTTTTACACTTGTGGTACATTGGAGTGCCTTCATTCCTTCAAAGAATGTCAGGAAACAGGACCTGGTGAACAAATATACTAATATCCTGTTGCTTGGAATGCTTTGGAGGAATTAGTTGCTCCAGTAATACCTCCATAAAGGCATTATTTATAATGGGTGAATTAGAAGGCTACTAATTACCACAAACTATCCCAGGAAACGAATCATCTCAGTGATTCTAATACTCACAACATTCTCACCTTGTTTTATGGTAACCTTAAAGTTAATGATGCCTTTAAACAATTTCCAGCAACAGGCCATCATTATTTATGTTAACCTGGTTCTGTTTCCTGGCATACTTTGGAGGAATCAAGGTGCTCCAATGTACCTACAGTGTAATAGCCTCTTAACAATGTATACTGTTACAATAGTCTCAATATTAGAGTCTCCGTGAGGTGTGTGTGTATATATGTGTGTTTTATCATAATATATATTTATTACACAAACATACATAAACATATATATATGTATATATATATATATATATATATATATATATATATATATATATATATATATATATATATATATATATATAAGAACTGAATTTATATATATACATATATATAAATAAATAAATATATATATATATATATATATATATATATATATATATATATATATATATATATATATATATATATATATATATATATATATATATTAGCTGTACCATATAAAATTAAAGGTAACGTGTATATATATTTGTTGTCAATCAGAGAGTGAAGCAACAGTGAAGACCCCAACTCAGTGTAACGTGATGAATATAACACACCTATGGGGCTACAGGGAACCACTACACCACAACCACCACCACCACAACAACAACAACACGATGATGATGATGATGAAGGAGGTGGTGCTGGAGGCGGAGTTCGTCCTCACACCTCCACCAAGCACTGAGGATAACAACACTGTGGTACTGGAGGTTGGGACCCTAGATAGTCAGAATACTCCTGTGGGATGGATAGAATTCATACGCTATCCATCTACTGGTAATGAGTATCTGGGGTTCTATTGTCTCCAGGATTTTGTTGGTCGTGTGTTGACTCCCTGGAGTATCACACCATCACACAACACCATCAGTATCATACTCAAAGTAAGCCCCCCCCCCCTCTCTCTCTCTCTCTCTCTCTCTCTCTCTCTCTCTCTCTCTCTCTCTCTCTCTCTCTCTCTCTCTCTCTCTCTCTCTCTCTCTCTCTCTCTCTCTCTCTCTCTCTCTCTCTCTCTCTCTCTCTCTCTCTCTCTCTCTCTCTCTCTCTCGTTGTCTCTCGAGACAACCACCTTGCCGTCGGTGAGAGAGCTTGTGTGATCTGTTTGAATTTTGCTAGCTATGCTGGGGGACATTTAGTCCAGTTGGGTTACCCGTGCCAGAAAGGTAGCGTTATTAGGATCCTGACTAAGAGTTGTCAAATCTTCATGTTAATATTAAGTTTCACAACTGCTCTTCAACTGTCCTAACAAAAAAAAAAAAAAAAAAAAAAAAAAAAAAAAAAAAAAAAAAAAAAAAAAAAAAAAAAAAAAAAAAAAAAAAAAAAATCTTCATCACTTTCGATATAAGTTTTTATTGTTAAGGACCTCACCAGCTACCTTATGCCGTGTGAGAAGGGAGGCTTTGGAACCTCCTAAAACAACGCCTTTTAACGCTCACAGGTTTCGAAAGGGCTGAGATTGAAGGGATCTCAGGCGTGTGGGGTACGAGTAATGGAGATGCCTCAGGACCCCCGTAGGTATTCTCTTAGATTAATAAGCCTGACCAGCTCCCTGTGACCGTTCTTAGGTGCCTAAAGGCTCGACTGCTCTTTGGTGAGAGAGCTTTCGTGCCTCGCTGGCTGCCAGGCCAGTAAAAGATCTCGGATTAAGTCGTGGACATTTAGTTTTACTATTTGCTTTAAGTTTGGCCGCGGATGGAGGATTAGTAGGGATTAGTAGGACGACGGTTACACTTCAAGCACCCCTGTCGAAAAATCAGAGTCCCATTTACTTAGGACTCTTGTGCTGCTCAGTTGGGAGCTGCGGCACGATTGGGGCCGTCCGACCCAGGGGAGACCTTAGGGTTGGTGTGCTTGGCTCATAAGGTTTCTGTTGGCCGAACGACCGAAAACCTTCTGGAAGTAGGCGGATGAGACTTATGCGAGACCAAATCACACTACCCTTTCTTTTATATTATTGGTCTGAAATTGAATTAGAGCAAGATGACTGGTCCATCAGCAAGAAAATTTACATGTACTACATGCAAGGTGTACCGCTGGTGTGAGGACTTCAGCGGGAGGAGTGCGAGCGACCTAGACTCCTCGAGTGTCTGCGACTTTTGCAAACTCGAGGAGAGGTTGATGAAGCACATCTCGCTGCTCACGAAGGAGAACAACTCCCTAAAGGAGGAAGTTCTCCGAATGAACTCGCAGAGGTGTGACTGCCATGTGAGAGACGAGGCAGTCCAAGGAGCTTCTTCACCGGAGAGCTCCACCACGGCGGTAAAGAAGAAGAAGAAGAAGAACAAGAAAAAGAACAACAAGAAGAAGAACAACAAGAAGAAGAACAGCAACAATGAAGAGGGAGAAGAGACTGCAGAAGGAAAAGAGACTGCAGAAAAGTGTGATGAAAAAGAGGAGGGGAATATGGAGAAGGGAGAAAAACCCAAGAAGACAGTTGAGGAGGGATTAGAAGAAAGTGAGGAATCAAATAAGAAGGAAAAGAAAATGAAGAAGAAAAAGAAGAAGAAGAAGCAACCTGGAGGAAGTGACGAGCCCGGCAGGAATTCAAAACACTCTCGGGTTCCTCACAAGGCATCTCGTGCTCCTACCAAGGAGAGGCCTGTGGATATACACATTGTAGGTGATTCCCAGGCACGAGGGCTGCAACCCCTAATGGCAGATCGCCTTCACACTTCTGTGAAGGTGAATTGTTTGCCAGGTTATGGCAATGCTGACCTCCGAAAGGAAGCTGAGAGGATCCAAACGTCCAGATCTTCTGTCATTGCACTCATGGTGAGTGGTAATGACATCTACCTGAGAAATGGTAGAGTAGGCATGACCGAAGGAGTCCTCTCGGATGTGATCGGTGCAGTAGATGACTGTGGGTTAAAAACCCGCAGAAGGGTAGTTGTCGGCATGCTCCCAAGGAGAGGCCCTTTAGGGACTGCTCTGTCAAAGAACATTGCAGTAAATCAGCGCCTGGCTGATTTGTGTACTGCCGAGGGGGTGTTCTTTGTGGACCCCTACACCTCACTCTTTGGTAGAGACGACCTCTACCAGAGGGATGGCACACATCTCTCACTAAAGGGGAAAGAAGTGCTTTCCAAATTAATGGAAGACGCCGTCCGACGATGTCTCAGGAGCACTCGACCGAGCGTGGAGGAGAGCCCTCGTCGCTATGCTAGAGTGACCCCAGAGAAGACATTCGCTGAGATCCTGAAGAAGGATATCCCCAGCACTACCAAGACAATGTCCAAACCGGGAAACGGAGGAGTCTAGGGAGCCCTGCAGTTGGGGGTTCCCTGAAGGTTCTATTGTTCAACGCCAGGTCCATCCGAAACAAGTTTTTGGAACTGCGGGCCCTCGTTGCGACAGAGGAACCCGAGATGGTGGCCATAACGGAGTCATGGTTGAGAACCTCAGACAGAGATCTTGAAGGGGAATTCGTGATTCCAGGCTACCAACTCTTCCACAAAGATAGAGAGGACAGAGGGGGTGGTGGTGTGCTGTTGTATGTAAAGAACTCCATCAAATCGATGACCTGCAACATCACATCGAACCACGAGCTCCTTGGAGTTGACCTAGAAATAGGCACTGCAAAATACAGAACCCTGCTGCTTTATAGACCCCCTGGACAACTCAGTGAGATGGACAGGGACCTATACCAGTTGCTGGGTGAACTAGTGGACGGCAGGGTGTGCATCCTTATGGGGGACTTCAACACACATGTTGACTGGGAAACCAGAGAGCCCTCTGCCGAGAACACACCACTCTTGGAGTTTGTAAATGATGAATTCCTCACTCAATGGGTAAGGGAGCCAACAAGAGGTGCTAACATACTCGACTTGGTCCTCACCTCAGAGGATGACATCATTCAAGACCTCTCTGTAAACGAAGAAATAGGTGGAAGCGACCACAAGCTTATAAGATTTTCTGTTAAAGTCCCTAATATGGAGTCCGTGACCCCGGTGCATAGAAAATTAGACATGGGGAGAGCGAACTTTGCAGGTCTTCGTGAAAGTGTTGCTGAAATGGAACTAGAGGAGGGAGAGAGTGCTGATGATCTGTGGAGGTCATTCTTGTCTTCCTTCATGGAACTTCAGTCGCGCTTTATTCCTCTGAAGGGAACAGGTCAGAAGTTCATTCAACCTAAGTGGTTTAATCGGGAAATCCGTAACCTACTAAGGGAGAGGAGAACTGCGTATCGTCGAGCGAAGACATCTGGGGACTTTGACGGTCATAGAAGACTGAATCGAAACGTGAAGTCCAAAATAAGGGCGGCTAAGCGTGCTGAGGAGGTCCGTGTGGCTAGACTCTGCAAAGAGAACCCCAAGGAGTTTTTCAGTTATGTGAATGGCCGTAAACCAATCCGACGCAGGATCGGTCCCTTGGTGAATGAGGATGGAGCATTGATGCACTCTGATGCAGAAAATGCTAACCTCTTAAATGAGTATTTCTCTTCAGTGTTCTCTGAGGAGAGTGGTCCCATTCCCGAACCTTTGGACTCCTTCAGTGAGAAGTTGGAGTCAATGGTCTTCACCCAAGAAGAAATCGAGAGAAAAATAATCGAATTAAAAGCAAACAAGTCCCCCGGTCCGGATGGGTTCTTACCTAGAGTGCTGAAAGAAGTGCATGGTGAAGTATCACGGCACCTGTGCATGGTCTTCAACAGGGTAATCCAGACTGGATGCGTTCCTAGAGACTGGCGTGAGGCAGAGGTGACTCCTATCTTCAAGAAGGGAGATGCTAGCCAACCGTCAAACTACAGACCCATCAGTTTAACCTCGATAGTCTGTAAACTCATGGAGAGCATCATGGTGGACAAAATAACAGCACACTTAGAATCAAATTTGCTACTGAGGGGTTCCCAGCATGGGTTCCGGCAGCACCGGTCATGCCTCACAAATCTGGTGGAATTCTTCCATTTTGTTTTCAGTGAGCATGATCGGGATAAAGCGGTCGATGTTGTCTACTTAGACTTTCAGAAAGCCTTTGATAAGGTACCCCACCGCCGCCTCCTTCGGAAAGTGCGTGCACTGGGCATAGACGGAAATGTGGCAAATTGGATAGAGAACTGGCTAAGTGACAGACGGCAGCGGGTGGTAGTGAATGGACAGGCTTCAGAGTGGGTGCCCGTTACTAGCGGCGTTCCCCAAGGTTCTGTTCTGGGACCACTACTGTTTATCATCTATGTTAATGACGTGGATGGTGACATGGTTGCCAAGATTTCCAAATTCGCCGATGATACTAAGCTTGGTATGAATGTCGCGAAAGAAGGAAATACTACCCGCTTACAAGAAGATCTTAGGAAGATCGGGGAATGGTCTGACACGTGGCAAATGCCATTTAACGTGAACAAATGCAAAGTTATGCATATAGGCCACAGAAACCCCCGAACAGAGTATAACCTTAAGGGCAATGCTCTCGTAAGCACTGATACTGAGAAAGACTTGGGTGTAACTATCACCAGTGACCTCAAGTTCTCAAAGCAGTGTATTGAGGCTGAGAAGAAAGCCCAAAGGATGTTAGGGTACATAAAGCGACAGTTTGGATACCGGAACAAGGAGATAGTACTTTGTCTGTACAATTCCCTTGTCCGACCGCACCTGGAGTATGCAGTCCAGTTTTGGAGTCCTTTTTACCGAAAGGATATCGCGAGATTGGAACGAGTGCAAGCCAGGGCAACCAAACTTATACCCTCTCTTAGACACAAGAGCTATAAAGATCGGTTGGTAGAACTCGACCTGTTCTCTTTGGAAACCCGGAGACTGCGTGGTCAGCTTATCGAAGTGTTTAAAATACTACGAGGCTTTGACAATGTAGACTACAGGGACATTTTCCAACTCAGTGAGGGCACAACCAGGAATCATGGCTACAAACTTGAACTGAAGCGATACAACCGTGATCTGTGTGGTAAGTTCTTTACATACAGCATCTGCGGTACTTGGAACGCGCTTCCTGCTGATGTAGTCAACAGCAACTCTGTGGATCAGTTCAAGTCCAGATTAGACAAAGCCTTAAATCACCGTCTAGGTGTTTAAGCCGTTGTGCGAGTGTTCCTTGATGGTTTCACATGACACATTCGAGGACGGTCGCCTACTTGCGCAACTAAACCCACAGGTACCCTCTTTGTATGGATCGTAAGGTCTTCTAGGGTACTTCTTTTCCTTGTAACTCCTTGTAACAGCGTTGGTGAATATGGAGTAACTGATTCCTCCAAAGTTTTCCAAGCAACAGGACACCAATTTATTTGTTAATCTTAAGGGGGTGCGGAAATAGGGGGACAGGCTTGGGGGGTGCGGGAGTAGGGGACAGGCTTTCTACCCCCCCAAGCCTGTCCCCCTATTCCCCAAACCCCCGCCCCAAGCCTGTCCCCTACTTTCGCACCCTTTTAAGCTTACATAACATAACACATGACGAATATTATTTTGCCTTTATTATCTATTATATACACTTGATAATTTTCTTAATTCAATTCAACATTTTTGCATAAACACTCTCTCTCTCTCTCTCTCTCTCTCTCTCTCTCTCTCTCTCTCTCTCTCTCTCTCTCTCTCTTTAAGAAAACTATAAAACTATATGATTTAAATGTACTAACTCAAGTTTATATTCCTTATGGACACTTAATACTATTCCATCTCAATATAGAAGAGTGTGTGTGTGTGTGTGTGTGTGTGACAAATTGGTGGATAAAGGAATAAGATAATATGTGTGTGTGTGTGTGTGTGTGTGTGTTACAGATTACAAAATGGTGGACGAAGGTATAATGTGTGTGTGTGTGTGTGTGTGTTACAGATTATAAAATGGTGGACGAAGGTATAATGTGTGTGTGTGTGTATGTGTGTGTGTGTGTCTTACAGATTACAAAATGGTGGACGAAGGTATAATATGTGTGTGTGTGTGTGTGTGTGTGTGTGTGTGTGTGTGTGTGCTACAGATTACAAAATGGTGGATGAAGGTATAATGTGTGTGTGTGTGTGTGTGTGTGTGTGTGTGTGTGTGTGTGTGTGTGTGTTACAGATTACAAAATGGTGGATAAAGGTATAATGCATCTGTGTGTGTGTGTGTGTGTGTGTGTGTGTGTTACAGATTACAAAATGGTGGACGAAGGTATAATGTGTGTGTGTGTGTGTTACAGATTACAAAATGGTGGATGAAGGTATAATGTGTGTGTGTGTGTGTGACAAATTGGTCGATAAAGGTATAATGCAACTACAATAATAATAATAATAATTAACGGTTTATTGATAGAAATGCAGCCCAGGAGCTGAAAATATACATAGAAACAAAGGTAAATATAGTCAAGGTAAAGGATATATCACACATGTGGGCAACCAACATGAACACAAGTACTATACAAACACAAAATCAAGACAAAATTAAGACAAATACACCCCTCATAAAAGCTCATAAATGTAAACACTTGGGATATGTGTTCACACCCACAACCAAACTTGATAGGTGCATTAATAAACTTATGAATTAATAAATTTGACAATAGTAGGAATGGCGCTGTTCTTGTATCTGTCAGTCCGTGGAGCTCTGAGAGGGACGAGTCGATTATGGTGGCGAACAGCTCGTTGACTACATCTTAGTAGTGAGTGTAGTTTGGTCCCAGGATGATCCTAAGTGCTCTCTTTTGAATCTTTTCCAGTTTACATCTTTGTGTTAAATTAATTAAGTGAGGAAGACCAAACGGGTGAAGCATAGCAGAGCTTGGGTAGGATGAAAGTATTGCAAAGGTGTATCATGTCGTTAGTGGGGACTCCTAATTTTCTTAGTGTACGTAGCATGTGAAGTCTAAAAGATGATGATGTGACTGAAGAATTAACAAGTGGATCCCATTGTAGTTTGTCATGAATGAGGATACCTAGCAATTTGATGGAGTGGACCACGTCGAGGGTATGGTTACCTAGTTTGAGAGTAGATTGAGGGATAGGCTTTGAGGCGAGGTTGAAATGCATGACTACAGTTTTATTTTTGTTTATGGTGATGTGATTATCACAGGTCCTGGTCAATAGGGTGTCAAGGGTAGTTTGAATACTGCTGTAATCGGGGGAAATATTGTAAATAGGTGTGGTTATGGTAGTGTCATCTACATATTTCCAGCAGAGTTGAGTGTTTTGAATGGGGTCGTTAATCAATGTGAGAAAGCAGAGTGGGCCCATGCGTGTACCCTGAGGTACACCGCAGGAAAGTGTTTGAAAAGTGGAAGTTTTGCCTTGAAATCTGACAGCTTGTTGACGGTTGTGTAGAAAATCTGCTAACCAAGAAACAAGATTCTCCCTGAGGCCGAGTTGAAGTGATTTGGTGATGATTGTGGTGTGGTCGACTAAGTCAAAAGCTTTGGAGAAATCAATGAATACTGCAGTAACTGAGGTGGAACGTTTGCCAAGATTTTTGTGAATGAAATCGAGGAAGTTAATAAGGTAATGGGTTGTTGAAGAGGATTTTACGTTACCATATTGACGTGGGTCTATCTGATTGGTAATATCAGAGTAAGTCCATTCGGCTGTGAAGCTTTCACAAATCAAGCTTGGGACAGGGTTGGTTGATTTAGGTATTGGGGTTATGTACGAGTGTTTCCAGTCAGAGGGGGACATAGATTGTTGAAAAGAAGCATTGATAATGGAGGTCAACGGTAAGGCGAGTTCCGGGGCAAATTCCTTATAGAGACAGATAGGTAGATCAAGTGGTGTGGAGGAACGTTTAAGTTTTAGGTGTTGGAGACGGTAACAGACCTGGTACTCATATACACGTGGTAGAGGGGTTGGGGCAGGGAGGTAAGCAGGGAGTAGATTGCAGTCGAGTTTGGGTAATTTTTGGCAAATTGTGGCAAAGTGGTTGTTGATTGTATCTGCTGCTTCACTGCTGGATAGATGGCTCACACAGGGGAAGGTGGAGGGTCGATTTCTTAGGCCACACAATTCCTGTATTTTACCAAACCACTGGCTGACATTTGTATGTTTTAAGTGCTGAAGTTTGTTGGGGTAATATGATCTCTTTGCCGTCCTGATCTCTCTGATTACTTTGTTTCGAAGGGATTTGTATAAAGTTGAGTTCTTGGCGTGAGTGTGTGTGTGTGTGTGTGTGACAAATTGGTGGATGAAGGTATAATGTGTGTGTGTGTGTGTGTGTGTGTGAGTGTGTGTGAAACTGATGGTGTTGATGGTGTTACAGATTGAAAAGTGGTGTGTGTGTGTGTGTATGTGTGTGTGTGTGTGAGAAATTGATGGTATTGTTGGTGTTACAGATTAAAAAGTGGTGTGTGTGTGTGTGTGTGTGTGTGAAACTAATGGTGTTGATGGTGTTACAGATTACAAAGTGGTGGATGAAAGTATAATGTATCGGTGTGTGTGTGTGTGTGTGTGTGTGTGTGAGAAACCGATGGTGTTGATGGTGTTACAGATTACAAAGTGGTGTGTGTGTGTGTGTGTGTTTGTGTGTGTGAAACTAATGGTGTTGATGGTGTTATAGATTACAGAGTGGTGGATGAAGATATATCAAGAACTGGAAGGGAATCAACAAAGTCTTGCAGCTGACCAACAGTGTCCCCGAGGTGTGGTTGGCTTCCCTTACAAGAAGCTGAGAGTGGGATGTAATGGAGGTGATTACTGTGGTCAAGTGTTATCACCTCCCACCATAACAGGTCTGTAACACCAATATACATCTATCAGTATATCTATTCATACATCTATCTCTTTACACACACACACACACGCACGCAGAGAGAGAGAGAGAGAGAGAGAGAGAGAGAGAGAGAGAGAGAGAGAGAGAGAGAGAGAGAGAGAGAGAGAGAGAGAGAGAGAGAGAGAGAGAGAGAGAGAGAGAGAGAGAGAGAGAGAGAGAGAGAGAGAGTGTGTGTGTGCAAGGGGTTAAAATAAGAGAAATTACTAAAGTAAGTGTAATTTAAAATAATTATTTTATCATAGTTACCCATTTAAACATTGCTTATTAATCGTTTTTTATAACAAAATTACCAGAGAAAACGAAAGAAGCACTAACTATTGTTTTATTTATTGTTATTGCTATCTGTCCCTCTTTTCTTTATATTTCCTTTGTTCTTGCTATCCCACCTCTCTATCACCATTCAATAATTCCTACAAGGCCTCTCTCTCTCGACGGACAGTCCTTATAATATGACCTTACACAGGAAGGACAGAATAGACGATAAACATGGTGGAGTCCTAATTGCGACAAAGCCAGGACTAGTTGCGACCCCAGCCACCGAACTGAACGCGGACTCTGAAATTATATGGACTAAAATACAGATACAGGGCTGCAGGACACTCATTATAGGATCATTTTATCGTCCCCCTAAATTCAAACTTAGAATACCTGCAGACCCTTGACGATTGTTTATCTAAAATTGACCCCTCCAAAAATATATGGTTGGCTGGTGACTTTAACCTTCCCGACATAAACTGGACAGCACAGGCGACACTGGACAATCCCACCCATGAAGGCGACTTACTATTACAGACTGATAGGAAACTTTTACATGAAAATTTCATTGACATCATTAACACCCACTCACTTACCCAAACAGTACTCGAACCAACACGCACACAAGTCAGTGTAGAAAGACATAATCCTAACATAAGACACGGGGTCACATCCAACATACTAGACTTATTTCTCACAAACAACATTTCCTTAATTACACGGACACGAGTACTACCTGGTCTTAGTGACCATGAGATGGTACTCATTGACGCAAACATCAAGCCAACAACACAAAAACAATTACCCAGGACAATTTACATGTACAACAGAGCTGACATGGATGGCATTACCCAAGACTTAGTTGAATTTTGTGACTCGTTCCTTGACTCAGACCCAATGGCCAGCTCTGTGGAAACAAACTGGACCAGACTTCGTGACTTTATACGTGACACAATGGACAAGCACATACCCACGAAAACCATCACACATAACCGGTCATTACCATGGTACAATAGACAATTAAAGAGACTACACAGAAACAAGGTAAAGGCATACAACAGAGCAAAACGATACAACGATACAGAACACTGGTTAGAATACAAAAACATACAGAAAACACTACAGAAAGAAACTAAACAAGCAGAAACTAAATACACATCCACTTTCCTCGCAGACAACACACAAAACCACAAAAAATTCTTCAGCTTTTTTAAAGCACGCAAACAAGACTCGACCGGTATTACAACATTACTACACGACAATTCCTTGGTTACACACCCACAAGACAAAGCCAACGCCCTTAACACACAATTCCAGTCCGTTTTTACCCATGAACATGAACACTTACCAGACATGCCAACACCATCACACCCACCTATCCCTCCCATTCATATAAACACACAAGGAATTGAGAAACTCT
>JAWQEG010000294.1:175000-192738 GCA_033782935.1 Petrolisthes cinctipes
GTAATAATAATATTAATATTAATAAGAGAGAGAGAGAGAGAGAGAGAGAGAGAGAGAGAGAGAGAGAGAGAGAGAGAGATTATGGGGTCTGGTTTGTTGCCCCGTGTGGAGGAATCAGTAAGCTTCAATTCAACCAACTCATTACATACACACAGACAAAAGAAAATGAGAATATTGTGAATCCAACAGGAAATGTGTATGTGTGTGTAGTTGTGTGTGTACACCACTGAATTCTGTGTTGGATTATGTTTCAGTGTATGTGTGTGTGTGTGTTTTTTTTGTGTGTGTGTGTGTGCTTGTGTGTGTGTTTGTGCGTACACCACTGAGTTTTGTGTTGGATGATATTTCCGTGTTTGTGTGTTTGTCTGTGTGTGTACACCGCTGAGTTCTGTGTTGGATTATGTTTCTGTGTGTGTGTGTGTGTGTGTGTGTGTGTGTGTGTGTGTTGTATTTCACTGAATACAGTTATATTAATACACGCATATACATTATGTACATTAGGTCTGTACACATATACACATTATGTACATTAGACTATGCCTGTACACATATACACATTATGTACTTTAGACTAGGCCTGTACACATATACACATTATGTACAGTCGTGAGACATAGTCCTTGAACAGACTTCCCTTTACACCCTGGTCAAGGACTATATGCCACGACTGTACTGTACATTATACTAGGTGTGTTTATGAATGTGTAATTATCATAACGTAATATTACAGGTGTAGGGGGCGCTGGGTAGGGGTAGTACCTTTGAAACTTGACAGCTGCACTCACAAGAGTGGTCAGGCTCACTGGTCCCCGCCCATCTCCTAATCTCTCACGTACTGGCTCCAAGTGCCACACCTCGGAAAACCGCTTCAGCTGGCGGGCTAAACGTCGTGAGGGGGTGATGATGACATGGCATCACTGGGCGGACGAACTTCATGCAAGTCAACGGCCAGGGCGGAAGAGTTCACCAAGCTGAGCTTAACGGCCACATGTCCGTGATCAGGGCGAGCCAGTCAAGAGCTGGATATCGGTCGTGGTCAGGCCTGGAGAGGGATGGGCTCCGCCAGGCTGTATTTGCCTCAGATACGCTACATGATGAAGAACAACACACAGGAATCCATACCGGCTCGGACGTCGCCCGGGTCAACAAGGTCCGCGCCTTTCGTCGCACATCAGGGCAGAGGTGATAAGTTGGCTACTGGTGCAACACTAAAGAACAGAATCCGAGGGCGGGAAAACATCTCTATTGCCACGTGGAATGTCAGAACCCTCTCCCAACCAGGAAAACTTCAAGAGCTTATGCATGAACTGGAAAGATATACCTGGCATATCGTGGGACTCTGCGAGGTCAGATGGAAGAATGCAGGAGAATTTCAATGCGATGAAGGACACACACTTTACTACAGTGGTGAACAAGACAAGCATATTAATGGAGTTGGCTTCTTAGTTAACAAGACCATTCAGAAAGCAATACTTGGATGTCACCAAGTATCAAGCAGGCTCATTTCTATCCGACTAAGAGCTAAACCATTTAACATCACAGTGGTTCAAGTCTATGCACCAACATCAGACTATGATGAAGAAGTAATAGAAGAATTCTATAACCAACTCCAACTCATTATAGTAAAGGTCAACAAAAAGGACATTTTGATCATCCAAGGAGACTGGAATGCCAAGGTGGGAGTAGACGCCCTAAATGATTGGAGTGAATACTGCGGTCCATCGTCAAACAGTTCAACCAATGAGAGAGGCTTTCGACTGTTGGAGTTTGCTAGCTACAACAATATGACACTAGCAAACACACTTGGTACCCACAAGGAATCCCGGCGCTGGACCTGGCATGCACCAAATGGACTACATCACAACCAGATTGACTATATATTGGTACAGAACCGTTTTCGGTCAAGTATTAATATACCAAAAACTAGGACATTCCCAGGAGCAGACATAGGAAGTGACCATGATCTGGTGATACTGAACCTGAAAATAAGATTGAAGAAAATCAAACCCGCTAAGAACATGAGACTGAAGTTCAACATAGAGAAACTAAAAGACCCAAGCATTAGAGAAACATTTCAAGTCACTATAGGTGGGAAATTTGCACCACTGCTAGCACTGGAGGAAGACACTGAAACAATGACCACCAGGTTCAATGCAATAATGACAGAGACAGCAAACGAAGTTCTGGGCAAACATCGGCATAAAAACAAGCCATGGGTCACAGATGATATTCTTGAATTATGTGATTTGAGAAGAGAACTGAAAAAAATAAAGAACACAGAGAGAGGAGCAAGAGAATATAGAGAATTGAATAAAACAGTCAGGAATGAAATGCGGAGGGTAAAAGAGGAATGGATTGAGAGCCAGTGCAGTGAGATTGAAGATTGTTTTAACAGGAATAACACCAAAAGAGCCTACCAAATAGTAAATGACCTAACCAAACCAAGACAACAAAAAAGTAACAACATCCAAGACAAGCATGGGAATTGCCTAACAGAAAAAGACGAAATCTCAAAGAGATGGACTGAATACTGCTCAGAGCTCTATAATCACCAAATAAATGGTGATCCTACAGTTCTGAATTGCCCACAATCAACAAACTTAGATGATTTCCCCATACTAAGAGAAGAAATAGAACTAGCCATAAAGTCGCTTAAAAATGGCAAAACACCAGGAATTGACAACATACCAGGTGAATTAATACAAAATGGAGGAGAAAATATGACAATCTTTTTAACTCGGTTATGCAACAGGATCTGGGAGACAGGGGAATGGCCTTCAACATGGACACAATCACTCATCATCACACTTCACAAAAAAGAAAACATTCAGCAATGTTCAAACTACAGAACTATAAGTCTCATCAGCCATGCAAGTAAAGTGATGCTAAAGGTGATTCTGAATAGACTTACTCCTCAAGCAGAGGAAATTATTGCTGCAGAACAGGCTGGCTTCCGCAAAGGAAGAAGCACTACAGAACAAATCTTCAATCTCCGTGTTCTAGGTGAAAAATACAGCCAGCATCAACAAGACATCTACCACCTGTTTGTGGATTTTAAAAAGGCATTTGACAGAGTGTGGCATGATGCATTGTGGGCCACTATGCATAAATACAACATGGGACAGAAACTGATAGAAACAATCAGGCAACTATACGCTAGAGCCGGTAGTGCGGTGCTGATGCAGGGCGGGGTTGGTGATTGGTTTCGGACAACAGTGGGAGTCCGCCAAGGTTGTCCCCTTTCACCGACACTCTTTAACATCTTCCTGGAAAGGATAATGACAGATGCCCTTGAAGATCATATGGGTACAGTAAGCATTGGAGGACAGACCATCACTAATCTCAGATTTGCAGATGACATCGATGTAATGGCAGGAAGCGAGGAAGAACTCATGAGAGTGGTGCATAACCTGGACACAGCCTCTACAAATTATGGCATGGAAATAAGTGCCGAAAAGTCAAAGATCATGACTAACAACACAGAAGGGATACACACTCCAATTGCAGTCAGGGGTCAACTATTAGAAACAGTCCAACACTTCAAATATTTGGGGTCTATCATTAATGAGGAGGGATCTAAAATGGAAATCCTCTCAAGAGCTGCTCAGACCACTGCAGCATTAGCAAAATTAAAAACTGTATGGCAAGACAAAAATATCAGTCTAAAAATCAAACTCAAGCTCCTGCGTGCCATAGTTCTGTCTGTCTTTTTGTATGCTTGCGAGACGTGGACGCTGACAGCTGAATTACAAAGAAGGATACAAGCATTGGAAATGAGGTGTTTCAGGAGAATCCTGGGCATATCATACAGAGACCATATTACCAATGAGGAGGTGAGGAGAAGGATAAGACAGCATTTGGGACAGTATGAAGATCTGCTGACCACAGTCAAGAGACGCAAACTGCAATGGTATGGCCATACAATAAGATCCGATGGACTGGCTAAGACCATACTCCAGGGGACGGTAAGGGGAGGGAGAAGAAGGGGACGACAGAGGAAGAGATGGACAGACAACATCAAGGAATGGACAGAGAGAAGTCTGGCAGGTGCCCAGGCTCTTGCCCACGACAGGGAAGGGTGGAGAGACCATGTGTACCGCTCTACAGTGCAGCGCCCCCACGACCCAGGAGGGTTAAGGGAACAGTGAGTGAGTGAATATTACAGGTGGGAATAGACTGGATGAGGGTGACTGAGACCACACCAGGACACAACCAGACTATACAACAACACAACTGTAGTCGTCCACTGCCTCACCATCCTAACCTTACCATCACTCTTAATTGTCGGTTTGGTATAGAGTGTGGTACAGTGAGTCAAGCCTGTCCCGTTGGTGAGTGTAACGAAACTTATCTTATACACATATAACATACAGCCAGACTATATAACAATACAACTGTAGTCGTCCACTACCTCACCACCCTAATCATACCATCACACACACACACACACACACACACAGGGGGAAACACCAACCAACAAATAACTCAGTGGTTTACACACACACACACACATACATCAACTAACAGACAACTCATTGGCTTACATACACACACACACACGCACACACAGACACACACACACATAATAAGTATTAATAGTGTTATGAAATAATACCTTATTCACAGTATTAGTAAATATATAATTATAATGATAAGATAATGAGATAGTTGTGACGGTGATGTGAGAATGATTAGATAATGTAATTTATAATATGGCAATTACAACTTACCTTGCCCGGTTAATTTATGATCTTCGTTGGTTGGCTGCAGCGAAGAAAGTACTCAGGGTTAACTCCCCGTTTAGGCCTCAATCATCACGCACATAATAAATTTTTATGTTAAGGGTTCTTCCCGATATATATGTATTTATATAGATAACAAATCTACTGGTGCATTTAAACAACCAATTGCAAATTTTCTATATTTATTCAACTCCAGTATGCCAACATGAATAAATTAATTTCACACACACACACACACTCACGCCACGCTAACTAGCTACTCGCTCTCGCTACGTCTCGTTCGTATACGTGACGATAGTCTAGGTTACGTTAACACTTGTAGTAATTCTATCAATTGTTACGCGAGTTGGAATATTTCTTAATGTCTCACACTTGGGAATAATTTAGAGTCTCACAACACACTCGTAATTTTCAAAGATCCAGCTCCCCCTCACCTTAATTCACTTACTGAACCACCGTCGATGCAACTGGCCAGTATACAACTGTAAAGCCTTGGAATCGTGGTAATATCCAACGAATTCGGCGTCTACGTTGATCCTTCCCCACTCAACACGTGGAGGATTAATTCAGGCAAGCGGAAGCTAGTTTTTACGAGTGTTGTCTCTCCAAGTGTCCTGTTCCAACTGCCCTATATTTCCAAAATTGACTGGAGGCTGGAAGTTCAAAATTTTTCTGACTCCTCCCCCTTATCTGTGTTCGGTTCTCCTAATTGGCTACGATTTACATTGTACCCACTTATACTGAGTTATACATGCAATTGCAATTTACCTATGGCGTGCTAATAATTCCCGATAATTCCCCTCCACTTCACGATCATTTACAATACCATAAATTACCCTGGTAGCATAATTTATCAATACAAGATGTACTTAATGTACGAACACCTATATGACTAAATGTGGCAAATTCAGTTGAAACCCAGCCTTCCTGACCCTTTTCTAATTTTGGCTACTAATCCACTACCTGTGGATTAACTAGGCTGCACCCTACATGAACCCACTCCTACCTCCTTTGTCTCATGGAATATTCCCCTACTCTAGAACATTCTCCAGTATGGAATCTTCCAACTCTCTGTAATTCAAATTACGTCACGAGTATTATGTCTGACTCGTGACATTCGCCCACACAAAGAGACATTGCTCTATGCAATGTTTAATAGATTCGTGAAGTGGTAACAACGCCTTTGCATGTATAACTATTACAATAACAATTCATCCACACTTCACTTATTCTTGTATGTGTCAATTACTATCACCAGTTACGTGTTCATTTTTGCCAATGAGTGGAAAACTCCCAACAGTTACTTTAGCTTTTCAATCTTAGGAAGAAACTCCGAGACAAGAATGAATGTACCTGGTAATTTCTGCTCAGTACAATTTGTACACATTTAAGCAATATATAAGTGTGGTGTATGTAATGCATTGTGTATTTGTTACATAATATGTAGGAAATGCAACAATATCACTGGAAGGCAATACATATATATTAGTAATTATCCGAGCCTTGGATCAGAGTAAACCGCTAGAATCTGTGTCTTGGATAAGGTTACACAAAATGCTGCAATAATAATTCTGGAAGGCAATATATTGTTAGTAAATTATCCGAGCCTTGGATCAGAGTAAACCGCTAGAATCCGTGTCTTGGATAAGTTGCACAAAATACAATACATATAACATCGGATTTTTCCCCAATTCTAGGAAACCCCTTGATCTGAGTCGCATAAGACTCGTGCTCGTTGCGCTCGGAGAGGTAACAATTACGAGCAATTCGACCCGGAGGATACTTCTGCCGGTCGATCTTCGCATGAATATTTACTCGGTTAACACTAATTAACGAGCAATTTGACCCGGAGGATAATTCTGCCGGTCGATCTTCGCATGATACCAGCTGCTTCCATGTCATTAATTTCCTTACGTACTGTATCAATCAGCCGTACAGGAATAGGATATGGTTTCACCCTCACTGGTGTGTCGCTCGTAAGCTGAATCTCGTGACAGGCTACGTTAGCAACAGCAGGCCTGTCAGAGAACACACGTGAATATTTTGCCAGTACTGCATTGACTCTTGCAATCTGGTCTGGTCTTAAATTCTCCGAAACGGAGACCTCAGCCACTGTCTCACCTTGACGAGCTTCAGCCATCTGGGGAGTATATCCCTCGTCACCCTCGGGAATTACCACAGCAGCGCTAACCATGTCTACTGCTGGGGAAAAATGACCACGGACTAGACTTAACACTTCACTCTGTTCTGAGGTGATGTTATAACAGCCTGCCCCAACTGTGGTAACAATGGAAGTACACCCCTGTTGGGTGGTGTAATATTCCTTAAGCATATTAATATGGAACCGCTTGGCTTCACCTTTGATTTTAACTATGTAGTTAAGGTCATTCACCTTCTTGACTACTTCAAAGGGACCCTTCCACTGAGCCAACAACTTATTATGAGCTGTTGGTAACAGAACGAGACACTTCCCCCCTACCTGTAGCGTTCGGAGCTTAGTTTTCCTATCATAGTAGGACTTCTGAACCTCCTTTGCTTTAGCTAACTCCTGCTTTGCAATCTCGCAGGTTTGCTGTAATCGTTCTGCCAAATCAATTACATAAGAATAAGTGGTTTTCACCACGGGATCCGATTCCTCATCGTCCCAAAGTTCACGTAGAACCTGAAGTGGTCCTCGAGCAGGTTTACCATACACTAACTCGAATGGACTAAATTGCAACGATGCCTGAGGTGCTTCGCGATACGCGAACAGTAGTGGCGAGATATACCTGGACCACTCCCTAGGTTGTTCTACTGCCATCCTCCTCAACATTTTCTTGAGAGTACCATTAAACCTCTCACACAACCCATTACACATTGGATGATAAGGTGTTGTCCTCAACCCTTTAACTGAGAGTAATCTCCACAATTCCTCCATCATCGCGGAGGTAAATTGACTGCCTCGGTCGGACAATACCTGCTTTGGTATGCCGACACGACAGAATATATCCAACAAGGCTTCAGCCACTGTAGTGGCTTCAATATCACGCAGAGGCACTGCCTCAGGCCATCTGGTCGCGAAATCCACACAGGTAAGAATATACTTGGCACCGTCCGTAGCCCTCGGAATAATCGGTCCAACAATATCAACCGCTACTCTCTCAAATGACTCTGAGATAAGCGGTAGAGGATTAAGAGGTGCGGGCTTCACCCGACCCCTGTCACACGTTTTCTGACAAACGTCACATGACCTCAACAATCTCCCTATCTCTCTCCCCATACCTGGCCAATAGAAATGAGACTGAATCCTATCAATTGTTTTCCTCATCCCCATATGACCCCCTAATATAGCATGATGACCCAGGTTGAACACAGCCTGTCTGTATTTCTCTGGTACGAGAAACTGAACCCTCTCTTCCCCATCGGGGTTTACTGTACGTCGGTAAAACCTGTTTCTCCTCCTGACGTAACTGGTTACAATACCATGTCGATCTCTACTGTCACCCTCAAGTGCCTGCTTGCGAACAAGTGCCAATGAAGGGTCACTTGCTTGCTCAGCAATTACATCCTCGCAATTTACGAGGTCGGCGGCAGTTGTCACTTGAAGTGGAACAACTGTTTTCTTCGCATGCGTCATACCCCTGGTTACAGCAGCTGCACCAGTCTGTGTGGAAACTTCCACTGAACATGCATTCTTAACCCCTGGTATATTTCCTATTACCAAATCTGACACAGGATTTTGCATGACTGCTGCAATTACCTGGCCTGTATAGAATGGACTCTCCACTGCAATTTTAGCAAGAGGATAGAGCCTCCTGGTACCATCAATCATAGTGATAGTTACCTGCTCCCCTGTAAAATCATTAGAAGCAACTAAACCATCAGCGACACAACACCCCGATGACCCATTATCTCGAAAGACTTCAACAGATATCCCGTTAACCATTCCCGGACAAATATGAAAACCAGACTTACCTTTCGAGACTCCTGTCGCGTTTAGTCACAATTGATGAGGTTCGTGAACCGACTGAGGCACTCGTGGTTCTACACTAGGTTGAACCGCCACAGGTGAATACTGTGGTTCACCATGTGTTGCAGCTGCCGATCGCTGATAATAACCCTTATTTCCACCGTGGTTATTACTATTTTTCCAGTTACTTTTTCCTTGGTAACGGTACTGATTGGACTGCTGCGAATAGTGATTATTACCTTGTTTCTGGGTGTGATTAAAATGAGGGTTAGGTTGCGGACGAACAATTTGACTCTGCTGCTGTGACTGATTTTTACTCGACTGGTTATATGAAACAGCAGAGTTCTGAGAAGGCTTATTCGACTGATTAATTTTCTTATACTGAATCCGCGTATGGTAACCATACGCGGTGAAATGTGCGTCGGACATATCCACCATCGTTTGCAACATTTTCACCTTGTTGGTTTTCAGCTGAGCCGACAATTCTGGAGGGCAAGACTTCTCCAACTGTGTGCGCAGCAACAAGTCTTTTACCCCCTCCAAAGTCTTAGGTGTTTCGGCCTTCTCCAACCACTGATCCAGGTAACTGGTCAGACGTGCACTAAACTGTGCAACAGTCTCCTTATCCTGTAAGGATGCACGCCAGAACTGATTCCTAGCGTCATCGACCGTCAACCCGTACGCCTGTAATAAAGCCTTTTTCATGTTCTCGTAATCTCTGGCGGTACTATCGAGTCGGTGGAGAATACTAAGTGCTTTTCCATCGAATAAATTAATAAACTCGAGCTTCTTTATATCATTATCTAATCTATAAGTGTCTGCAACCATTTCAAATCGCTCAATAAACGGCTCGATATCGTCTCCCTCTACGTATTTTGACAGTTGTAACCTTGGGGTCACGGTGGTTAATCTTACAACCTCACTTCCACTCGAGCTTTGACTTTCACTCGCACGTAATTTCAGTTCCAATACTTCCTTTTCATGTTCCCATTTCAATTGTTCTTGCTCTCTCTGTTCCCTTTCATTTTCTCTTATGGCCGCCCTTTCAAGTCTTTCTTCTTCTTGGCGGGTCTTAACGTACACTTGAAGTTCGGCCTTACCTTCAATTCCCAATAGTTGAGCCTCTCCCAATAATTCTTGTACGGTAGACATTTTTAATTTATTTTCTATCGTTTCGGTTGCCTTAATTTCTGGACAGTTATGACTATCTACTCGTGAAAGTGTGCGTGTGTGTGACTGGAGTTAATACAACGCTCAGGTCCCTGTTCGGGCGCCAATATGTGACGGTGATGTGAGAATGATTAGATAATGTAATTTATAATATGGCAATTACAACTTACCTTGCCCGGTTAATTTATGATCTTCGTTGGTTGGCTGCAGCGAAGAAAGTACTCAGGGTTAACTCCCCGTTTAGGCCTCAATCATCACGCACATAATAAATTTTTATGTTAAGGGTTCTTCCCGATATATATGTATTTATATAGATAACAAATCTACTGGTGCATTTAAACAACCAATTGCAAATTTTCTATATTTATTCAACTCCAGTATGCCAACATGAATAAATTAATTTCACACACACACACACACTCACGCCACGCTAACTAGCTACTCGCTCTCGCTACGTCTCGTTCGTATACGTGACGATAGTCTAGGTTACGTTAACACTTGTAGTAATTCTATCAATTGTTACGCGAGTTGGAATATTTCTTAATGTCTCACACTTGGGAATAATTTAGAGTCTCACAACACACTCGTAATTTTCAAAGATCCAGCTCCCCCTCACCTTAATTCACTTACTGAACCACCGTCGATGCAACTGGCCAGTATACAACTGTAAAGCCTTGGAATCGTGGTAATATCCAACGAATTCGGCGTCTACGTTGATCCTTCCCCACTCAACACGTGGAGGATTAATTCAGGCAAGCGGAAGCTAGTTTTTACGAGTGTTGTCTCTCCAAGTGTCCTGTTCCAACTGCCCTATATTTCCAAAATTGACTGGAGGCTGGAAGTTCAAAATTTTTCTGACTCCTCCCCCTTATCTGTGTTCGGTTCTCCTAATTGGCTACGATTTACATTGTACCCACTTATACTGAGTTATACATGCAATTGCAATTTACCTATGGCGTGCTAATAATTCCCGATAATTCCCCTCCACTTCACGATCATTTACAATACCATAAATTACCCTGGTAGCATAATTTATCAATACAAGATGTACTTAATGTACGAACACCTATATGACTAAATGTGGCAAATTCAGTTGAAACCCAGCCTTCCTGACCCTTTTCTAATTTTGGCTACTAATCCACTACCTGTGGATTAACTAGGCTGCACCCTACATGAACCCACTCCTACCTCCTTTGTCTCATGGAATATTCCCCTACTCTAGAACATTCTCCAGTATGGAATCTTCCAACTCTCTGTAATTCAAATTACGTCACGAGTATTATGTCTGACTCGTGACAATAGTTATTATATCTCTCTCTCTCTCTCTCTCTCTCTCTCTCTCTCTCTCTCTCTCTCTCTCTCTCTCTCTCATTATTCTTGAACATTATATATAAGACATGCAAAGTTTATTAGATATAAAATTGTGTTATAAAATTAATTCCTTAATAATAATATCATATTTCAATACCATGTAAATAATTCTTCAAGTGCTAGCTGAGATTACTAGTAGAGAGAGAGAGAGAGAGAGAGAGAGAGAGAGAGAGAGAGAGAGAGAGAGAGAGAGAGAGAGAGAGAGAGAATCATTCATGTGTGTGTGTGTGTGTGTGTGTGTGTGTGTGTGTGTGTGTGTATTATTATTATTATTATTATTTCAGGAAACAAAATGCAATAATTATATGTGTATGTGTGTGTACACACACAGGACGATATGAAGCGTCTAGTGCGATTGCGTTAGCACTAGGTGCTTGCTTGCATGCCCTCTCGCTTTCAGCTCTCGCCGCTGGCTAGCCACTGTGCGAAAAGGAAGCCGAGTGCGTAAGTCTTCCCTGCCAGTACACAGCCTCTCGATCGTCAAGACTCCTGGTGTGCCTCCTCGTGGCCACACACGGTAACTAGGTGCTTTGCGGCCCTCGGCTAAACACCAGGGGATCTCGGAGCAGCAGTGGGCCCCAGAGGTACGGCGTGCAGACCCACCGGTGTGTGGACACGCCCTGGCGCCTCCCAACCACTGCCCCACCCCACTGCCTTGTGGGATACCCTTTGGGTAGGGAAAGGCTACGGGAGCTAACCCCGAAAGAAAAACCTGCTGTGGCGCCCAGCTTAGGCAAGGCCCAACAGATTGTGGTCTTTGGCAGGCTCCTGCAACTTCTCCAGCGAGCGGTCGTCCTGAGTAACTCTTGCCACTGCTGTACGCTGAGGATGGCCAAGATAGTGGAGGACAGGATTGCGCAAATTGTCATCCACTTTAATATATCATAGCGCAGGCTACTGTTCTGCATTCTCCATTCTCTCTACACTTTCCCTATTCTCTCTGCACTCTCCCTATTCTCCTGTCATCAACATCATCAACATGAAAAAGTCCTGCAGCGATGGGGATGGAGCGGTGGGCACAGGCTGTGGGTGCAGCTGGAAGTGTCTAGCTCCTAACTGCACGTAGGCGGTGCAAAGGGGATGGTCGCTGAGAACTGAGGTAAGGCGGCAAGTCTCTTCGGCAGCTCCTTGCATGACTGAGCAGTTCCTGCGATGCTCACCCCACGTGGGGAGGGACCTAGAAAAAGTGGTCCAAAAATTGCCCGCTTTATTAGCTCCGGATAGTTAACTGCAGGCCATCAGGACACCTCTATTTTGCAGTCGACAAAACAAAAGGAATAAAAATAAATCCCTACTCATTGCTGCCTGGAACGTCAGGACACTACTCGACCGTGACGAGAACATCTACCGACCCAAGAGAAGGACTGCATTAATAGCTCACGAGCTCCGCCGTTATGATGTTGATATAGTAGCCTTAAGCGAAACACGACTGAGCGGCGAAGACTCTCTGATTGAGGCAGGAGAGGGGTATACCTTTTTTTGGAAAGGTCTCCCTGAAGATGAACGGCGGATTCACGGGGTCGGATTTGCCATCAAAACCTCTCTCCTACGCCAAATTCCAGACTCGCCAACTGGAATAAATGAACGACTAATGACATGGCGCATACCCCTGAGTAAGGGGAGATATATTACCATCATTAGCGCATATGCCCCAACTCTTGTCGCAAGTGAGCAAGAGAAGGATAATTTCTACAGTTCCTTGGATGTATGCCTGCAAGAAATTCAACACAATGACAAAGTTCTCCTACTTGGTGACTTTAATGCTAGAGTTGGCCGTGAACATAACATCTGGCCTGATGTACTAGGCAAGCACGGGGTTGGAAAAGTCAACAACAATGGCCTGAGGCTACTCACCCTTTGCTCTGAACACCAATTAAACATCACAAATACAAATTTCCAACTAAAAATAAAACATAAAACAACATGGCAACATCCTCGATCTTGTCACTGGCACCAATTGGACCATGTAATAGTACGTCAATCAGACAGAAAAGAGGTTCTTATAACAACAGTCATGAGAGGGGCGGAGTGTTGGACAGACCATCGTCTACTCCGTTGCAAGATCAGACTGGTTATACGACCTCAGCAACGACGGCACCCACCTATAAGAAAACTGAATATTCAGGCCCTGGAGGACCATGTAACTTGCACATCCTTCAGAGGCAAAATGGCTAAGTTCCTTGCTAAAACCCAAGAGGACTATTCCATTGAAGCCAAATGGCAGCACCTTCTTTCTGATCTATCCCAAGCTGCTGCAGACACCATTGGCTATAAAAAACACAAAGACCAGGATTAGTTTGATCAGAATGCTCCTGGTATTCATCAACTTCTAGAGAAGAAAAAGAGAGCTCATGATGCATATCTAAACAACCCCCAGTGTGAAGCACTTAAGTCTCAGCTCACCAACATTAGAGCCGTAGTGCAAAGGGAGTTGAGAAGCATGGAAAATAATTGGTGGCATGCCAGAGCTATCGAACTCCAACAACTTGCTGATGCCAATAACACACACGGCTTTTACAACGCAGCAAAAAGAATATACGAACCAAAGAAACACAACAGCCATCCAGTTAGATCTGCAGATGGAAACAGTCTCTACCTAAATAACGATCAGATCATCTCCAGATGGGCAGAGCACTTCAGCAATCTGCTTAATCAAGCAAACCCCACGATGCCTCATATACTGGATACATTGCCTAACCTCCCTTTTTTGGAAACACTGGATACAACCCCAGAACTAAAAGAAGTTCTCACTGCCATCGGTGCCCTAAAAAATAACAAAAGCCCTGGACCCGATGGTATTCCAGCATAAATTTTAAAAAAGGGAGGTTACCTCCTAAAAGTCCGTATATACGAGCTGATCTGTCAAATATGGACAGATGGGGAGGTACCCAAAATTCTGAAAGATGCCAACATTGTAACCATCTTCAAGAAAAAAGGTGACAAAGCTGTATGTGGCAACAGTAGAGGTATATCTCTCTTATCAATAGCTGGGAAAATACTGGCGAAGATCATGCTCTCATGCCTAGTCACACAGCTAACTGAACAAAATCTCCCTGAGAGCCAATGCGGCTTTAGAAAAAACAGAAGCACAACAGACATGGTCTTCTGTCTTCGTCAGCTTCAGGAGAAAGCAAGAGAGCAAAACGTCGATCTGTTTGTTGCCTTTGTCGATTTGACAAAGGCATTTGACACTGTAAACCGTCCCGTCTTATGGGATATACTAGAAAAGATGGGAGTTCCACCAAAATACCTGACGGTTTTAAAACAATTACATGACGGGATGCAAGCCCGGGTCCAGGTCTGTGGCTCACTGTCTGAACCCTTTGATGTGAAGGTGGGGGTTAAACAGGGATGTGTACTCGCCCCTGTTCTTTTTAACATTTATCTGCTGGCTTTGACCCAGCTGGCCCATGCTGCCATCCGTCGCTTCCAGGCCAGAACCAAAGTCTCCTCCACTCAAATAATAGAATTACAGTATGCCGACGACTGTGCCATTATTGCACATGATGCCGTAGCACTGCAAGCCATGATTGATACCTTCTCATCCACTTACTCTGCAATGGGTTTAAAAATCAACGCACAGAAAACTGAAATCTTAGCACAGTGTATAAACCCCCCAGAAGCACCTTTCCACTTTCACATCAATGGTGATCTTATAAAAACCATAGACAATTTTACATACCTTGGCAGTGTTGTCTCCTCTGACTGCTCTCATGATTTAGAAATTAAAAGAAGAGTAAACCTTGCCTCCACTGCCTTTGGCCGCCTAAGAGAAAGGGTCTTCACAAATAACAACCTTCGAGTAGACACCAAGGCCGCAGTGTACAGGGCCGTATGCATATCCACACTGCTATACGGCTCTGAGTGATGGACCTTATACAGACGTCACATTAACATCCTTGAGAAGTTCCACATCCGATGCATCCAAAGGATTGTGGAAGTGACATGGAAAGATAAAGTCACATACGATGAGCTTTACCATCGGACTCAGACCTGCAGTATAGAAACCCTTCTAGCGCAGCGACAACTGCGCTGGTTAGGTCATACCATCAGAATGCCTCAACATCGACTCCCAAGGCAAATTCTATATGGCCAGCTAAATGAAGGAGGCAGAACTGCAGGCGGTCCAAAGAAACACTATAAAGATCAATGCAAAATCCTCCTAAAGAGATGCAACATGCAACCCCAAGATCTAGAGACACTGGCGATGGACAGGAAGACCTGGAGAACTGCATGTGTAAATGGAACCACCAGAATCGAACAGGAGAATTCAAGGAAAAGAACAGAAAAGAGAATCCAACGACACCAACGAAACCTAGGAGCCGTACCTGTGGGACAATATCCCTGCCACAGGTGTGATAAAGTGTGTGGCTCTCGAATTGGACTGAACAGTCATCTCCGGTGGCACCAACGAAACCACCCTTGATCATCGTCTTCACTGTCGTCATCATTATCACCATTGTCATCTGCAGAGCAGCGTCGTCATCGACTTTCGATGGACTGCCAAGAAGAGAAGAGTGTGTGTGTGTGTGTGTATTATTATTATTAGTATTATTATTATTTCAGGGGAGAACAAAATGCAATAATTATATTATATTTTTTGTGTTTCTTCACATTGATTGGAGCAAATTGAAACCTTCAAGTTACTGATAAACTACATATATTATTTCATTATATATATATATACTAATAATAAACAAGTGTATTATTATGACTGTCAGTATAATACTGATGTTTGTATGAACTGTATTATACTCAACATGGATGTTAATATCTCTCTCTCTCTCTCTCTCTCTCTCTCTCTCTCTCTCTCTCTCTCTCTAAATACTCAATATGGGTGTTAATATCTCTCTCTCTCTCTCTCTCTCTCTCTCTCTCTCTCTCTCTCTCTAAATACTCAACATGCGTGTTAATATTTCTCTGTTTCTCTCTTTCTCTCTCTAAATACTTAACATGGGTATTAATATTTTTCTCTCTCTCTCTCTCTCCCCCCCCCCTTTCTCTCTCTCTCTCTCTCTCTCTCTCTCTCTCTCTCTCTCTCTCTCTCTCTCTCTCTCTCTCTCTCTCTCTCTCTCTCTCTCTCTCTCTCTCTCTCTCTCTCTAAATATTCAACATGGGTGTTAATATTTCTCTCTTTCTCTGTTCCTTTCTCTCTCTATATACTTAATATGGGTGTTAATATTTCTCTCTCTCTTTCTCTCTCTCTCTCTCTCTCTCTCTCTCTCTCTCTCTCTCTCTCTCTCTCTCTAAATACTCAACATGGGTGTTAATCTCTCTCTCTCTCTCTCTCTCCTCTCTCTCTCTCTCTCTCTCTCTCTCTCTCTCTCTCTCTCTCTCTCTCTCAACATGGGTGCTAATCTCTCTCTAACTCTCTCTCTCTATCTCCTTTTCTCTTTTACTCAACAAGGGTGTTAATTAATATTTTTTTTTCTCTTTCCCTTATACTCAACATTGGTAATATTTCAGATATTGACTCTGAACAAAATACAAACTCAACACAGAAGAAGACGTTGTGTGACCAGGTGTGGAAAGCGGAAATCCTGAATGCGGCAACGTATGTGCCGCGAATGGAAATAGTGACGTTGGTCTTAGCCATTGTAATATCTGGAATTCTATAATTTTCTTGGATTTACTTTGTAGACATTGACATTATGCAGTACCTTACCCCAATATATCGTAGGCTGGCTCTCCTTCTTTTTTTTACCAGCACAAGTATCAACAAACCAGTAACAAGGAAACACACACATAAACAGATACCTACACATAAACAGACACAAGCACCAACAAACCAGTAACAAGGTGTCATGACCCTGGTCCTGTACTCCGACATATCATATCCTATAATCTGTTCAAACTTCATGAGATATGTTCAACTCTATGAGATAGATAGAATGTTTTGATCTTCACTCCATTCCAGTTGACTCCTCTACTCCCGAATCACTCCAAATTACCTTTAAGACACTGAATAAGACAGCCGGGCTTCAAACATTTGGTATAAATAGAGCAGAAAATGATTTCTTAATCCGTCTCATTCATACAACAGTGAGGTGTGTTCTCTTGCCCGAGAGGTACAGAGTGGAGCGGGAGTAGACGAGCAAGGATTGTACTGTATTATCAGCTGGTTTGGGTAAAGTTGTCTCCTCATTTTGATTTTGTATTGTATATATTTTATGTGCACCATAGATAGGGATAACACTGACTGTGTTTTGGAAGGGGAAGAGTATTTCATTCTGTTCTTCTTGTTATTATTGTTTACTCTTGGTTTATGTTGAGATGCAGGATATCATTGTTCAATGTGTAAATATTGTTGAAGGAACTATTGTTCAAGTTACCTGGGAATTCATAATAATAAACCTTAAATTCACTTGTGTTCTTGTAAACTCAACTCCTCAAATCTCTTTCGTGACTGACCTCCTCTCCACCGTTAATATTCTTACCCTTAGACCAAAGTTAAATCTTCATAACTGTGGATAGAAGGGGCGTTACACAAGGAAATACACATCACT
>JAWQEG010000295.1:0-60000 GCA_033782935.1 Petrolisthes cinctipes
GTGGAACTGTAGAAGAACAGAACCTCGACCACCAGAAAAACAAGATATGTTACTTTTACAGGCATAATAAATGTAAGTTTGGTCTGCAGGTGTGTGAAGAAGGCAAGTATAGGGTTGGTCCTTCCCCGTTGGTAGCTCACTGGATAGTCTATCACACAAGCGCTGCTCCGTTCTTTTATATCCTTGCTCTAGGTTCCCATATGTAGCATCATTCACGTGATCACGCCATCACCTGACCTGCTGCACCCACCTTGGTTCATACCTGGAGGAAGCGGGAGGCTGGGGACTGGGTTCCCAAGAGTACGCTAAGCTGAGCCAGGGGACGGGATTAACCAAACCGCCAGACTGTGGCTTGTCTGGGATGGGGAGAGCACAAAGAAACAGGGAGCGGCGTACCAGCACATGGAATATATATAGAGGAATACAGAGTGGTGCGTATGCCACCACTACAAGATCAACGGTCTCGACTCGGTGAGAGGGTGCAAGTATGGGAAAAAATGCAAGTTTCTTCACCAACCGATATGTTGCAGATCAGAAAAGAAGCGAGAATGCCTGAAAGAGGATTGTAAACGATTGCATTTGAAGGGCACTCGTAGATCCAATACAGATCAGCTGAGTACCCAACAACTGGCCACAGGTGAGGTTCGTCCATCAGTACAATACAATTAACCTCTAACTCAACCAAGTATACAACTCACGCAACGCCAGAAACGTCAACCAATAGCTCAGATTACAGAGGCGTATCATGCCATTAGTCACGATGCAGCTCGGTACGAACAACAGCAAAATGAAGTAATACCTTTTTTAGTGCAACAAATGAAACATATGCAGGCGGTACAACAGCAGATACTACATGTACTGAAAACTGGTCAGTGGCCCCTCGCCCCACCAATGCTGAACTACCAGCATCAGTCACCACAACAGGCCATGATGCCAATGACGTATGCAAGATAATCACCTTCAATGTAGCAGGCCTTACACCGTACAAACTGAAAGGCAATACAAAACTGCTAGTAGAACTCGCTAAATCAGAAAATGCGGTCATTATTTCACTTACCCAATCACATCTCAACGATGAAATACGGGATGCCGAAATTAGAATATCAAATTATACGGCATTCAGGACTGATAGACTGACACATCGCAAGAAAGGTGGTGTTATAACATAATTATGTAGCTGAGCATTTTGCACTAAAAACTACAGTCCTGCATTCTGAATCAAACTCGTATACAGAAGCACAACTTCTACACTTGCATACGATAAACATGATCGTTATCAACATATATAGACCACCAGCGTGCCCAACAGACAAGTTCATGGATCAGCTAATGAAAATCAGAAGCATTCTGGATTCCCTTCCCACTTCGACGCCGATGGTGTTGCTCAGCGGCGACTTGAATTTCCTGCGAATTGACTGGGATACAGAGACTGTGTACGGGGGGGGGGGGGGGCAGACATGCGAGCCAAAGCAAGGGTGCTGCTGCTGTTAGCTGGAAAACATTGTCTACAGCAATTCATTCGCACTCCCACTCGGGAGGAAAACATTCTTGATATAGGGCCGATTCCACAGTCGATTTGTTACAGCCCGAACAAAAACCATCACCAACATGGTGAGACCCGTTACAAATAAGCCTTTCCGATTTCACAGTCGTTTGATCTTTGGTTTGCTAGCCAACAAACTTGGTGGCCGCGCAAACAAACCCCCAGGAGCTAACCGGAAGGGTTGGTACACCTGAATGGTGGATATTGGCCATGGAACTATAACAAACTGGCGCCGAAATATGAACTGTCACCTGTGAGCAGAAGGAACTTGGAAGAGAGAACACATGACGAGTTGACGACCGCAATTTCTCCTCGTGACAAGGCTCCTGCTGCTCTAACATATCAGCAGTTAATTTTCACTAAATAACATAAAACTTGAGAAATACTGATGTTAAATATATTTCAAATACATAAGTAATGTTTTAATAATACATTTGTCTGCTGTCATAGCGGGTAATTTGATTGAAAAGGCCATACAAACTGCACAAATTATACCTGACAGAAGATTGTTCTTTGATGTGTGTGTACTTGTGTTAATTTGAGTTATAATTGGTTCCCTCTACTCAGTTCCAAGTACTTGCATAAAGTTATACCATAATAAATGCTTTACAGGCTTATCTATAATAAATTTGGAGTAGAGTAACGTGTTGAAAGAACAATAGATGTGTAAAATAATGAAGTGATGTGATGCTTAGCAGCAGAGTTGAATCCAGTGTTACCAGGTCTGCTTGACGAAATTTCTCCAACTTCAACATCAGATTTTCCCTTTTTACCTCAAAAATTTCCTGTTTACTCTTGAAGATAATCGCATATACTTGATATTTCGTCTTGTAGAAATTTCCCCATTTATTCTTCAACAATCTTAATATATTTTTCCCATTGCTACCTCTAATTCTTCATGTCTAGGGAAACTTTCCCATACTTGGCAACAATGTTTGAAGCTAAGCAGACGACAGACGTGAATTTACTGCGATAACAGGATTATAATTGTAAAACTAATACAATCTTGCTGTTTTTCCTTGTGTCTGGATGCCTTCTATAGAAAAAATGGACATGCATTATACAATGAAAAATAATCATTTGGTATGCAAATAATATAAATATTGTCAATAATATATAATTAGTTAGCTCGGTTGGGGAGGTATATCCTTCACCAAAGATCCCTCACCAAAGTTCCAATAATGCTTATAATTTTGGTTGGCGCGCTAACAAACTGGGTCACGAAAAACGACTGTGGAATCGAACACGTTACCAAAGGTTTTCGTTTGTTGGCTAGCCAACAAATATTGATGACTGTGGTATCGGCCCATAGTCATGACGAGATTGTCAAGTGAAGAAGATAAATTTATCCGACCACGATGTGATTATTTTGGATACCAATATCACTTCGGGCAAACCTGCAAAATCTGCCTATTCCGCACAGCGTATGTCCAGTTTCAACAGTTTGAAATTTCGTGCTGACTCAGTCTGCTGGACTGATATGAAGGATGACCTCAGAAGGTCGAATGGAAACGGATGGAAAATCATGAGCCAGACGATCAGTACGACTTTCTGATTACCAAATGCCTGGAGATTTCGGAGAAGTATATACCCATGAAGAGATCACCGCCGAAAAACCAAATTCCACGAGACCGAAAAATTCTGATGAGGAAAAGAATTAATCTGCGTAATAAACTAAGGCGTGGCAAAGACTTTCGAGCTAGATAATGTATTGAAAATAAAATATTCATGATTGAGGACGAGCTCAAAACATCAGTGGAAATTGAGCTCAATCGGAAAGAAAAATCTGCTATTTCCTGTATCAAAACCAACCTGAAATACTTCGACAAGTATAAGACAAACAAATCAGTGATGAGGACAGGTATTGGACCACTAATGGATGCAAACGGTGGAGTCAGCGACGAGCCAGAAAGTGTCGTTGAAACACTACGATTTCAGTATGAAACAGTTTTCAGCTCACCAAGTAGACAACATTGTGCTAAAACCCTTGGAGTTTTTCGGTGATGAGGACGGGAACACTGCAAAACTAAATAGCATTAATGTATACGCTGACTAGATACAAAAAGCAATTAAAGGATCGAGTGTGAACTCAGCTGCTGGCCCCGACCAATTTCCGGCAATATCGTTGAAGAACTGAGCAGAGGAGTTGAGTGTTCCTCTGTCAATTCTTTACAAGAGCTCTCTAGAAACGGGGAGAATTTCGGAAAAGCAGAAAAGTGCCAAAGTTATTGCATGTTCTCGTTGACTGACCACATGACAATGTTCCTTGAAGAGACTGACATGATGAACAACAACCAGCACGGCTTCAGAGCGGGTTGTTCATGCCTAACCCAATTATTGGCACACTATGAAAAAGTGTTGACTTCGCTGGAGAACAACAAGGACGTTGATGTGGTCTATTTGGAATTCGCCAAAGCGTTTGACAAGGTGGACCACGGCATACTTCTCCACAAACCTCGCCAAATGGGTATTTCCGGTAAACTGGGGAGGTGGCTGCACAGCTTCCTAACCGGCAGAAAACAGGTTGTGGCCACCGAGGGTGCTCAGTCTGCACCGATGCTGGTCACCAGTGGAGTCCCACATGGCTCTCTTCTTGGACCCCTTTTATTTATCGCATAGAACTCCGACATTGACCAAAACATTCAACACTCATTTGTGTCTTCATTCACAGACGACACACGCGTGCTGCAAGAAATATCTTTGTCTGCAGACGCCGAACTATTGCAGGCGGATCTTGAGTCTTTGTACCAGTGGGTAGAAAAGAACAACATGATGTTCAATGGTAGCAAGTTTGAACACATGAGCTACACTGTAGAAGGCTGCAACAATTGTCCACCCAAATACACCGCAAATGACGGGTCACAAATTTCAGTTAAACCAGAAGTTAGAAGCCTCAGAGTCACCCTTAGCTGTGATGGAAACTTCACCAGCCATATCAACCATGTGACAAAAAATGCCCTGAGTCAAGCTGGATGGTTCCTTCGTATGTTTCGAACTCATGAGCCGAAGCCGATGCTGACTCTGTACAAAACACTGGTGGTGCCACTACTAGAGTACTGTTGTCAGCTCTGGAGCCCGTGGTGAGTCGGAGATAAACAAAAGCTTGAGGGAGTACAAAGTACTTTCACCTCCAAAATATCAGCTGTAAGACACCTGGATTATTGGAAGAGACTTCAGGCATTGAGACTTTTCTCCCTTGAACATCGCCGAGCAAGATATCTCATTTTGTATAAATACAAAATTATGATGGGTCAGGTAGCCAACACCGTCAACATCCGCTTCCTAAATCAGCGGCGACTCGGACAGCTGTGTCATGTAAACGCAATCCATCCCAGTGCGGCCACTAGAATAAAAATGCTTAGGGGAATTGCTTTCTAAAAGCATCATGGCTGTTCAACCCACTTCCCAGGTACAGTTGCCAAAAAAGGTTTTGCGACAAAAAATGAATTCAATGTGGCGAAATCTGGCAACTCCACCCGTAGTAAACATCCCCAGTCATGTGAATGAATCGTCCTCAACCCTACTTCCTGCGCCAATAGAACTGTTACTCTACACCATAATATGTTATGAATGAATGGGTGTTACTGTACCAAACTGCAGTTTTAGTTTTCGCGAGACCACACTCTATGGTTTTCACTTTCCAAGAAGTGCATCTTATAGCTTCCCTTGCCACCTTTGTTGGGATTCAGGCATTTTTAGAGTGTTTACCTAACTGGAGTTCGAAATTCTTTATACCATCTCGAACCAACATGTTACTGATGTTTCTCAAGAGTGATGTATGGTGATGTATAGGCTTACATTTTTTTTTTTTTAATAACACCTGGGTAAAATAGATTAGAATTAGAACGTACTACAGTATGATCAACAATAATATTAAAGTATATATTATATACTTAAGCAACGAAAACTCTCAATATTATAATGGTTTCGGTTAGGATGATACAGAACTTTCTTCACTTCTCTCACCCCGGCTCACCTTGCTCACAGCAAAATTATTTTATTCGGATCACTGTTTACAAATGATGATTATATTGTCACTTTCTTTTTCTGTATTGTAACTTGTCAAAATATGAGTATCAATAGTAATTATTCATACCTAATGTAATAATTAGTAGTAATCCAGTATTGAGAGATGTAAGGGCAGATATGACCGTCTCGCGACTCAGTTCATCAGCCAATCATATTGTATCACTACAAACACAGGGAGTGGGGATGAAGGTGCTTCATTCATAAAGTTTTTAGGTGTTTACTACTGGTGGAGCTACCAGATTTCGCCACATTGAATTCATTTTTTGTCGCAAACCTTTTTTGGCAACTGTACCTATTGGATTGTAACGGTCTGGGTCTGGACAACTTCAAACTGAAGCTGGATTAGTTCCTGGGGATAACACCGGATGAACCCAAATTGCCGCAGTACCACCTACGTGCATCCAGTAATTCTATCGTTGACTAGCTGGCGCAGAGATGAGCGGACGTGATTTTCTAGTGGCGGCGCATCAACGTGGCCACGGGCGGAACTTCCAGCCCAAAACTTCACACTACAGGAACCAAAGGTGTGTGAGTTTTCTTCTATGTACTTGCAAGTGTGTGTGTGTGTGTGTGTGTGCAGGATGTTTCTTCTATGTACAGCTCCGGACTGAATTTCTTGGTACAGTCAGTACTGTCAACGCCTGTTTAACTGGGGTTCAGAGTTCGGGTATGTTGACTCACTTGTCTGAAGCACACACACACACAGATTTTAGAAATTGGGGGTAGGGGGATGATGGCCATTCAGATGTGTGTAACCAACTACAGGGTAGTGGATCTCTTACAAACAACAAACTCCGGACTATTTAGCCGTCAGTGGTCACATGACTTTCTCTGAACCATCGCAAAAGACGAGGCACCCCCTACTCAGCCAGAACTGTCAAACTCGAGTTAAAATCCAACATTTTCTCATTGTGCGTTCCCAGTAGATTGCTGCACGGTGGCAATCGTTCCCTCTCTCTCACGGTAGAGTCGCCTCCCTGTCATGCCCGGTTCACACTAGCCCGTTTGGACGGATCCGACATCCGTTAATGACGACACGAACCGTACGGAGGTAGGGCTACAGAGGAGATAAGCTCCGTCTGTTTTGATTTGCGTCACAAAGTCGTTTGTTTACAACAAAAAGCAAGCATGACTTCTGTTTTTCATACGAAACTGATCCACAAAAGTGCTATCTGCTCCAAGGCTGCATATGGCTTAAATCCACCTATCATAATAGGTATCATAAACTAAAACATGCTCAATGATGCCCAGTTGGTTAATATGGAAGAGATGTCCTCCTCAAGTTTCTTGCAAATTCATGTATAGCCCAGTATGAAGTTGTAATTATGGGATGAATCAATTTACTGTAGCCTTAAAAAGGTATGATATCCTAGTTGACTTTTGCAATGTTATCTATTAGAAGTTAGAACATAAACTCATAGAATCCAGTGTGGGTTGGTGAATCGTATAAACCAAAAATAACCAAACAAATCTAACCGGGGTATCTTAAGTACTAATATTAATTAAGGTGTTAATGTATTATTATTCTCTGTTATGATATGTTGAAATGATTTTTGAAAGGCTGCCAGTATATTTTGACGTTCTTTTACCCCCAAAAGGCTCCACACAAACAGAGCAATGCTTGTATCAATGTCAAATGTAGATTAATGTAAAAAACACTTAACGGGATATTGATGCATTTTGGCCAAGATTAAAAATATAAATAATGATAATTATAATAATAATTATAATGATGATTATAGTAATAATAATAATAATAATAGTTAATGATAATAATGTTAATTGTTAATGATAATAATGATAATAGTAAATATTATTATTATTATTAATAATAATAATAATAAAAAATAGTTAATAATAATAATGATGATAGTAGTTAATAATAATAATGATGATAGTAGTTAATAATAATAATAATGATAATAGATATAGTACTAATAATAATACTCCAACATTAGTGTTCTAACTAAATCCTATCCTCTGTTTCCCTCCTACATCTCATTACTTTGCTCTTTGCCACGTTCACTCTCAGTTTCCTCCTGCACACCCGTCCAAACTCCTGCACTAACATTCTCGGTTAGTTTTCTAACTCTGTCACTAACATTCTCGGTTCCTTTTCTGACTCTCCCACTAATGCCGTATCATCAGCAAACAGTAATTGGTTTAGGCCCAACTCTCTACCTCTGATGTCCACCAACCTCAGTCCTCTCTCCATCACCCTAGCATTTACCTCTCTTACCACACAGCTCATATAAATATTAAACAACCATGGTGACATCACACAGCCCTGACGGAGTCCCACCTTTACTGGGAACCATTCACTCACATTACTTCCCACTCTTACACACGCTCTACTGTTCACATAGAAACTTTTCACCCTTCTCAATAATTTCCCCCCGATCTCGTACAACTGCAAAACCTTCCACAATCCCTTTCTAACAATTCTGTCATATACTTTCTCGAGATTCATAAATGCCCATACTACTTCTTTATTTTTCTCTAAATACCTTTCACACACCTGCCTTACTGCAAATATCTGGTTCACACAACCTCTTCCTCTCCTAAAGCCACCTTGCCCTTCACCAATCACAGTCTTCGTACCCTCTCTGACTCTTCTTATCAACACCTTTCCATACAGCTTTCCTACTACACTTAACAGGTTCATACCCCTGAAACTCGTACATTGGTATCTATCTCATTTTCCCTTATATAGAAGTACTACACAAGCACTCACCCAATTTATTGGGACCTTACCACTATCAAAACACACCATCAACAACCGTACCAACAACTCCATCATACGTGTTCCACCATATTTCAGACATTGTACAGTGCATCCATCCAAACCTGAAGCTTTCCTTGTTTTCATCTCTTTCATTGCCTCCTCCACCTCTTTATTTCCTACTACTGCCCTTTTAAACATTTCCCATTCCTCCTCTACTTTACCTGTCTCCTTCTCCTTTACTCCATTCCAATTCCTAGCAATATCCTCTTGATACTCCAACATCCTCTCTTTCTTGCTCAACTCACTCACTTTTAAAGCCCTCTTTACTCCTTCCCTATTTCTTGATACCACTCCTAAACCCACTCTTAACCTACCCTCTACTAGGAAATGGTCCGAAATACCCCCCCCCCCCCCCTCAATACTCTAACATCCAACAAACACTGTAAAGCAGTCTTTGACACTACCACATAGTCCATTAAAGCTCTATCTACCATTCTCCGATTTATCTGTCTTACCCACGTATATACAGTATATATATTTAATTTTTCTTATAACATGTATTTCAAACTACTAGCTCTCTCTCTCTCTACACATAACCCAATCATTCTCTCACCACTCTCATTTATTCCCGGCACCCCATACCTATGCACAACCCCATCTACTACCTCATCCCCCACTCTGGCATTCAAATCTCCCAAAAGTACCATGTTCACATTCTGCCCAAAACTCCGTATACACTCCTCCAATTAATTCCCAAACTGTCCTTTCTCCACCTCATCCCTCTCACTTCCCGGCCCATACGTACTCACAAACACCCATGTCTCCTGACCAAATTTTACTCTTACCCACATCGACCTTGCCTACAACTCCCTCCACGCCTCCACATTCCGATTCACTTCTGCACTCAGAATCAAAGCCACTCCTCCCCTAGCTCTTCCCCTCTCCACCCCTGACACTCTACCACTCATACAACCAAACTCACATTCACGTTTCCCTTTCAACTTTGGCTCATGCAATGCTAGTACATCCAACTTTCTTTCAACAAACATATATATATTCCAATCTCCTCCCTCTTACTTACAACCGTACTACATCCATGCTCATTCATTGTCCCAATTTTTATGGTCGTGGAGTTTCGGGAAGTACAAATACTTCCCTCCCCCCTTTTCCTTTGTATGTGCTCCATGACGAAATTGCTAGGGAAATCTTACAGAGGAGGGGTTCCCCGTGCACCTCGCTCTGAGGCCATTGCACCGTACACAGTGGGCGATGGAGTCGCCACATCCCTACGCCTCATCAGTAGGAAAGAAGAACACTAAGTAGTAGAGAAAACAAGAGTGAGCTATGGAAGGTAGAGGACGCTCAATCTTCACTTCGGTTTCTTCCTTGGCAAGCCGCTCCTCCTGATCTGCCAGCTTCGCCATTGATTGTGTCGCTGCACAGACTCGATACACCATCTCGTCTCCTACGTTTTCCTGAATTTCCTCAGGAGGGTCTGCAGGGCTTTCTGATACCACCAGATGTGTCACTGTCCTGCTCTCAGACACCAAATCGTTGCCCAGCAATAGGTCCACACCATCCACAGGCAATGATTCAGCCACCGCCACCTGTGGTCCTGTTACGAACTCAGTTTCAAAGTCTAACATAATATAGTTTAAATGTTGATCTGTGTGGAGTCCTCGAATTAGAACGTATTCCTTAGACCGCACTCTATTATTGGTTATGTTTCTCAGCACTGACACCTCTGCCCCAGTGTCCCTCAACACAGTCACTAGGTAACGTATTCCATCCACTGTAACTGTACCCTTACTAAGGTACCTGGTATATGAGTGGGTCCCATTTCCAGCTGTCACAGCTATTGATTTTGGCTCCTGGGAAGCACTGGCTCCGAATATGACCTTAGCTGTTGCGCCGCCAGATGCTTAGTTGCATCAAAATCAATCAATCAATCAATCAATCCTACCTATTAGTTAAACTTCACTGCTTATATACATTCTCTTCTGGAGTTGACAGCTGTGTCTGGATACAATATTACCAACGTTACCTTGTGGTCATGTGGTAGGAGTCATGTGGGACTATGGTCATGAGGTCTGAGTCATGCCTCAGGTAGCAGAAAGGACCCTTGCTTCCATCTCCAGGTACCTATACTGATAAATAGTTTGTGATACCTGGTTATCTTACTGCCTATCTCTTGGTTATTTATTTTATGCTGGCTCTGGGCAGGTAGTCTGTTTATACCTGACCCTATCTAACCTTATCTTTTACCTGCCTTGCCTCTTGGTGCTGTACAATTGCTCAGTCCCGCTACCCAATCTGTCCCAGATTATAACTTTATTGTGGTAACAAATTTTTCAATACTTGGTATATCCAAGGATGATTCATCCAGACGAAAGGGACACAGGAGCTAGGAAATTAACAATGAATACTTAAATATTAATACAAAATAGACATCAAAGACATAGGCACACCATATGCTTAATATTAACATTACCAGTAATACATGAAAATAAATACATTGGTACATGAAATGTCATCTTAAAATTAATGTGTTTAGCTAGGTGCATGTTATTGTGTGTATATAAGCTAACCTATGCTAAAGATTCACATATTAATGAGGGGGGGGGGAGCCGTGTTGCTATGTTGTGGCTGTGAAATAACAGTCTTATCCTTTTCAATACAAGATAATTCAGTATACATCGATAGACTTTCTTATACAATACAAAAATAGCATAGTAGACTGTCTTATACAATATATAAATATTATAGTACATGCCAGAAAGATAAGACATGAGATAATAAACATTGGTACCAAGATTTATTTTGATCAATATATGGAGGAATCAAATGATATAATAAGGATGTTTGAATCCTAGTCTCATTGAGTAACGTAATAGTTTCATTTTTTCTGAAACAACTGATAATTAGGAGATGTTAAATAAGTCGACAGTAAATGAAATATGTTGAAAACATGGAAGAGAGTGTGTTATGTTTTCAAGCAATTTATATTACTAGGCAAGGTAACGATTCCCTTGGATCGTATTTCCTATGAGTTTGCTTCTTTATAGTAGCCTTGAACCATACCATGTGTAGGGTGATTAGGGTAAATCAGTGTTAATTGTGTATCAGCAGGTAAGTATAGATAGTGGAAATTAAAAAATGATGATGAAAGAGAGTTTGATTAGTAATAGATATGAATGTACAGTCGGCAAAAAAAGTTTCGTTACCATCCCTAAAACAGTGTGATGTAATGTTGGTATGCCTGACTGGTGAGTGTCGTACCTCCGCCATCCTCTGGCCTCCATAAAGGCCGTATCACACAGTCGCTCATTTCCTGCGACATTGTGTCCTGCGACACCATTTTCGACGACATGTCGTGGGAAACAATAGCACACGGCAAATTCTCAAAAAAGACAACAACGACGACCGACACCACCACGCGGGTTGCGGGACAACCAAAACACTTTGTCACAAAAGCGAAATCACCAAGGATGGACGCCATTAACCAAGCAATTTTAGCTGTTGGAGCATGTGCAATTGCTTTGGAAGAAGAAGAAAAAGGAGAGAGGTTTGAACCAGGAGGCAGGCGAAAGCAGAAATGTAAACAAACCCCTATATCAAATCAATGTTCCATGCTCATATTTAACAGCTTAATTCGGTGTATATAATATATAAGATCTAGGAATACAATTTTTATATTCAAATAATGATAACTAACACTACTTAAATCATAATATGCCATAATAATATATTCCATACAATATTATTTACTATAGACTTTCAACGACTTTCTCCCTGTCGCAGGAAATCACCGACAGTTTTCGATAGTTTCTGTGGACACCTCGTCGTCCGAAATCTCCCGTTTCCCGTGACATATCATCGAAAATCGTGTCGCACGACACGATGTCGTCGGAAAAAGTACCTGTGTGATACCCGCTTAAGTCCGTGCCCCTGGCCATGGGCAGCCAAGTAGGAATGACGTTCTTTCAGCCAGTGCTTTTTTTTCTGGGTATTTCACGGTTATTCTTGTTCTAAAATACTCAAACGCATTTCCTTATGTTTAATAATGAATAGTTAAATAGTAAGAGTTCTTCAACACTCAATATTTAATTTAAAATTAGCTAAACTTTTGATATACAAAAGTTGACACTGCCGGGGCAATGACGATTTCCGTCCAGCATGTCCCGGATGACACGAGTCGCAGCTGCATGTCGGCGGAGTATCAACCCTACCGGGCTTACCCATGTTAAAATTAATGTAGGGGTGGTAACGAAACTTTTTTTGCCGACTGTACATGCATATAGTGTTTGATTAGTATTACTTTGATCCAAAGCATGTTGAGATTTTGCACCATTTGGAGAATTAAATGTAAATAAATATGCAGGACAAAAATATAAATGAAGATATGCAACATGGCACTTGAGGAGTTGCGTGTCACTGATGACATCATCACTGAGTATAATACTGATTGGATGAAAATCGAACATTAAAGGATTACTTCCATTTTCATTGGGAATTGTTGAAGTACGTAGCTTGTGAAAAACATTTTACCTTTTATGGGAATAATAATAATGAGGATATGATCTTATGTTAAAATACTACCCATGACTGTATCATAATATTTCAAGTAGGTATGAAAGATAGTAAGTAAGATGGTATTTCATCATTGATTGTACCATTGCATCTCGTATCTGTTGGAGTGGTAATAATTGTGAGTTAATCTTACCTTACCCGCAGTAAATACACTCTTATTAAATGGTTGTCAGTCCTCTCTAAGTTCCTCACCTGCAATTCAGTTTCCTGCCAACTCACAGAAATAAATAGAAGCCTAAAAATATGATGTGATTATTCCATATATGTAGTTGTTTTCTTTTGTTGGTCATGTAAAGTTTTATAAATCGTATGTAATTTCTGTGCATTGTTTTATATTCTAATATATATCTGTTACACTAACTTATGGTGATTTGCAACGGCTTGTCCCGCAATATTTTATTTATGGGATAATGCTTGTATACCACTATCTAAGCAGTACCAAATAGTGCTCATGAAATTTCCCTTAAAATATCTAAATCACGCTCTGGGCTGTGATGATGGCTCTAAGCCATTATTGTTTTGTATAATAAGCGAGCAATATTACCTGAGTCGCTGAATTCATTCCTAGGGCGTCCAATGGTGAAAGGACATTACAGAATATAATGCATTTATACATTCATACATTTATCTAAAAAAAATATTGTATTTTACTTGGCGAGAGTCAAGAAGAGGGAGGGGAGGGAGGGCAGACGGGCAAGGTGCCCATTACAAAGATATTTCCAGAATACGAGCTTGCACTCACCGTAATACATAACTCACTCATTTATTCACATTCTATCTTTCTACACGTGTGAGAGAGAGAGAGAAAAAAAAAGAGAGAGACGTGGAGGGGGGGGGGGCTGGGGGAGGGCAGGTGAGGAAATTAAGGAGACGGAGAGAAGTGGGGGTGGAAGTGGAGGAGGAGGGAGAGTGTAGGCGGAGCTTTTCATACGTCACAGACAACACGTCACTAGTTGTGTTCGTTTCCATGTCTGGCAAATCCAGTTTATGCTTCTTGGTATAGGGACAAGTGTCTTTATAATTTACAATTAGTGATTCATGATACTCTTATAAATTAGGACACTGTGTGTACTAAACTCTAGCGAAAGCTCGTACTGATACGAGTTTTCGTTACAGAGTTATTCTGAAAAAACGAGCTTGCAATGTCTCTGAAATCCTTAGTAGACAATGGTTAACCATAGGTAATAACTTATTTGCGTCCTGATTCGAAATTGGTAAGGAAAGTAGATCTATTCCTACTACGTCCCATGATTCGTCCAGGATTAGGGATTCCCGTCATGGAGTAGGTCCAAATGTATACCCTCTGTTTATGCTACTAGTATATTGTACGGAGAGTGGTCAGGTACCTATCTCTCCCAGGATGTCCTGCTGCATTAGATATAAGGGTAATTAATACTGAGGGAATTATTATTCGTTGTATCACTATTTGATTGGTTTGTACCTCACGTTTCCTTTGTTTTCTGTAAAGAATATCATCATGAAGAGAAAGTTATTTAAGTGACTGGGTAATTTTGGTCCATTATTTTCATCCTCAGGGTTTAATGAATATCTTATTACATTCATCATACAAATTTGCTAATGTTTACGAACCGCATTAAGGTCAAAGTCCATGGGTGTCCTCGGAACTAAAAAGACAAGATGACTGACTGTTTAAGGGATCTCCTACCTTATTTAATCGTCCTGGAAGGTAGTTAACATCTATATGCGGGAGAAATTCCTGAATTGTTAGATATTATCTGGCTAATTTTCCGTTAGGGTTTGAGGTTATAGTAAGCCAAGGATCGATTGGTAATTCGCGAAAACTTGTAAAGGATAGCCTAATACGATTTCTCTAAAGTACGAAGTGCCCATAAGATTGTTAAAGTGTCCTGTTTTGTTACAGAGTAACGAGTTTCCTGCGCATTTAATATTCTCTAAGCATAAGGACATACCTGATATCGACCCATAGCTATCTCTTACATAAGTACAGCGTCTAAGCCTACTGAAGAAGCATCGGTACACGTGCTATAAGGTAATGAATATTTGGGAACGCAAGAATTGGAGGTGACATTACTTATCCTTTAATAATTCAAAACTCAACTATTTCTCTGGCATCCATACAAAATCTCCAGGGGATTATTTAGGTGTTTAGTTACTTGGGAAAAACTCTTTACAAAGATTCTATAATAAGAACATAAACCCAAGAATGATTTTACGTTAGTAGCGTTTATTTGGAATAGTGAATACTCTCATTGCTCGTATTTTATCAGATTGTGTATGGAGCCCAGTGGCGGTTAATGGATAACCTAAAATTATAATTTTCTGGTAAGAAAATTACACATAGACATTTAAAGTTTGAGGCCTACCTAATGTAATCTCTGTATAAGCTTCTTTATTGTTACTTATTATGAATGTACGTCTTTAGATAAATAATCAAATGGTTTAGATTAGCGATGACTACGTTATTAATAACGCCAACTCGAAAATTGACCATATGCTGAAATGTGGATGAAGCATTACATAACCCAAATGGTCTACGAATGTATTCATAATAACCATGGGAAGTATTAAATGTAGTAATGGGTTGACTTTTATCATCTAATGCTACTTGCCAGTTTCCATTGACCAAGTTTAAGGTGGAGAATATCATAGGCTTTGTTTCACCAATGTTAGACAAATCATCTTAATTAAAGGAGGGAGGGGATATTTACTTTAATTGTTGCATTATTTATTTTTCCGTAAATAATTACTGACCTAAATTCACATTATTATTATTATTATTATTTTTTTTTTTTAACCAAAAACAATGGGCTGTTTAAAGGGGAGTTAGAATTCTTAATAATGCTTTCATCCAACATTTCATTTATAATTTTCTTTACAACTTTCTGCCTACTATGTGGTACGGTAGTCTATATGCTCGAGTAAATGGGTTGAGGGGATGTTAGAGATTAATGGTATGTTTTTCCTAATAATTCACCAGGTAGGGCAATCGCATTTCGATATGTGGCTAGTATGTTGATAAGATTATCACGAAAAAGTGGAAAATCGCGTCCACTGACAAAATTTCTAAGTCGCTCCCTTACGTGACTATCTATTTATACCCTTCGGTTAGAACCGATACAATATTTCCTTGTGTAATTTGGTCTAACTTCCATCTGTACAGATCACATAGATATGTTCCTTTCTTTACATGAATATTGGTAGATGTTTTATTAATATCAGTGATATTTTCACTGTTTACATTGGTTAAAGTAGATTCTAACCTCAAATTATTTATTTCCACTGGTTCTAGTAAGGATAGAACGGTAGTGTGTGGCTGTACATGAGATGGAAGCTTTACCTTCAAGTTATGGACGAAATTTGGAGTTAATATAGTATTATATGCAGCAATGGCCTTTATGATAATGGAATAGTTTTCCTCATTTCCAATACGTATAGGGTTAACATTACATGGACTTATATATTGGCCTGGACAATCCTGTATTGGAATACATTAATTCCTAAAATGTATTATTTTATGTTTAGGGTTAATTATTATGGTTTATTTGATAAGGTATGATAATCATAGTTTATAATTTCGTATTATATAAAATTCAATATGTATATGGTTAGTTCCCTTGTCTAACCGTACAGGAAGGGTTAGTGTCCCTAATACCTGTAATTTATTGGCTGTCATGGTTGACAATTCTATGTCACCTGCTCAATCTTGGTTTGTAAATGCCACTGGGGACATAATTTGCACAATATGTTAAAGGAATTATTCGATAACAAGGAAACTGCCGCGCCTGTGTCTATCATTAAGGGGGTGTTACTATATCATACTAGGACAGGAAATAATAGTACATTATCGGTAAATGCGACGACAGGGCCTACAGTTTTATTTTCGGGACGTTTGATGCTATTTTAATATTGTGGCGGTCTCGTTTCATACATCATGTTTCGATTGTGCAAGTCCTGTTTCATTCTGTTAAGGATCATGTATTCATCTAAGGAATATGAATTTGACTCATGTAAATGATAGTATTTATGATTAATTTTCCCTTGATAAATTCCTTTAGTATTATGTTAGTAATAACATTCACTGGCAATATGATTATTTCCGTTACAGTGTTTGCAACGTTTTCCCTGTGATTCCCCTTGAGTAGGTGTGGCATCAAAATTAAAAATCTTCTTACCCATGGATTGAGTAATCTGTAAAGCACGATGTATGATACGAGATTCCTTCGAATTCAAAGCTAGAGACCCTGATAATGCAAGTGCTTTTTCTGGTTCACTTGTATTTATATTGTCTGCCTTTGTTTTAATCATTCTTTGAACCCATGATAATGAATTATGTAGTTTGCCATCCCCAAAAACATCAATAAGTGACTGTCTGAATGTAGCATATGAGGTTAAATTCTTTGGATCAGAAAAAGCACTTGTAGTTAACATATAACTGGCTGGACTATCTGGTGCAATATGCTCTCTCACGAATCGTATCTTATGTGCGTCCTGCTCTATATTCGCTTGGTAAAACACTTCCAAATGACGCAAGAGGAGATGAATCCCATATCTCGGATTATCTCCTGTATAAAGCTTTGAATAATTGTGGGTGGGTAAGATTCTCACTGTTTGCATAGAAAAGGTAGTGGGGTCAAAAGAAGTTGTATGAAGAGCAAAAACAGTAGGAGATTGTGGAGGAGTAGCCATTGTTGGAGAAAATAGAGGTTGATATAGTATGACAGATCGAGTCTTTAATGGGGGTAAGGTTAGAGAAGCAGAAGAATGTACTCGAATGTGTTGGCACCACAAACGAGACTTAGGGAGGCAGGGAAATCTAGCTTGGAGGCTAATGAATCATTATCAGGAATATTCGAAGTTAGTTGTGATTCCTTTGGATTAATGGGGGAGAATATTTTTTACTTTGTTTTAATTTGGCACTTCTTTTCTTTCTTTCTGGGCTGTTAATGAGGAACCTAATTCTTTTCTAACATGTTCGTGGACAAGTGAAAAATAATGTAATGTAACATGTAATGTGTACCTACTTTTAGTTGACTGTAGTTGCAATGACGATGACGACGATATGAAGTCTTGTTGGGATGTTATCTGACGAGGTGACGATGTGGTGAAGAGGTTATGTCGGTGAAGCGACGAAGCGATGACTTAGTTAGCTCGCGCACTAACACACTAACAGTCGTTATTGGAGTGAAGATGATGAACGTTGACTTGCCTTTACGAGAGAATTTACGTAACGAGGCGTCAGCATAGTGGTGATGGAGGTCGTGGCGTTGTCCTTACGAGAGAATTTACGTAACAGGGACGCCGATGTGGTGGTGATGAAGTGATGATTGTTTGTTGTGAAGTAGATGAGGTCGCCTAGTAAGTCGAATTGCAGTTATGTTGAAGCAGGTGGCTCTTGTATGTTCTGGTTAAACCTACATTTAAGAGGCTCCTTATAATCACTTATACTCACTTACAAGAGTGAGTCACACATCGCATGATGCCTTGAAACTGCTAACATAAGCTTGGATACAAGACCCTAGCTCACTGTGAGAACCATTAACACGTTAGCAGATAGTGACGACATAGGTCATGTGACCTACCAAGCGACGCCCTTTTCTCGCTCCTCCAGCCTCAGTTAGCTATTGATAACCATACCCTTAACAGGTTACTTTAGCATATAATCTCTCTGTAAAGTTAGCTCTCAAGTCTAACTTAACCCAAACATATTTGTGAAACTGTACTCACTCGGGTTATCAATAAAGTGTGTAAACTACAGAAGCTTGCTACATCTCCTAAACCATATATTTATATAAAAACCACATAATTGAAATCAAACTCCGAAGAGACTAAAAAGACAACAAAGACACTAAAACCACAACCAGTCGCCAGCCACCACTTTCATCTACTGTCACATGTCTGGAGTAAGTAGTCTTTCTTGCCCCCTGAACATTTGGTGATCAGCGGTGAGGATACGAAATAAATGGTGTAAAATAAAGGAGAAATACAACAGTTAAAAAGCAAGTGATAACCGAGAAATAAACACAAAATAATAAAAGGGTTAAAAAAGAGAAATAATAGAGAAGTGAAGTTAAGTGAAGACGAGTGAAGAGAGAGAAGCAGTTAGAGAGAGAGAGAGAGAGGAGAGGAAAGTGTGAACAGCTAACTCAGCAATCACAACTCAAAACAAAACTCTAGCCTCTCCCGAGCTCACTGTAGCAGACAGTGGTGACGTCATCGAACTTACCACCTCACACACGGAGGGGTTATTATGTCACCGGTCTACTCATCACTCACCAGCTACCATATCACACTTCATCACAAGGAAGGATGTGGGCGTGGTCTAGTACGACATCACTATGCCACTATACCTTCTATACTCAATCATGCAGTATAGCTGAGGGAAGTGATTAACTTCAAACTTCATCTAGACGGAATTATTAAAAGCGAAACTCAACTAAGAACCATATGACTAGGAAGGACGTCGGCTTGGTAATGGTACCACGTTGGGACTACACGGAGTACTGGAATACAATCCAATTAATTATCAATGCCACAACAACGATCCATGGTCAGTAGCTAGGTACACTCATGATACATAATCTCTGACCAGGGAGTTAGCCAAAGCCTTGGCGAGACGAAGGCAACTGAATCAGACACAATCAAATACCAGAAACCTTGAGTGGTTCACTGGATAAAGTTCGGAGCTACTTTGAACGAGACATAATGTGCATTAACATACTCTAATAATTTTCATTGCACGGGTTCACGGTATACTGTGGCCAAGGAATATAATAATGAGTTTTTTCCAACCTATATCTGCATAGTTAATGACTATATATTGTGCATTAATAAAAGTGTTGGGAATATGCTGTCCATGATCTAAAACAATTGTTACACAAACATCACCTTTATGTTCTAGACATATCATTTTTAGTAACAGTGAAATATTATGTTGTATGGTTACAGGCTGCTGTGGTCGTCGTTGAATTTTTCGACTATCACTTAATGGTAGCTCGGTCAGAGTTTCGTTGATGCATTGAACTTTGTTGAGTGGAACACTAAAGCTTTCTGGTATTTGAGCGAGTGTGATTGAGTTGCCTTCGTCAGGCCACGACTCTGGCGAACTCCCTCCATGGTCAGAGATTATGTATCATGAGTGTACATATAATTATATATTACAAATATATAACACAATCCTAACATCATCACATTAGGATATAATATTATATGTAAACGTATTAACAATATATTTCCTCATTACACATTCTATGTATTCATAATTGTACGCCTTCAAGTATATAAACAGAAGAGTGTCCTTTGTTATTCTTCAAGCAGGGTGACAGGTAATGAATGAGAGAAAATACGGTACCGCATTGGATTCACTTCGTAAACTTAAACATAGTTTAGCAATATTTAAAAGTAGTGAAATCTTAGTTGATGCAACATAAATCACTAATTTAAGTGTAAGTACTATAGAAAGTGTAAGTTCTCCCTTGAGTAAAGACATTCTTGCACTGGATCTAGATAAACAAGGTAAGAGAGTAACAACTAATACTCCTTCTCTTACTAGATCTACCTCACTAACTGACTTGTTTACAAGTGTTTCCACTAACATTTCACCCAGTAAAACTCGCTCAGGACGTACTTACTCTACGGCTTTCCCTACTAACACTTCATCATACACAATGGCAACTAACAATAACACTACATCAACGACAACGACAACTAACACTACCACTTCACCTACCATTAATGTCTTGCCTCAAACACATACTGTGAAAGAATTCACTGGGGAAGATGTTAACTATAATATCCATACTTTTCTAAGGGTTTGTGAAGATAATATGCTTACTGCAGGAATTACAGATGACAAAGAAAAGATAAGGTTCGTACGTGGACATATTAAACCAGATTTTCATGCTAGTACATTGCTGACTGCAACTGCCTTCACCGATCCAGATAATCTAAATAATTTTAAGCAGTTTAGTGAAGACCTGATAGATGTTTTCGGTGGGGGGCAGTTTGGCGGTCCACTAGCCTGGATACACAGAATGGTTAGAAACACAACACACTACAAACTTCACACCACAGAGCGCGAAGAAGAAGCCTTATTATAAAATTTGTAGAAAATATGGACACAGCCCAGAGAAGTGTTACTTTAATAAGAATAATCGCTCAAATGCCAAACGTAAGGATAATAGTAAGGGAGTAAGTGAAAGTGACAACACGCCAAGTAATAAGTTCTGCATTATTCATAACAGTGTAACACATAGCACAGATGAATGTAGAGTAACGTTGAATGCCAGAGATGAAAGTAAATAACAGACTTGCAAATACAGGTGACGATTAAAAAAAAAAAAAAAAAAAAAAATTCAAATTAATCGCACCTAATCAAATAAATATACTTGTTGCTGCTTTGGGTAAAGTGGATGTTCTTTCACTTCCTTGTAACATTGGGAATACAAATATCTCATTAGCTGTGGATACAGGAGCTTGTGTCTCCTTACTTTCTGAAGTAACACTTAAACGGCTGTTAGAAGGAAACCCGCAGGAACGATGGACTATCCAACCATCAGATTTAAATTTAACTGCCTTGTCTGGTAGTAAATTAATCATTAAAGGAATGATACAATTTCCTATTACACTTTCACAAAATAGTCCGAGACTAAAATGCATCTTTTATATCTGTGAACATTTCAGTTTACCAACTGATGGCCCCTTGGGTTTAAAAGAATTGACAGAGCATAACCTTGACATTGCAATCTCACTCCAGTCAATTATCTTTCAAGGGCGAGTGTACCCATGTTGTCTTATGAGTCACAAGGCCACAGCTGTGAGTGCAGGCACGCGCTCGGAAGAAAGTGACAAACAAGTAAGACTGGCAGGCACTGTCAAAAGTACGGTATATTTACCAAGTAAGGGGTTTGCTATCATAAAGGTGCAAGTGAAAGGTGATAACTATGAAGGAAATCAAATCATATCCTTAAGTGAAACATGTAAAATAAATAATGTCGGTATGGAATCCATATTTTTTCTGATACAAAAAGACAACTTCATCGAAGCTCTAATTTTTAACAAGGTTGATCTGACAGTGAACATTAAACCAGGTACTTACATAGGTGACTTTCTTGTGTTTCTTAAACCCATACAGGTGGAAAAAGAATCTCCTCCCTTAGCCAACATACACATTGTTGATGAATTACAACTTAGGCAAACTACTAATGAATTATGTGAGCATGTAAAAGTAAATGATTTTCCTTCACATCACACACAGCTTTTACACATATTAGCAAATCACAGGTCGGCTATTGCCTTACCTGGTGAGCGTTTGTGGAAAATAACACTAGTTAAACATCACATAAAATTAACTGACACAGATCCAGTATGTGTGAAAGCTTACAGATTACCTCCTAGTCAGAGACAAATAATGAATAAAATGGTGGATGATATGTCAGCAGAAGGAATCATTGAACCTTCAAACAGTCCTTATAATAGCCCATTATTCTTAATTACTATGAAAATAGGTGATTTCCGTCCTGTTATTGATTTTAGGAAGATAAATGAGAAAACTGTCAAGGATAGGTACCCATTACCTGTACTTAAAGATATCCTCATGGAGATTGGGGAAAATAACGGAGTCTTTACTAGTCTTGACCTAATTAGTGGTTATTGGCAAGTAGATTTAGATGACCAGTTCAAACCTATTACAGCTTTTAGCACCCCTATTGGTCATTGGCAATTTATAAGAATGCCCTTTGGATTATCCAATGCCCCCTTAACATTCCAAAGGATGATAAATACTATTTTCAGCGACATGACTCAAGACGTTGTTGCATACTTAGATGACTTAATTATTGTCAGCCCTGATGTCAATTCACACCTACAAAAACTAGACAGAGTCTTACAACGATTGCAGGATGTTGGATTAAAGGTTAAACTGTCAAAATATACATTCCTTAAGGCTGAAATAGAATTTTTGGATCATAAAGTAAATAGTAAAGGAATTCACACTTTGAATTCCAAGATTAAAGCAGTAAAGGAATTCCCTCAACCTACTACAGTAAAGCAAATAAGGAGTTTCCTTGGATTATGTTCATACTACAGGTCATTCATAATGAATTTTGCTAAAATATCCAGCCCACTAACAAGACTCCTAAAGAAAAATATCGAATTTAAGCGGTCACAAGCAGAGCAAGACAGTTTTGATCAGTTAAAACTTAAGCTTACAACTGCTCCTATCCTAAGTTACCCAAACTATAACCTTCCGTTTTCTCTCTGTACGGATGCATCAAATGTAGTGCTTATGCAGCATACCACTGACGGTAGTTGCAAAGTTTGCGCATATGCCAGTCGTGTGGTGAACTATGCAGAGAAGAAATATAGCGTCACGAACCTAGAGGCTATGGCGGTAGTTTGGGACTTAAAGACCTTCAGGGAAATAAATCTGAGGTATCCTATCACCATATATACAGATCATCAACCTGTGTGTGGTCTCTTCCATGGTAAAAATTTGACAGGTCAGTTAGCCAGATGGTATCTAACAATCTCAGAATTTCAACCTACAATTAAATATCTTCCTGGGCGTTTTAATAGAGTTGCAGATGCCTTATCTCGCAATGTATCAGCTGCTGCTGTTATTCCCACTTATAGTGATGTAGACTTCAATGTGGAACTTGTTAAAACTGAACAAAAGAAAGACCAATCTTGGTCACGGGTCATTTATGCTTTGGTTTCAGGTGACGAGACTAACCTACCAGAGTTACCAATCCCACTAACACAGTTTGAGGTAATAGATGACACTTTGTTCAGGAAGCTTGAGAAACAAACTAACATTTCTTCACAAGTGGTAGTCCCTGATACATTAATTAAGACTGTACTAACACTTATGCATAATCACCCACAAGCCGGACATCCTGGAAGAGATCGCTGTATAGCGGAAACTAGACAAAAATATCATTGGTTCACTCTCCGCGCAGACGTGGAGAAACATATCAAGAATTGTGAATCATGTCATGCTCATAAAGGTAATACAATGGGCCCAGCCCCTATTTTAAATTACCCAATACCTGAACAACCATGGGATGTTGTTGGTATAGATATTCTAAGCTTACTAATGAGTCATCAAGGCTCCAAATATTGCCTTGTATGTGTAGACCATTTCTCACGTTATGTGGTCATTACTACTTTGCAGACAAAATCAGCAGAAGAGGTTGCACATAAACTTGTAACAAATTTACTTTGCCAGTACACCACTCCTAAAGTGATACTAACAGACAATGGTAAAGAATTTACTAATAATTTGTTACGAAACATATGTGATCAATATCATATAAAATAAACTTTTATTACAGCATATCATCCAGCCAGCAACGGTCTCACAGAAAGCGCAAATCGTAAGATACTTGAAGTTTTGCGACATGTGGCTAATCCTATGCAAGGATCATGGGAAGACTGGATATCCTTTACAGCTGCCTCTATTAACGGTTCCATAAATTCATCAGTGGGCAAGTCCCCGCATTATATCCTATATGGAACAGACAAAAGACTTCCATATGACATAATAACTGGGAATTCTCCTCCAGCATATAATATGGATGACTATTCCATTAGACAACTACAAGTGTTTAATAACATCCATAAGGAAGTCAGGAAACACCTAGAAGGTAGCAGGCAGGAGATGATGATCAAACAACATACTCAAGCTGTGAAGATAGATGTTGCTGTAGGGGAGAATGTCATGGTAAAATCCCCAGAAAGAGTATCAAAGTTAACTCCAAAGTTTGTTGGTCCATATGAAATAATTGACATGGCCCATGGAAATAATATAAAAATAAAGGATATAAAAACGGGGAAGTTAGAAATAGTACATGTGGATAGGTGTAAAAAGATAAACTTAAATGAACCACCTATAACACACAACACAATTACAAGAAATAATAAACTCCACTCCCACATCAAGTAAAAAAAATACATACAGACAAAAACTTAGGTCTGCAAAACAAACTAAATAATGACATTTATTTCAGTTGGGGAACGAGACTCTGTCACTGTTTTTGCTGGGCATAGCGCTTGTTACACTTGCCCAACAAACAGCAGTTCCAGCCCAAGTACTGAAGACAGGTGCTTTGGTTGAACATAAAGGAAAAGTCTTGATAGTGGAAGATTTAGTTACTGTACATCTGGAAGTTCATGGATTATTTGATATGCCAGAGATAATCTATAACCTTGGACAGCATGTATCAGAATTACACAGACATGTAGAAGCTGTCACAACGCAAGTAAATAATTTTTATAACAACCAGGATATGAATGCTAGCTCTGATGTTAAAACTAACCCACTTCTAGCCTACTGTCCTGCGTATATGTTTACCTTCAGTTTAGCAAACAAGGCACAGAGCGAAGTTTCATTCATAATTCCTGAATCAACTCTCCCAACATCTTACTGTACTTTCAAAACTGTAAGTAATAATACTTCCTACCATGAGCACTTCGGTACTAACCACTACTACTATTTCCAAAAAAGAACAAGCGTGACATTAATTTGCAATGGTAAAGTCCAACACATTTGGGTGGATGGTTATTATATGGCACCGGACCATTGTGAGATTAGGAATGAACATTTCCTTAACTTACCTACTCATCACCATAAAGCATTTGTGTCTACACTTTCTACAGAGTTACAATCACTTAACTTTGTAGCAAACATCTCTTTAGATAAAATCACTATTGCTTCAGACAAAATCAAGTTCCTTCAGTATTTAAATGACTTAGAGTTTACCTCAACATTGGATGATTTGTTACCTGTACATCTCTCAAGAGAAGTTGTATTCCCTCTACACATCATACTTGCACTAACGTTGATTGTTTGTACTATTGTGTTTAGCTGGTGTATACGGAAGGTGTACGCTCGGTACCGACAATTATCGGCTCGCGAACGACAGAGACAAGTGTCAGAAGGTAATTAGGATACAAATGTATAGGTTAGTTACACACTCCTACACATTTAGATAGGCTGTATTTTACCATAATATATATTGTACATGTTATAATCATTATTATCTGTAGACATAATAAAATAAAACTATCTACAGATTGCATGTATTAAAATAAGAATATATATATATTATGTATATATGTAATATTCCTTCGAGGGCGAAGGATACTTAAAATCACTTATACTCACTTACAAGAGTGAGTCACACATCGCATGATGCCTTGAAACTGCTAACATAAGCTTGGATACAAGACCCTAGCTCACTGTGAGAACCATTAACACGTTAGCAGATAGTGACGACATAGGTCATGTGACCTACCAAGCGACGCCCTTTTCTCGCTCCTCCAGCCTCAGTTAGCTATTGATAACCATACCCTTAACAGGTTACTTTAGCATATAATCTCTCTGTAAAGTTAGCTCTCAAGTCTAACTTAACCCAAACATATTTGTGAAACTGTACTCACTCGGGTTATCAATAAAGTGTGTAAACTACAGAAGCTTGCTACATCTCCTACACCATATAATTATAGAAAAACCATATAATTAAAATCAAACTCCGAAGAGACTAAAAAGAAAACAAAGACACTACAACCACAACCAGTCGCCAGCCACCACTTTCATCTACTGTCACATGTCTGGAGTAAGTAAAGTCTTTCTTGCCCCCAGAACATGTAGGTGAAGAATTTGTGGTTTATCTCCCTCGTTAGAGGTCGTAAGATTATACCCACAGAAGAAATTACTTGAGAGAATTTACAAGTAGATTCCTTCAACTTGTCCTGGAACTATGTTAGTCACTGTACTCCTGTGAAGTCTTTACCTTACAATTTGCCTTGTTGCAAAAACACCGCTGCCGCCAAATGTACCAGTTCTGAAGGCTTGAACTCTGGGCAGAAACTGGTAACTTACTTGTGTGTAATTTCTTGGAGTTGCAGTTGTAGTTGATGTGGAGTTGATGTATTAGGTAACGTGGAAGATGGGGTGCTTTCTTAGGTTTTCTTAGGTAATTGACTTCACAAGTTTCTTAAGGCTTAATTTATTAATATATACTTGTATATATACAGGGAATGATAATGATGTGCCTTGTCTTATTTGTATGGTCTCTCTTTGTGGAGACAAGTATATAGCCCTTGGAGTTAGTTAAACTTCACTGCTTATATACATTCTCTACTGGAGTTGACAGCTGTGTCTGGATACAATATTACCAACGTTACCTTGTGGTCATGTGGTAGGAGTCATGTGGGACTATGGTCATGAGGTCTGAGTCATGCCTCAGGTAGCTGAAAGGACCCTTGCTTCTATCTCCAGGTACCTATACTGATAAATAGTTTGTGATACCTGGTTATCTTACTGCCTATCTCTTGGTTATTTATTTTGTGCCGGCTCTGGGCAGGTAGTCTGTTTATACCTGACCCTAGCTAATCTTATCTTTTACATGCCTTGCCTCTTGGTGCTGTACATCGGGGATTTGATACAAGGTATTTATCTAAGCAACGTTTGAAGCTGTCTATGGTGTTACAGTCTATTACGTTACGGGGAAGCCCATTCTCTAAGTTAACGACTCTGTTAAAAAAGAAATTCTTGGATTTGTGTGAGTTAAAAGATTTACCTATGATTTTGCAACCGTTTCCTCTCGTGTAATTTGATTGGTCGATAGTGAAATATTACTGCAGTCCATATTATCTATGCCTTTGATTATTTTGATTAGCGGGATTAAGTTGCCTCTCAATCTACATTGTGTTAGTGGGAATAGATTTAGTTCGCTTAGCCGCCCCTCGTACATTTTATTTCTCAGACTCGGTATCATTTTAGTAACTTTACATTGGACTCGTTCCAATTTTGCTATATCTTTCTGACAGTACAGGCACCAGGCTTGAACACAGTATTCCATAAGGGGACGGACCAAGGAATTATACAAAGTGAGGATTGTGACTTTAGACTTATACTCGAATGCTCTGCCAATAAAGCCAATAGAAAATTTTATTTGCTTTCTTAATTACTTCCGTACACTGCTGACTGGGTTTTAGGTTACTTGATACTGTTACCCCTAAGTCTGTCTCTCGATCCACGCTTTTGAGTTGCTTACCATTTAACGAGTAGTTTGCTGCTACGTTACGATGTCCGATGTGGAGCACTTTACATTTATCTGCATTGAAGGATATTTGCCACGTTTCGCCCAATTTGACAATTTATCGAGATTATCTTGCATTTCTTTAGCCTGCACATTAGAGAGTAATGTATTTGCTATTTTGGTGTCATCAGCAAATTTCGATATTATGCTTGAGAGGCCTTCGTCTATGTCATTTATGTAAACTAGATTTAGGATTGGCCCTAAAACTGACCCCTGTGGCACCCCGCTCGTAATATCAGTCCAACTAGTTGATTTTCCGTTTATTACCACGCATTGTTTTCGGTTGCTTAGCCAGTTCTCTATCCATCTTACGGTATCGCCTAGGATTCTGTGTGATTTTAGTTTAGTTATTAAGCATTTATGGGGACCTTTGTCAAAGGCCTTTTGGAAATCTAGATAAATTATGTCTACTGCTTTACTCTTATCATATTCATTGAAAATGTCATTTAAAAATCTAATAGGTTCGTTAGGCAAGAGCGTTTATTACGAAAACCGTGTTGAGTGTCTCTGTGTAAGTTGTTTTCCTCTAAGTGATTTGTAAGTTTATCTCGTATGATTGTCTCTAGCATTTTGCATATGACTGGTTAGGCTGATAGGGTGATAGTTGCTAGGTAGAGATTCGCTGCCTTTTTTAAATATTGGTGTTACGTTAGCGAGCTTCCATTCGTCAGGTATTGTTCCAGTGTGTAAAGTATAGTTAAAGAGCAGAGTCAGAGGTTTTACTATTATACTTTCTGCTTTCTTTAATACGCGAGAGGAGATCGTGTCTGGCCCAGGTGACTTATTTACATTTAATTTATCAACACATTTTATTACGTCACTTTCTGTAATACTGATATTACTTAATACCTCGGTGTTTTCATTTTGGACTGTTGTTACTGCTGGTATATCGTTTGGGTTTTCTGTAGTAAAGACTGATGCAAAGAAAGTGTTAAGGATACCACTCATTCGCTCTTCATCTGTAGTAAAGTCCCCATTCTCATCAAGTAGTGGTCCGATTGTTGACGTGAGTACTATGTTATGCCAAATATAACTGTGGAACTCTTTCGAGTTAGTCTTACTTTGATTTGCAACGTGTTTTTCAATGGTCTTTTTACTCTGTTTGATTAACTTTTTGGCTTTTCTTTGTAAGTCTGTAAACTTGGCCCGCTCGTCATTGTCGTCTGTGATTTTTATTCTATTGTGGGCGTTCTTTTTGGTGCGTAAACAGTCGGCTATCTCTTTACTCCACCACTTGGGCTTTAAATTTTCTGCTGAACGTCGGTTTTTTAACGGTATGCTATCTTTGACCGCTTTAGTGTTTGCATTAGTGAAAAAGTTCCATTGTGTATTAATGTCAATATTGTCTCGTAGACATTTCCAATCGGTATCTTTTAGTATTGCTCCGAGTTGGTGAAAAAAAATTCGTAGCTGTAATTTATTTCGCTTCTATTGAAATTTATACTGAATGTGATTATGCAGTGGTCGCTATTAGTAAACTCATCACCCACGTTAATATTCTCTATCAAGTCTTCTTTTGTTGCAAACACTAGGTCAGGAACGTTATTTCCACGAGTTGGGCTATTAACAAACTGGATAAGGGAGCTCTCTAGTAAGTTAGTATAAAGGTCTTGTCCATAGTGAGCTGATGCTGGTTCTCCCCACTTGTTACTGGTAAATTAAAATCGCCAAGAATTACGGCCTCTTGCGTGTTACTCATTTCGTTGATTTGCTCATAGATATCATGGTCGGTTTGTACTGGTTGAGTTGGGGGTCTGTATAATAAAGTTAACAAAAGTTTCATCCCGCAATTATTTCTAATGAGTATATATAGTGTATCTACGTCATCGATATGGGGCTTTGATAATAGGATCGGTTTGAGGTCATCTTTAATATATAATAGAACTCCGCCTCCTCTTTTCTTTATTCGTCCTTTCTCAAATATTGAGAGAGAGAGAGATTTGAGGAGGAAAAAATGCCGCCCTAGGCCTGGAAGTCCCTGAAGGAGAAGGTGACAAAGAGGTGGGAAAACAAGCAAGAAGGAACTAGAAGGAAAGAGTAAATATAGAGAGATGGATTCATAGCTATATATATGGTCACTTTAAGAAAAAAATATTAGAAGAGGAAGAATAAAGTTCGCGCTAGTCCTGGAAGACTAACTGGAACGAGAAAGAATGTGACGGAGAGGTGGAACAGCAAGCACAAAGGAAATAGAAGGAAAGAAGTGACATTTGAAGACTTGAAAGGGAGTGACTGGGATTCGAAGGGGCTCCCAATCCCTTAAAGTACTGCCCACATCAACTCAGGAAATACGGAGAGAGAGAGAGAGAGAGAGAGAGAGAAGGGGAAGACCTCCTTACCTTGCGATATCTAGTTGTTGTCTGTGTGTTTACCTGTGTGTGTTTGTGTATGTGTAGGATTTTTAGCTGTCATGGAAAGTACGGTGCTCCCCCCTCTCTCTCTCTCTCTCTCTCTCTCTCTCTCTCTCACCGAACTTGGTATCTGCAACTTAATAACCCTGGAATGTACGCCAATCATGTAACTAAGGCCACACTACTTTTTCAGGCCTAAGGAGCTCTTTCATCCTCAATCTAATCTTAACTCACCTCCTCCTGCCATGTCTTCCACTACGGCCTTTATACACCGGTAACCCCGTCCAGTCCCTCCTTTCCATCTTTAACATTTTAATTACTTGAACCTCGGGACTGTAAGCTGTCAAGAGCCTGTGACACTTATGAGGCCAGAGATTATTTCACTAAAGGTTGAAAGTGTTGGCTGCTTCACTAGATGACGACCCCTTATTTACTTTATACACGTCCCTATCTGGAGAGAGCAGCTAAACTGTAATTTCTAGCATCTTGGAATATGGTCAGACATCTTCTGTCCTTTGAATAAGGAACACCACCGTATGAGGAGGAGCCTTTATTGAAGACATTTCACTACTGCTCCTTTAGGTTAAAGGCAGTAACGAAACGTTGTCAATGAAGGTTCCACATATATGGAGTTCTTACATAACCATTATAGATGATTGATTTCAAAATGAAATACAACATCCCAAGGCCTGGAAGAACCTGAATGACGAGGGAAACAGAAGGAAAGGAGAGGCAGTGGACAAATTGGAAGGGAGTGGCTGGACCCGAAGGGGCGTCAAAACAAATAAAGTATGGTACTATCTTCATCACCTCAGACAACATTAAGAGGATGAAAAAAGACCGTCTTAGGGGAGGAAGACCCTGTAGGACGAAGGAGGTGATAAAAAGGAGGGATAGCAAGCACAAAGGAAATAGAAGAAAAGCAGGGACAGCTGAATGATTGGAAGGGAGTGTGGTTGGCTGTAAAGTCGTGTCGTGAAATATAAAGTGAAAACATACAACGACGGGCTAAGCGTTTGTTGTTATAGACTTATAGGAGTTCTGAGTATTGCTGGGCTCTCCATTTGATCTAGGAATGTCCAACTGTTGTCATGACGCCTGTCAAACCTATAGAATGCTTAATGTTGCAGCTATAGTTAGCAATCCATTAGGGTCATGATAACTGGAGATGTGTCATTGAAAGTGGTCGAGGTGAGGTGAGGATGTCATCCAAAAGTCCATGGTGACAGTTAGCTGTGGGTTGTTAGGTGGGCTGTTTTTTCTCCTCGTTCTCTTCCTCTTCCTCACCGTTTGCCATTCTCCCTCATCCTCCAGGTCCATGTTGATGTCGATGGTGGAGGTTGAGTTGGAACTGGTGTCGGTGTCCTGATGCTCCTCCTCAGTCTCGGAGTCTTGTTGTGAAGGCTCATGTGGTGATGATGGTGGTGGTGGTGCCTTCCCACAATTCCCCTGGTTGAGTTGATGTGGGTTAACCGGCGATGAGGATGGGCCGCAGGCGGGGTTGGTGATGCGTCCGCTCTGCTCCTCCCCGTCGTGCCATCTTGCTGCCTCGTTTCTTGGTGGTGGTGGTTGTAGTGGTGGTGGGTGGTTGTAGATCAGGAGAAATGGCTATTGGTGGTAAGCCATTTCTCCCGAAAATGTCCAGAAGGAGGTCAGAAAGACGACCTAGCCCTTCTGCAGCTAAGACACCAGCAGTCTTGGTGCAGATGGTGACGATGTCTGCCTGCTACTGCCGCCGCTGCGGTGGTTGGGCGTCGGCCGCTCTCCTTCCATGGGCACGGAGTGAGCCTAGGACGTGCCCATCATCAGGTCCGGTTATACGTTAGTAGCCTCCATGCCCTTCCTTCACAGTGAAGGACACCTCCTCTCTATCCCCAAGTGATGGTGGTGAGGTGGTGGCAGCAGAGAGAAGGACGAAGTAATCTCGCTCGTTGCAGGTAACAAAGCCTTCAAATGGTTGAACCACTTCACCTTGCCAACAAGACGGTCGTCAGGGGAAGTGGTAGTGTTGTTAGTAGGTGATGACTGGACCATAGCTGGTTGTAGAATGTGCCTGTGGAGGGAGAAACTGGAGGGATTATCAACTTGAACTGCGGTTGGGCTGATTGGACGAGTTGAGGGAAAGAGAGAGATAAGGACTTACGTGGTAATGCGGATGGAAGCCTTTTTTATATGGAAATATAAATAGGTCCCCAGGGTGATGAGACGGAGTAATTACAGGTACCATTACTCCTACCTGCACGGTGAGGCAGCCATCTTGATTGGCGGAGCTTCTCTTACTTTTTCTGGCGGTTTTGACGCCGAGCAATGTCTGTGGTCATTGTGTGATGGCAATGGGGTCATGTAAGGAACACATGGAGAGGTAGGGAGGAACTTGGAAGGGGAAACGGGGAGATATATTATTAGGAGATAAGGACGGGTAGTTTACAGTGGTGTTGGCGGAATCACAGACTAAATACACCAAGTCAGTTAACCAGCGACCCAAAACTTGTCTCGTCCCGCGCAGTTACGTCACGAAGGCCCTTATGACCAAAGCCCTCTTGCTCTGACCCGTGGTCAGTCATTTTCCTCCTTTTACCTTGTGAAGGTAGCCTAGATTTCACCCAAATTTATTGCCATAATAATGCGTTACACTTGAAGGTATGCCTAGCAATTGTGCTGTGCACAATTGCTTCTGTAGCAGGAAGAAAACTTGTGATAGGCATCTTATTTTTTAATATTTTTCAAAGAACGAGAGCCTGAAAATATATGGATTAATCATTGTAGGATGGAAGGTTGGCTCAATGCTGACAGTGAAAGAGTGCATAGTCTGCATTTTGATGCCAGTTCTTATAATAGGCATCTGAAATATGATATAGGAATGCGTGAAAATGCGTAGATATTTGTGTATGTATAAGTGAGTTTGTATTTATATTTTTGAATTAATGATCTTGTGTCTAGGTATGAGCCATTAAGTGTGTGTATATGTGTGTATGAGGAAATGAGTGTATATAAGTGAATGGGTATGTGAGTGATCGAATGAGTATGTGTGAATGAGTGAATGGGTACTAGTGTATATCTTTCAATAAGTATGCGAGTGAAGAATATCCATGTGATTAAATGAGAGAGAGAGAGAGAGAGAGAGAGAGAGAGAGAGAGAGAGAGAGAGATTGATTGATTGATTTATTGATGCCATTAGGCATCTGGCAGCGCAACAGCAATGGTCATATACCGCCCAACATAAAATGGTCATCTACATCATTAATAAAATATGTACAAAGATTAAATAATTTTCACTACCTCGAAAGGGAGAAGCAGCATGAATAAAACCCATGTCTTCCAAAAAATCATATATTACTAAAATAACCTATTTAAATTAGATCTATAAAAGAATTGAAATATTAACGAAAGAAACATTAAACTTTAACTATCTAAAAATTAATAGCCATAAATACAATAAAATTCACAATTTGTGGAGAAGGCCAGCCTCCTCCACGTAGGAGAAGGTGTTCCCTCCCACACCACATGCCTCCTCCCCGAGGACCTGAGAGAGACTGTAAGAACCGTCACCCTCCTGGTACTCAGAGAGGTGCCTACGATGAAAGTCACCAAGGCTGGGACACTCAACAATATGATGCCGCACTGTCAAAGGGACCAGACAATCATCACAGTAGGGAGGGTGAGCCCTCTCCATTAAAAAGCCATGAGCCAATGCAGAGACGTACAAGAGCCGTCTCCCACCGGCGGGACAGGCCACTGTAGCTCCACAAACCAAAGCACTGGCGGATGTCGCGGAGCATGTTAGTCCCGATGGCGTCCAATCTGTCCTGCCAGCAGGAACGAACGGTAGCATCTATGTAGGGTCGAAGGTCCACTGCAGGAACAGGATGACGCCTGGCAGGAGGCCGGGAATTGAAGACCGCAGCCTTAGCCAGGGCGTCAGCCCGCTCATTCCCATCAACACCCACATGGGCCGGGACCCAACAAAAACTGACTTTGCGGCCACGACGACCCAGGAGGACAAGCCACTCAAGAGTGGCCAACACCAGGGGATGGGAAGAGTTAAAAATACACAAGGCCTGCAAGGCACTACAGGAATCACTAAAAATAGTAAACGAAGGCTGAGGGAGAGTAAAAATTACTTGGAGGGCATATAAAATGGCCGAGAGCTCAACAGTAAAAATTGACATGACAGAAGGGAGCCTGCCGCCACGGCAAAAGTAAGGAAAGACAACTCCAAAGCCAACTCCAGCATCAGACTTTGACCCATCAGTGTACACAGGGAGGGACTCCCTGTGAGTGAAGGCATGTTCTAAAAAGAGGGAACGAGCCGCTGGAGGAGGAAGAGATTCCTTCTTGTCTGTAAAGCAGGTGCAGGGAAAAACTTCTGGAAAAAGCCATGGAGCCACCCTGGGGACCCTCACAGGACAAATCTGGAAGTCATCAATGCCCATCTCCTCCATAGCCTTCCTGACCCGGAAGCCAAAGGGCCATGGTGTACGAGAATGTAAAAGGTAGTACTGAGACATATCAGAAGAAAACGCCGAGCAGGGAAGGGAGTCAGGAAGTCGATGTAATCGATGCCAACAACGAACCATCAAGGACTGGCGACGGAGATCAAGAGGTGGCTCATTAGCGTTCACAAGGAGACTGGGGATTGGGGACGACCTGAAGGCTCCGGTCGCCAGACGTACTCCAGCATGATGAACAGGGTCTAAAACTGGCAGAAGAGTACACCTCACACCCATAGTCGAGTTTTGACCTAATAAGAACATGGTATAGGCGGAGGAGGGTGGCCCGATCAGCCCCCCAGGATGTATGGCCCAGGACCCTCAACAGGTTAAGAGCCTAGAGGCAAGAGACCTTAAGTGTACGTAAGTGGGGAACCCAAGTCAAACTTTTGTCAAAAAGGAGACCCAAAAAGCGAGTCTCCTCGACACAGCGTATCCGATAACCATACATGAATAAGTCCGGATCCGGGTTGACGCCTCGGATGCGGCAGAAGTGCATAGCAACTGTCTTGGAAGGAGAAAATCGAAACCCATGAGAACCAGTCCAACGTGACACTCTGTCAAGAGCAAGCTGCATGCGCCACTCCACCACTGACACACGGGAAGCAGCAAACCAGACTGCTAGGTCGTCAACGTACATCGAGTTAGCTATACCGTCTGGAAGGGATGAGGCAATGGCATTAATTGCTACTGCAAACAATGTGACACTGAGGACGCTTCCCTGGGGGACACCCTCCTCCTGTGCAACAGATGCTGAGTGGGTTGTACCAACCCTCACAGAAAAACTGCGACCACTGAGAAATTCCTTAAGAAAGCGTGGAAGGCGACCCCGCTGGCCATATAAATGGAGTTGCTGCAGGATGCCATATTGCCATGTATTGTCATAGGCTTTCTCTAAATCAAAGAATACACAGACAAGGTGTTGATGTCGTGCAAAGGCCTTACATGCAGCAGCTTCCAACCTGACCAGAGCATCTGTAGTGAAAAGGTGTTTACGAAAGCCAGACTGGGACGGAGACAGAAAATCACCCCGTTCCAAGAAGTATACCAGTCTGACATTCACCATCTTTTCAAATAGTTTACTGAGACAGGAGGTCAAGGCAATTGGTCAATAATTGAGGGCAACACCAGAGTCCTTGCCCGGCTTTAGGAAAGGAAGGATGGTAGCAACCCTCCACCCAGAAGGGAAGACACCCTCCAGCCAGATTCTGTTATATAAAGCTAAAAGAAATGAGATCGCCTCCTCACCCAAGTGTCGTAACATTGCATATGGGATGTTGTCTGGCCCAGGAGAAGTGTCGCCGCAGAGAGAGAGAGAGAGCAGAATGCAGGTCTCTCAGGGTGAATATATGGTTATAACTTTCATTCTCGTTCCCTGAGAAATCCAGTACAGTACGCTCCTTGGCTCTTAACTCATGCCTGACAGCCAGAGGTTGAGAGTCACGGCTGGAGACTTTTGCAAAAGCCTCCGCCATGGTATTGGCCATTGTCAAACCATGCATGATCTTAATTCCATTGACCTTAAGTACAGGTGGAGTACTAGGAGAAAACTTCCCCGCCATCTTACGGACTCTCCTGAACACTTGGGTGAGTGGAGTTTTAGTATTAATTGAAGACACATAGGCCTTCCAAGAGGCACGTCGTGCCTCTTTTAAGACTCGTTTAGCCCGGGCCCTTGCCCGTCGGAAGTCCTCTAAAAGAGTTGGGTCCCCACGATTGCGACGAAGGCGAGAGAAAGCAGCGCGCTTCTCCTGCACAGCAGTGGTGCAGACTGGTGACCACCAAGGGACAGGACGTTTGGGAAAGTAGCCAGAAGTTCTAGGGATAGAGTTGAGAGCAGCAGAGTGGAGCATATCAGTGAAATATGTTACAGCCTCATCAGAGCTACCGATATCGGCTACAGAAGAGACCGAAGAAATTAGCTCTCTAAAAAACTGCCAGTCAGCCCTCTCTAATTTCCACCTAGGAAGACGAGACTGTGGTTCATACCTGTTACCTTCTAAAAGTATAGGGAAATGGTCACTGCCATATAAATCAGGCAACACACTCCAAGTAAAATCCAACAGAGCACTGGGTGAGCAGAGGGAAATGTCAATAGCGGTAAAAGTCCCAGTAGGGCTATTAAAATGTGTCACATCTCTCGTATTTAAAACCCCTAATCCTTCATCCTCAATAAAAGAAGCCAATAAAACACCCCTGGGGTTGACCGAACTGTCACCCCACACAGGATGACGACCATTAAAATCACCCAATAAAATAAAGGGAGAGGGAAGGTCCCGTACAAGATGGTTGAGATCACCCCTCTCAACTGTAATACTGGGAGGAAGGTATAGACTGCACACAGTGTATGGGCATCCATAAATACCTTAACTGCAACAGCCTGGAGTGGAATGTCAATCTCCAGGCTCGTGCATGAAATATCTCGGCGAACTAGGATGGCAGAGCCACCATGGTGACCCTGCCCTTCAAATGAATTGGAATAAAATGCAGAGTATGATGGAGGACTGGCAGGAATGTAGTCCCCAAGCATTGTCTCTTGGAGAGAAACACATGCAGGAGAGAAGCTAGAGAGAAGAACGCGCAGCTCCTCCCAAGAAGCACGCAAGCCACGGCAATTCCACTGAAGGACCTTGAACAGTGTTACTTTAGTACTGATTTTTGGGAAGCCTCTCGGAGGTACTTCCCACTACCACCTCGACCTGAGGGTTTACTCAAACAATAAGATTTGTCTAATCCTGGGCCACTAGAAGAAGAGCGAACCCGAGGAGTAGTACGTGGGGTAGTAATTGGGACCCGTAGACGAGTCCCTGAAGCATCTGATATGTTAGAAGAAGATGAAGGTATATGAGTTGGGATATTCCTTGAAACAATTACATTGGTATTGTCCTGTACAGCAGTGGTATAACGGACACAGGCAGATACATCAACATCCATAATATAGGTGGTAGAATCACTCCGCTGCTCAAGCGGAAGAGAAACTGAATCCTTTGAAGTCACAACATCCGTGGCATCCACATTAACTTCACGCCCCTCTGATGATCCCGAAGGAAGCTTGCGAGGAGGAACTTCTGTTGAATCAAGAGATTCATCAGAGCCACGAGAACGCTTCTGGTGAAATTGAGAGGAAACTATGGATGAGTCCACAGAGGCGGTTGCCTCACAAGGAGGAACATCTATAGAGTTAAGTGCCTCAGAGGAACCACGAAGACGTCTCTGTGGCAGTTTAGGTGACTTAAGTTTCCTTTTTGGAGAGCGTGTGGCAGCGTTAACCTCTACCACATGAACACCTTTAGCTAATGTCTGAGAATTGTCTTCAGTTGAAGGGTCACCAGAACGAGTGTCTGATAAAGTTTCCAAGATAGAGAAACTATTATGTAGAGTAACCTTTGAAATGCTCTCACTAAAGCAAAAAGCAGCTGCCTCTTGAGAGGGTTGAGAGGGTGCTGCAACCAATTTAGGGCGAAGGGAGGAGGCATATGTCTTCACACCACCATCCTTCTGTCGCCTGAAGTTGAGTTGACGTCTGGCACTGCCTATGCTAATGAATTGGGTATTAGCGAAGTGGAGGATATCCTGCTCGAGGAGGTATATCTTACATTGGCGAGAACGCAAGGGGTGAGCATCGCTACAGTAAAAGCAGTAACTCTCTGACAGACACTCAGAAGTAAGATGTGAGTCAAGAGCAGAACAATTACCACACCGGGAACGGTTGTTGCAGTTCCTCCTCCCATGACCAAACTCATAACAACAGAAACACTGTAGGGGATGCTCAACAAAAGGCTTTACCTCAAATGAGGTGGAGTTAATGTTAATGCGATCTGGGATATGCGAGCCATAGAAAGTGAGGATGATCATATTTTTACTGCCTTTCATCTTCGTTACTCGTTGGACACTGTCTGGGCACATAGCGAGAATGTCCTCTTCTGAGAATTCATACAGGTCCTCATTATATATACGCCCCTTGCTATAATTAAATGTTCGATGTGGTTTAATAGATTCAAACATGGTATCAGAAGGACAGGGGAGATTGAGGAGCATCATGGCCTGTGTAAGATCTTTGGCTCTGATTAAAATGCCCTTACCATATTTCTTTATGTGGCCCATTGGTAATAATCCAATTTCTTTCTCCAGATACCGGGAAGCATGGATAAGGTTACCACGTCCCTCCCTCTAGTAAGCCACAAACCAAAAGGGTGTAGGAACCCGACGTTCCTTTGGGACATGCTCTACAGAGTCATCGAATATATTAGGGCAGAAGTCATTGTCACTGTCAACTACATTGATGAACCGCATCATCTGAACTTTATAATGAGTATCCCCAACCGTCAGAGAATCTTTGCCTCAAATGCTGCTTTGGCAGCAGCATTTGTATTGAAAATAATATAGCACCGATTAGACCTACAATCACTGTCATATGTGATTCGGATTCGAAGAACTACTCCAAAACACTTAAAAATTGAGTGGATAGCGCCATAGGAAAGGGATGCAAGTACATTCGTTAACATTAACGTGTCCAAATCGCTAACAGGGTTCTTCGACACAACACCCGACCTGCTAGGTCTAGTCTTATTTGCAGCTTTCTGCATATTACCACGACCAGAGAGTGACGTCTCGAGGGCCTGGTCGACCACCGCTCGAGGAAGAGATTGGGGCTTTTCTTTATCCATATATCATTGATTTGGCGTTTTTGGCCCCAGGAGCCAAGAGCTACTACCTACCGGGCAGATGAGGGGACCGAGCGCTGGTCGCCGTGGGCGGGGTACCTCTTTCCCCACGGGGCGACTCATTTTAAAAAGCAGCCCCAATGGCTCGAAAGTTTGCCCACGACGGTGCTGAGACCCCCTTCCCCAACATCTCCCGGGCCAGACACCCAACCATCCAACATAGGACGGCCCCTAGAGGGGAGGGAGAGAGAGAGAGAGAGTTTTTAATCCTCAGCCATTTAAATCCAACTATTACAGACACTATATGAATAAAGGATGCCAATAGGGACATGGACTTTGTTTTCATTATTATCATTTTTCCTTCCTTCTTTCTGATATAATAATAATAATAATAATAAAAAAATGACGTCACAGTGGCTGCACGAGAACTGACTTGGTAAATGTGGTCCGTGGGTGGAATTACTCCATTCTGTTGACGCTATGTTTTCTTTAGAACCGGTGTTCAAAACAAACAAGTTCTATAAATAGCAGAAAAAACAACCATAATATCAGAATAACATTGTCCGGACAACTGATATCGGATAAAATTATTTTCGTAATTCAAGTACCGTACAGTCACAAGCACTAATATGTATACAGCTTTGGTTGGAGCCTTGAACAGTCCAAATAACCAGCGAACTAATTCAATTAGAGATCATATTGTGCATTTATTTACTGTCTCTATAAGAATTCGAAGCAAACCTGAATACTCATTAGTGCTCGTGACTGTTCCTCAACAAATGTGCCCGGATACCAAGAAATCCTATTAATAAATGATAACAGTTATGGTTGCAAGCCGTGGTCCAGAGAGGGAGGGGGAGAGGTGTAGTACAAAGGGCAGTGGTGTACAACGACCTGTCGAAAGGTTGGGAAGGGATAAGGGGTTGGAAGAGGAGGAAGGGTTAGGGAGAAGGAGTTGGGAGGGAGGTGAGAGAGTGGCAGGTGCAACAGACAGACAGACCCAGACCATCAAATCAATTACAGACACGTTTTAACCAGGTCCAACACACACACACACACACAATGGTCAAGGTGGATGGATCAGCGTGTGTCCTCGTGTATACTACAGTGTTAGCAAAATTTATATCGGTGTTGGCCTGACATTGCATGATAATCCAACCAGGACCCACTAAGACTAAGTCTTAGTGGGTCCTGAATCCAACCTTATATCACGCTGTGGTATGGGTCGCGGATGTCCTTGCATACATATAAACATTATACATATTTATAAATTAATACAGGTAGTTATACATTGTTTACAGTCTTAAGATAATCATACTTTTATTACAATTATATATACTATCACATTAATACAGGCAATAATACATTATTTATAGAGTTAGCAATACAAGAGCTTAGTGAATCATTGTGATATAAATATTCAATAACATGTGTGACTAAATCTAACTTACTGTTTTTATGGTCACGGAAGGTCACTTAAGGGGGTAATTCAGTTTTGTTACATTGGAGTGCCATGATTCCTCCAAAGTATGCCAGGAAACAGGAACAGATGAACAAAAATAATGGTGTTTTGTTGCTTGGAATAGTTCGGAGGATTCAGTTGCTCCAGATTTACCAACACAAAATTTCCTCCTTAAGGGGGCGACATTTGTGTTGGGTTGAGTGAAATAATAATGTTTCCTCCAAACTGTGCCAGGAAACAGACCACTTCAGTATACAAGCAAGGTATCTTGTTTTGTTGTATAGTTTGGAGGAATCAGTCACCCTATACTTAATATACATGAAACGACTCTAATATTTGGAGAGAGAGAGAGAGAGAGAGAGAGAGAGAGAGAGAGAGAGAGAGAGAGAGAGAGAGAGAGAGAGAGACAGACAAGCATACATAATTATTGTCGACAAAATATATACAATTATAAACTATTTGAGCCGGTTTGTTTTGTATTTTGAAAATTTCCATTCCATTCTTTTAGAGACATTGTGTGAATTGGTAGACTACAGATTCCTCCAAACTATGCCAGAAAACAGACAACCTCCATCTGACTTTTAACTTCGTGTGAATTGGGGGACTAAAGATTTCTCCAAACTATGCCAAAAGATAGACAACCTCCATCTTACTATTAGGGGATCTTTTAGTTTCGTAACATAGTTTGAAGGAATCAGTATAACTCCTTCGTGGTATAGATTGGAGGAATTAGAATTAACTCCTCAGTTGTGTTTGTTGTCCCACCTCACTATCACCTTCTCTTTCGTTCTACAGGGTCTTCCAGGACTAGGCCGGCCTCCTTACATCCCCAGCTCCATAAACCCTCCAATATAAACCACAAGGATTAAGAGTGAAGATCCAATTAATCGTTCAAATATTGTTGATTTTGTTGTTATTGTTGTAGTTGCAGTTATAGTTGAAGTTGTTGTGGCTGTTGTTATTGTTGTTGATGTTGTTGTTGCTGTTGTTATTGTTGTTGTGGTTGCTTTTGCTGTTGTTACTGATGTTAAAGGTGTGGTTGTTATTGATGTTGTTGTTGCTGTTGTTATTGTTGTTGATGTTGTTGTTGCTGTTGTTATTGTTGTTGTGGTTGTGGTTGATGTTGCTGTTGCTTTTATTGTTGTTGCTACTGATGTTAATGGTGTGGTTGTTATTGATGTTGTTGTTGCTGTTGTTGATATTGTTTTTGCTATTGTTGCTGATGTTGTTGTAGTTGTGGTTGTTGTTGTTGATGTTGTTGCTATTGGTTTGTAGTTAATGCCAACAATGACATCACGAATCCAATACCGTACACACACGAAGCTCCTTACAGTCTGAATTATAAATAAGAGCTTGTGAACACACACACACACACACACACACACACACACACACAACAGTTAAGCACAGATAGATACACACATAGTCACTACAGTTAAACAACCACCAGCTTTTGGAGGAACTTTTGGTATGCCACCCTCGTTTTGGTGGATTTAAGTAGGTCATAATGTAACTATTTGTCTGTATTCTTGTGCTTCATTCTGTTATGTTTTTGTGATGTGTGTGTGTGTGTGTGTGTAGTCATTGGATTCTCATGGGTCCCGCCTACCCGTATGTATTGTTGTCTGCATGTTGATTGACACCACGGCGCAAAAAAAAAAAGAAAAAAAAAGTTAAACACACACACACACACACAGTGACTGGCTCATGAATATATATAGCTCGTTCACATATACCACTCTCTGCTTGAAACATTTCTTCAGTTAAAACCATACTTTGCATTGGCGAACTTTTGGGAGCCTCCACACGATGCCAGAATGTGTGTGTATGAATTAATGTGTGCTGTTGAACGAAACTAAACATTATTTGTACCGCTCTCATTCATTTTACCTCTTTGGACAAAATGAGCTATAATAATCATACACATCTCTCACACGTTTTACTTCGCGAGTGAGTGTGATAAAAATATGGAGCGGATTTCTTTTCCTTGGTTCTCACTTATATATAGAATAAAATAATATCATTCAGATATTTGTGGTGGCGAGGCAAAGGTGTTCTCGTAAACCGTCAAGAATGGTGCACACATAAAATAAAATATATTCTGTGAAAAAAAGAAAAAAATCTTGTTAGTGACACTATAGTAGTAATGTCGTGTGGAAAGGTCTTTAAGGGAATATACTATACACATATACACACACTGTATACGAGTAATACACACATACACTCTACATACACGAATAACATACATACACACACACACACACACACTAGGTGGGTGTATGTGACAACGCTTTCTTCATGGAACTCTTATATTTAATATTTAAAGGATTTATGAGCAAATTGGAGTTTACGTTGCCCTCCGAACCCTCCAACAATTTTATATTTATATTTATTTATATAGAAAGACGAGGACTAAAGGCTGTGAGCCCTCTCGTCGTCCTCACCTTCCTGTATCCATTAACTCCTTTCTATTTTCCCGCCTTCCTTCCTTCCAATATTCATTACTTCTCTCCTTCTTCAATCCATTACCTCTCTCCTTCCTTCCTACTTTCCTATATCTATTACTTTTATCCTTCCTTCCTTTATTCATTACTTCTCTCCTTTTTTCCTTCCTTCCTTTATCCATCCATTTACCCTACTTCTTCTTCCTTCCCTTTCTCCCTTCATCCTCCTCCCTCCCTCCCTCTATTCTTCCTCTTTCCTACCTCAGTCCATTACCTCGTCTCTTCCCTCCTTGGTTTTTCTCCCTCCTTTCCCATTTCCTCCATTTTTATCCTGCATTCCTCTTCTCCCTCCCTCCTTCCTTCCTCTTTCCTCTCTCAGTTCATTACCTCTTCCTCCTTACCTTCCCTCCCTCCCTCTAACTCCTTTTTTCTGTTTTTCTCCGCCCCCTTTAAATCATTCTTTCCATTCCACTTTCCTCATTGCATTGCCTCTTCACTCATTGTCTTTTCTCCATATTATTTCATTTCAAACCCTTTTAACACCATTAAGCCCAAAGGAATTATTTATTACGAGGACAATCATGGGAATGTAGAAAGAAGTCAAGGAGGACAAAAGTAGATGATCAAACTACAGATAAAACCTATATATGAGGTAAAATAAAGGTATTATTATTATTAACTTTGAATATTTGTGAAGTAATGGATGACCAAGACGTACAGTAGAGTACGAGGGATAGTGGCGTTCAAGGTCAAGGGAATATGCGTTATTCATACTGTAATCACTATCGTAAAAATAAAGTTTTTTAAATTCTACACTACTGTAAACCTAAACCTGATCTATCTTAAATCTAATGTGATTTAACATAACCGAAATTAAGGTATGGATAGCAGAAATGTAACGGGTATACGGTGCCATATATGAAATCACACTCCCATACATTTATTTGCTGATATCCTTATATTATCCAACATTTACGTACCTCTTCTTATCTTTTGAAAAGAAGTGAAAACGTAGCTCAGGTCCAGTTTTCCTATTGTTCCCACAAACAACACAGATATGTTTAGTGAACCTACAAATGTTTATTGCAGTTTCAATTTCAAACTAACTGTCGCACCACGCCGAGCCACATAAATATGAAAAGGGTTCGTGGCGATTGTGGTGCCATATATTGCCCAAGCATCATATAACTTCTCATTTTTTCCCCTTCTTGGCCTCCTTCTGTTTCTTCCCGCCTGGCGTCCATGGATACCCTCGCCATGACAGTAGTTCCTGGACACTGTGACGGATATAGAGGGCGTTCTGCATGGCGGTCTCCACAAGAATATCCACGTGTATTCTACCTGTATCAAACGTCTGAGTATTAATATTTTATCCAACCGTATAATATATATCCCTCTCTCTCTCTCTCTCTCTCTCTCTCTCTCTCTCTCTCTCTCTCTCTCTCTCTCTCTCTCTCTCTCTCTCTCTGTTTACATGTTTATTTATTAATCTAAATTTCTGTAAATCATTGATGTACTCTGCATGTATATCTATCTGTCCCAAAATATTTAATACTTCTTTTTATCCAACTATATTTTATCTCTTTCTCTATTATCTGTCTGTCTGTTTTTACATAACTGTACTTCATTGTATTATATGTACAGTCGGCCTCAGGTATTCGTACACAGAGCATCGGTTAAAAGAGGTCTATATTCTGCACATACTGTAGGGATTGTTCTGCTGACTGATTCAAGTATTAGCCAAATAACATTACTAGAAACGTTTTGTGTTAGGAAAGTGATGTAGTAAGTTTTCCAGTTGTTATGAACCCTTGATATCACAGAGGTGTATACTATTTCCTGAGGCCGACTGTACCTGTATGTCCTAATAGGTTTAAGAATACCCATTGTATTATTATTATTATTATTAGCCAATCCTTTCCCTATTGGGTTGTCAAGTTAGTAGCCTTCGGTTGCCCCCTCACCAGCTTGTATATTCCCCAAGTTTCTTAGAGTATCGCATCCAGAGAAATTAGAGCCAATCATAGCGCATGGTTCAGCTCCGCCCAGTGCACTATGGATGTATTACTGTACGAGTAACTATAATGCATACTCAATTTTTTTTCTCCTTTGCTTCTAGGCTCGTTTCTCGAGTTTCATCTTCTCTCTATTCTTACCTCCCTTTTTCACTGGGGTACGATATTGAAACAGACTCTTATATTGTTGACCCAGAAGAACAAGAGTGATAGAATTCTTCTTCATCTTTGTATTATTATTATTATTATTAACTTCAAAGTTCTTGCCATCCATAGTGCATTGGGCAGAGCTGAGCCATGCGCTGTGATTGGCTCTGTGTGCAATACTCTGCATATTCCCGCTTACCCTCCCACACACACTCCCACTCTAACATATAGACGAGCACTGTTTGTCTAGCAGTGGTAGTGTAGATGTGTAGTGTGTAGTGACGATGTGCTGGAAATATTCCATCAACATACATCTGTATGTACTGCTTAACAATTTGTAGGCCAAACTAGTTTTGCCGTGTGACCAGTAGTTCAAATATACATACAAAGTTACAAACAACTCTACATTAATTATTATTATTATTATTACCTCCAGCAGAATCCTTTGATGCTCTTTTCTTGCTTTTCTTTTTAGTTTGTTTATCGTTTTTCTTTTCTGGATTCTTAACGGATTTCTTACTGGATTCGCCCGGATTTCCTTTATTTATATCCTGTCGTCCTGCCATCTGTTCGGTCAAAGTATAATAATTATTAATATTGTTGATTTTAGTAGTAGTTGTTGTTGTGTGAATAAACAATGATATATATATATATATATATATATATATATATATATATATATATATATATATATATATATATATATATTGGATAGGAGCCGTTCATTAAGGGGGAAGTACAGTATTGGTAAATCTACAGCAACTGATTCTTACAAACTATAGCCTACCAAGCAACGTCAGGCCAACAATATTTTTTTATCATGACCTATTTGAGGCTGTTTCCTGGTATACTTTGGGGAAATGAAGGCTCTCTAATGTACTAAAAGTATAATATTATTCCTTTAAGTGAAAAAAATCGAGTGGGAAACACAAAATAGAATATAGACGTGTTTGTTTGTCTGCCATATTAGTCGTTGCCATGGTAACCGCTTCGTCATATTAGTTGTCATGGAACTCGCGTCATATCCTTCGTTGGCCTGGTAACTGCGTCGTCATATATTACTCGTTGCCATATACTTTGGGGTCGATATTTATTCCAATTCACAGATTTTTCGTTTGCCTGAGTATTTGCAAACCTCATTAGCCGTATAATTTAATAATAACCTAAAAATAACTATATATTGTATCCTGTGTTAGGTGTGTACCTCTTGTATTAGGTTAGGTTTACCTATTTGTCTCCATTTACTAATTTCTTAACCATACAATTCGCCTGAACTTCACAGCTCTTCTCACTATAAATAGTGAAAAGAAATCACATATTTGTATGAATAAAGGGGGAGGTGGAAGCAGATAGAACCCTTTATTGAATTACCGAAAAAGGAGTACACAAGACTTTGTTTACAAACGAGAATCTACTACTGTGATAATCAAAGGAGAAACTGAATATCTACTTCATATTGTTCATAATGCTTAATAGATGTATAGAGTCAATTAACTACAGATAATAAACAAATTTATATGAAAACAATAATTTACATGCTTGATTTCACTTATTTATAATATAACACAAATGGTGGCTCATTTGAGCGTTCTAAATGAAGATCAAAACTTGCTATTCAGTATTCATTTCTCCCAGCAGCAAGATTCAGCTGCTTGCAACTCATTTTAGATCACAAAACACAAAGCTATTAGCAAAAGCAAGTAGCATGCTGCTAGTGAGAAATGCCCATTGTGCCATTACCTTTATCTGACAGGTTTTGACCATCCACTCAAACAGCCCTTGTCTCAACTTCCTACTTAAACAAATCAATCCAATGTCTTTACTCTCATGTATTTACTAAGCTATCTTTAATCTCTTTTCTGTACTCGGCTCTTTTCACTCTATTTACTTTCAGCTTTGTCGGCTACTCCTCTTTCTTTACTCTTAGATTTCTTTGATCTTATTAGCAGCTGTCCCCCGTTCTTTCATTCACTAGATACTGGAGTACTTTGCCAATATTACATGGTATGTAAAACTAAGTTTAAATATTATTTCCAATATTGTTGTATCTAATTCCCAGATGGCACTTTTCTAATTGGTTGAATAGAAAAAGATCACAGTGAATAAGTTTGCTGCACTTCTGCCTCATCCCAGGTGTCCACCCCGATACGGACATATTCATGGATGGTCATCGGATACGTTGTGTCGAGGAGACTCGAAGTTTGGGTCTTCTTTTGACAGACGTTTGACTTGAGTGTATCTTGTGTTGTTGGCGAGTGTCGTTGTGTGAGTTGCAGTCTTCCATAATGTGTTTAATGGATTGGGGTGCTGTGTTGCATCCTTGGCAGGTGTCTGGGATGGCTCCATCTAGTTTCCTTTGATATGTCAAAAGGGCCGGATGATGGCCGCTTCGCAGCCTGGCCAGGTGGACTCTGTCCTCACGGGGAAGGGAGGATTCTGATGGATAGATGTCAGGGGGTCGTGCATACAGCAGGGAGTTGTTCTTAAGTTTTTTGATGGATTGGTGAGTGATTTGAGTATGAATATGTTTCTGGAGACTGGTTTGGGGTGGGCAGTGTGTAAGAGATGATATTATTTGTGTATGGTACAGTCTCCTCCACTGCCGCGTTCGTTCATCACTCCAGCGTTGTCAATGTGTGTAGCCCACAAGGTGTGAACCTCCAGTGTCATCGACTCTAGTATCCGAAACACACACTAATATGATTCATGTCAGTGGGTGGTTGATTGAGGGGTGATGAGTGCTTGGGTGTGGTGTTCTATGGAGCCTATGGAGGCAATGTAGGGACTGTAAGCTGTAATGCAGAAGTCTTGGCTAGGTGCTATTTTTATTAATGCTCAATATAGGTCAAAGATAATAGTAACACTTGGTGGAGTTTTTGTTTCATGTTCTACATCATAACGATAATGATAGTTACTGCAGGTAAGAATAATATCACTAGGGTGGAATTTAAGCACGTCACCTTGTTGCTATAAAATTCCACACCACCATTAGTCCCCACAAGACAATATAGGCTTGTTCCTTCAAGTTAGTCATTGCATATTAATATGGTATTTATTTTGTGACGATGACGCAGATTTGTCAGTAACAACAATGTCCAACATTTGATGAACATTAAAACAGTAGTACTGGTGTACTGACAGTTGTCATTAAAAGCCTTTTCTAATATATTAGTATTTATACATGTATTATTATTTATATTAATATATTATAATTTCTGTATGTATCATTACTAAAATTAACATATTATTTATATAGTATTTTTTTATATTCTATGATTTCATGTCTCTTGCTTGATTTTTAAAAGCTTTTAATATATAATTATTTATATTATTTATTTTAATATATTATAATTTATGTACGTATTATTATTCATATATGTAGTACTTTTTAAAGTCCATGATTTCATGTCCCTTGCTCGTTATGAAAGCGTATATTCTATATTAATACTTATATATGTATGGTATTATTATTATGAAATATTTATGTGTTATTGTTTATTGTAACATTTTTATAGTATTGTTTTACTGTCTGTGAATTCCTTTCTCACAATATATTTGTCTTTCTTGAAGTGGAATGCAACTTTTCTTTACCTATCTACAATCAGCAGACATTTATGATTGGCCACAGGTTTCATTTACACACTACTTGCTAAGAGTGGTAATTGTTCTTTAAGTACTGTAGTTAACGGTCTACCATTACCTACTGTGATCATATAATGAAGTGAATATACACTACTTACTTTTGCCATACATACAGTAGTATAAGCTATGGTATTATTATAAGGTACAGTATTATTATAAGCTACGGTATTGTGTAACCTGCCAGACATAATTCAATAGTAGTTGGTGTGAGGTTAATAAGAATAATCATATGCTATATAAAAATACTATATATTTGGATAAATATACTGTACATAGAAAAATAACACAATATTATTTCTATCTTAAATATAATTGTCCTACCATCAGGCCCTGTGGGGTCTTATGGTGTTGAAGAAAAAGGCATTGAATGGAGTGCATTATTCGAAAGCATCTCAAAAGGAAGTACGAATAATATGATCACGTTTAGTATGGCCAATGATATTCCTTCTTGGATTTTCAGGAGCATATTCTTGTGCCCCATTTGCCTGCTCATCACCCAGATAAACATCTTCCTCTAAAATTCTCGTATTCACAGCCAAGTTGTGTAATACTACTGCTGCCACAATTATCGCTTTTGTAGTACTCAATTTTGTCCTCATTATTTTTCCCAAAGCAGCAAATCTATGTTTAAGAACTCCAAAAGCCCTCTCAACTGTGTTGCGTGTTTTGACATATGACCCATGTTGTATGCCTCTACATGTTGGCCTACAGGCCTATCATTTGGTGTTGGTGCTGGTGTCAACAGGTACCCTCTGCAGGGGTATCCACTGTCACCAAGCAAATGGCCTTGGTAATTGCCCTCTTCTAATAATTGGCAAATCATACTATTTTCAAAAATCCTACTGTCATGGACACTTCCCTGCCAACGTGCAACTACATTTGTAAAAAGTAGTTTTGCATCACAAACTGCATGTACATTAAGAGAGAAGTATCCTTTCCTGCATCGATATAACTCCGAGTCATTGCTGGATGGCCTTAAAATAGGTATGTGCGTGCAGTCAATACACCCAATCACACCCGGCATGCCAGCAATAGCATAGAAGTCATCAACTGTTTGTCTCGTAGCATTTGCTTATGGAAATTTCACGTAGGTCTCCCTACGTCTAGCAATTGCACGAGACACTCTTGCAACACAGCGACTGACGCTGGTTTGTGACACACTGAAGCAGTCTCCTTGAACTATTTGGTAGCTCCCATTTCCCATACTAGCTACAGCAATGAGCACCTGGAGGTGAGGGGGGATAGGAACGCCTGCAAAACCAGAAACATACATTAATTTTATTACCATATATAATAAGAAAATAATATTTTTAGCCTTTATTACAAACATCAAATTCATAGTCTCAACAAAAATTAAGGCAGCAAACAATACAATTGTTTAAAGGAAAGAAATATGAAAAGTATAATTGTCAAAAAAAAAAGAAAAAAAAAAAAAAAAAAAAAAACCATGCTTCAGTATTGACACTCGCAGCAGCCAGTATTAACCTTTTCTATCTTGTGTCACCAAAAGTTCATCCTGTATTTCTTGGATGAGATCATGCATGGTATCTTTACGAAGGCGAAATCTTGCTATAAATTCCTGATCTTCCATGGCAACAAATGGATTCATACGATCACTGACTACCCTACGAATACGCCGTCTCCTCTGATGCTCCTCCAAGATACCTGGAATGAGGAAAAATGAACGATGTAAAAGAGATTGAGGCAGCTGAACTTGCCATCACTTGCATATAGAAGATCATATGGGGACTTAATTAAAGAACATAAAATCCTACGTGGACATTATGACACAGACTGCAGTGAAAGAATTCTCCAAGTAATTAACGAATACACTCTATGAGGAAACTTAATGAAGCTATTCAACATTGGGGTGAGCTTGCTGGACAGTGTCCTCTATGCAAACACAGCTGAACAATTGGAAAAAATACTGGATGAGCACTGGTCACTACTAAAGCAAAGATTTAATTAATGAGCTAATAAAGTCTGACCCGCACACCTGCCAACAAAATGAGACAAGAAAGAGACAGAGTCACAGGCTCAGTAATGAGCTTTTTCCACTACGGTACACTAACTGTAAGAAACTGAAAGATAGCATAATTTCTTTCCTTACCATTTGCATTTTGTATGTTCTGGTAAAACAACCATCGGTCTTGGGGAAAGTCAAAGTCCATGTAGAAGTCCATAATGCGAATCTGAAATTTAAAAAAGACTGAATAATATATATCCTCCTCCCTATACTATACTATACAATACTGCAGCAATCTTCCAGACCTAACCAAGTGACTGCATAAGTGCCGATCTCATTAATTGCCAAATTCCCCCCCCCCCCCAAATATAAATAATTATTTAACAATAAACTTGAAAACATCAACATCATTACCAAACACTCCTATTACAAACTAAACATAGTAAACCTACCCTGCCCAACCATCTAGAGCATCATATTCTACCTGATACATGACCATATCCTAACCTACCAAATTTTTTGGCTAAGTATAATAGGCTTATATTAATCACATTTTACAGATTTTATGTACACTTTACATCTGCCTTTCCCAGTTGTGCTATGCAGGCTATGGGGTATAGATTGGTATTTTCCTATACATTTGGCTAGTTTCACAGCCACTTGGGTAAGGTCAGTTATTACAGCCAACACCATGTATACAATTCCTGTTAATTAAAAAATATATTGTCACTCACATAACCAACAAAAACCATACAAGGCTAACTAAAAAAATAGTTTCACTTACATAAAATTGATGGTAAAATGTTTGATATGGAACAGTAACGCTGAAGATTGGAGAGGAGTGTTGTTGTGGTGGTGGTCGACAATCCCATTGGGTGCAGAAATATTCCTCTAAAAAATAATGCTATGCATATTTTTATATAACTATAGTATATACTGCAGTCACAAATATACCATAAAGAGTTTTATTACTTTATTAAACATAACAATAACAAGAAAATGATAATAATATTTTAAAATGTTTGATGGGATCAGCGATGGGAAGGGTCAACCACAGAGCTATACACATAGAGCGATCGACCCTGTGTTATTAGATAGGGAAGGAGCGTCGCCAGCCAGCTTGCTCGGCGGCCATTTTGAAATGCCCTTTGGCGCGCGCTTTGAACTCCCGTACGTACTTGTATTGTATGTTTCTATCCACAGTTATTGACATTTCCCTGATTTGTAAATCATTGTATCTTGTTATCTAATTATGCAGGTTTTGTTAAATCAATTAACAAGGCTATGATAATGTCCATACGGAAAATTATGCAAAGAAATTAAACTTAAACTGGTTTATTAAACAAGACAAATATATATAACTGTAATCTGTCTCCTTCTCCCTCCACTTTCCTTACATACATACATATTACTCTAGTGTGACATACATATATACATATTACTCTAGTGTGACATACATACATATTATTCTAGTGTGACATACATATTACTCATATTACTCTAGCGTGACATACATACATATTATTCTAGTGTGACATACATATTACTCATATTACTCTAGCGTGACATACATACATATTTTTCTAGTGTGACATACATACATATTACTCTAGTGTGACATACATACATATTACTCTAGTGTGACATACATACATACACACATATTCTAGTGTGACATACATATTACTCATATTACTCTAGTGTGACATACATACATATTATTCTAGTGTGACATACATACATATTACTCTAGTGTGACATGCATACATATTACTCTAGTGTGACATGCATACATATTACTCTAGTGTGACATACATACATACATAGATATTATTCTAGTGTGACATACATACATACACACATATTCTAGTGTGACACATATTACTCATATTACTCTCGTGTGACATACATACATATTATTCTTGTGTGGCATACATACATATTACTCTAGTGTGACATACATACATATTACTCTAGTGTGACATACATACATATTATTCTAGTGTGACATACATACATACACACATATTCTAGTGTGACATGCATATATACACACATATTACTCTAGTGTGACATACATACATACATACTGAACAATGTGAACATAAAATACTGATCATAATAGAGATTAAGTACATTGTATATATATATTATAAGAAGGTGACTGTGGATGAGTGCCAACGATAGTTGTGTATCTAACTCATTTCACCATTTAACCGAAATGTATTTATTTTTAATTAGCCATTCACTGATATATCGGTTAAAGAAATACTTATTCATATATTGTGAGTCACTATAATGTAGTTAATATACCATATCATCAATGAAAAACCGAATAAATGAAATAATATCTTACCCTGGCATAAGCTAACAGGATGGCGGGTTGAGGGGAAGGGCAACTTATCATGGCCGCCAACCCACATCCGGTGGTGACACGCCATGGGGGGGGGGGGGGTTGCGCTCTCTATGTGTATAGCTCTGTGGGGTCAACCCTCCCCATCGAAATTTCAATAATATTCGCCATCAAGGGAGTCCTTTCCGGTATGGGAAGGGACTGATTTTGCGTAAGAATAGGGCGATGTCACTAAGGGATTCCCTTTAGCCAAGGGATCCAATAAGAATACGGGCGTGAGTCTGGAGTTTCAAGGGTGGCCAGTGCTTGTCAGCAATATCCTCTTCCTCACTAAGGTTAAGGTCGGCCTCAACCTCAGCAAGAGTTGCAGGTCCAGAGTAGGCCATATTGGTCGCCTACAATAATAACAGGCTCACCTGTGAGGTGGAGAGGGTGGCTATGGCGTCACATACTCGTACTGCGCATGCGAGCCTTTGAAAAAATCGGGCAGGAGGGGTATAGCCAAGATGTACGAATATTAATGTCTAATAATAGGCTAAGTCCAGCAAACCTCACCTCTATCCTTACCACAAAACTGACGACTGGTGTTAAACGTCGCACTCTGCCAAACTTGAAAGGCGGAAGTAATCTAAAACCAACGAAAATTGCACAAAACAGTGGAGCTCAGACATAGGTTGTTTACATCCAAAGCAGTGTTGCCAGACCCCAGAGAGAGAGAGAGAGAGAGAGGCCATGAAAGATTTTACTGTGTGTGTGTGAGAGAGAGAGAGAGAGAGAGAGAGAGAGAGAGAGAGAGAGAGAGAGAATTCAACACTTGAAAACTATTGAAAACTATAAACATTAACCACAGTGGCTTTGGTTTGTTAGGATCCTCCCCAACCAACCACACCGTCTTGTTAGTCTTAAAAGTAATTATATCCAACAACAAACTCAGTAATATTCATATCCACAGGCTTCTGGGGGGGTTTAGGGGGGTCGGGGGGGTTTTGGGGGGTGCGGGAGTAGGGGGACAAGCTGGGGGTGGGGGGGGGTTAGGGAGGTGCGGGAAAGGGTGACAGGCTTTCTACCCAGCCCAAGCCTGTCCCCCTATTCCCGCACGCCCCCAAACCTGTCCCCCTATTTCCGCACCTCCCAAACCTGTCCCCCTATTTCTGCACCCCCCCAAACCTGTCCCACTATTCCCGCACCCCCTTAATTAATTATATCCAACAACAAATTAAGTTAATATCCATATCCACACAATCTGTTAGGTACTGTAGTTCCATTATTATTATTATTATTATTATTTTCATAGTGGAGTCATCAAACTCATCCATCCAATAATTCACTCATGAGTCATTTACACATTTCAGTTTCTTTCGTTATGGTGGTGTTTGCAAGCCAAAGCAAACCACTAGTTATATATTTATGTTAATATGATTCATTTTCAGATCTTGATTCATTATTATACATTTAGACAGACGTATAATATACGGTATATATATATATGTAAATATAAATTTTATCCCATGTCGAATTGTAAATCTTAAGATACTGTAAAACAAAAATAAAAAATAAACACACACACATTTATAACAGAATGGTTTGTGGATAATATTTCCTGCCTATCATATTTGTGGATTATATTAAAGGAAACCCAAGTATATTACCCAAAGCTATTTAATTAAAGATTACAGTGTTGGTGTTATATTGTGGAGCAAATGATTCCTCCAAACTATTCCAGACAACAGGCCACCATTGTAGTTATTTATCAGGATCTGTATTGTGTGGCATTTACGTGTGTGTGTGTGTGTGTGTGTGTGTGTGTAGGTGTGTGTGAGTAGGTGTGTGTGTATGAGTGAGTATGTGTGTGTATGAGTGAGTATGTGTGTGCTTAAATGTGTGTGTGTATAAGTGAGTATGTGTGTGTACGAGTGGGTATGTGTGTGTGTGTGTGTGTGTGTATGTATGAATGAGTAAGTGTGTGTGTGTGTGTATTTGTGCATGTGTGTGTATGAGTGAATATGAGTGTGTGTGTGTATGTGTGTGTGTGTGTGTGTGTGAAGAAGACTCCTCCTAGGCAGTAAGGGGCTAGAGTTGCTTCTGGATCCCACTCCTTCTCCACCTCTAACAACCCTTTCCTGGAAGAGAGAGAGAGAGAGAGAGAGAGAGAGAGAGAGAGAGAGAGAGAATTAGACACTTGAAGACTATAAACATTAATCATACTTGTAATATTGTCATGACGCAAAGAGAGAGAGAGAGAGAGAGAGAGAGAGAGAGAGAGAGAGAGAGAGAGAGAGAGAGAGAGAGAGAGAGAGAGAGAGAGAGAGAGAGAGAGAGAGAGAGAGAGAGAGAGAGAGAGAGAGAGAGAGAGAGAGAGAGAGAGAGAGAGAGAGAGAGAGAGAATTCGACATTTTTTTTTTCTTTTTCTTTTTTTTAGACGTCCCCCCTACCTGACATTCGGTGACCCAGCTTCCAAACTCTCCACTGTGTCGTGAAGGACAGCACCTTTCGTCTCTGGTAATAGGTATATAGCAATGCAAGCCAGAAACCCACTACAGCCCACCACTACTGCAGGTGCTGGCTCTCAAACGGCACGCTGTAGGTAGGTAGGTAGGTAGGTATAGGTAGATGGGTAGGTAGGTAGGTAGGTAGGTTAGGTTAGGTTAGGTTGGGTTAGTTTTTGGTAGGTGGTAGGAAGGTAGGCATAGGAAGGTAGGTAGGTAGGTAGGTAGGTTGGTAGGTAGGTAGGTAGGTTAGGTTAGGTTAGGTTAGTTTTGGTAGGTAGGTAGGTAGGAATAGGTAGGTAGGTAGGTAGGTAGGTTGGTAGGTAGGTAGGCATAGGTAGGTAGGTAGGTAGGCATAGGTAGGTAGGTAGGTAGGCATAGGAAGATAGGTAGGTAGGTAGGTAGGTTGGTAGGTATGTAGGTAGGTTAGGTTGGGTTAGTTTTGGTAGGTAGGTAGGTAGAAATAGGTAGGTAGGCATAGGAAGATAGGTAGGTAGGTAGGGAGGTAGGTAACTAGGTAGGTAGGTAGGCATAGGAAGATAGGTAGGTAGGTAGGTTGGTAGGTAGGTAGGTAGGTTAGGTTAGGTTAGGTTAGTTTTGGTAGGCATAAGTAGGTAGATAGGTAAGTAGGTAGTCTTCAATTTCAATACTGTATACTAAACCAGGGAGTTAATGATGAAGGACGGGAGCCGTCAAGGACCCAACTTTATATAGCCAACAACATATCCCCCAACACGGCTCCTCTGCATTGTGTGATCATCGAAGAACCCACCTACAATACCACCAGTCTTCAAAATCAATAATGTTTACTAACCAGGGAGTCAATGATGAAGGGAGCCGTCATGGACCCAACTTTATGTAGCCAACATAATATCCCCCAACACGGCTCCTCTGCATTGTGTGATCATCGAAGAACCCACCTACACTACCACCAGTCTTCAAAATCAATAATGTTTACTAACCAGGGAGTCTATGATGAATGGAGCCGTCATGGACCCAACTTTAGCCATCATATCCCCTAATCCGGCTCCTCTGGTCCGCACCTCTGTTGGGAATACTTCAGAGACATGGAGGTAGATTATCTGGAAGGCTGCAGCTATTGTCATTTTGCCGATCAAAGCCAACAACATCATCAACCATCCCATACCTGGAAAACAAAGTGTGTGTGAAGGAATAATATAAATAATATAAAAAAAAACGAGTTATTTCCAGTGTGTACAGACTATTTGAACAACATTATCAACCATCCCATATCTGGAAAACAATGTGTGTGTGTGTGTGTGTGTGTGTGTGTGTGTGTGAAGGAAATGAAACTTTTGTTGTAATGATATATAAACAAAACGAGTTATTTCCAGTCTTTACAGACTATTTGAGGTTATACATTCTACATCTTTTTCTTTTTCAGGTTGTAATCTAATTATTGTGAGATTTATTTTGTTTTTCATTGACAAAGAAAAAAAAAAGAGCTAACCAATATAACAAATATATTTTCCTATGAATTGCCATAGCTTAGAATAGGATACCAAAACAATATAACCACTTCCTTACTTGGAGAAATGAAAACAGGACACCAAAACAATTGATACCCCCTCGTCCATACCTAGGAATAAAACCAGAACACCAAAACAATACCCCCTCGTCAATTAGAACACCAAAACAAATACCCCTTTGTCAATTAGAACACCAAAACAATACCCTTTCATCAACTAGGCCACCAAAACAATACCCCTTCATCAACCAGGACACGAAAACAATACCCCTTCATCAATTAGAACACCAAAACAATACCCCTTCATCAATTAGAACACCAAACAATACCCCTCGTCAATTAGAAAACCAAAACAATACCCCTTCATCAATTAGAACACAAAAACAATACCCCTTCATCAATTAGAACACAAAAACAATACCCCCTTCATCAACCAGGACACGAAAACAATACCCCTTCATCAATTAGAACACCAAAACAATACCCCCTTTGTCAATTAGAACACCAAAAACAATACCCCTTCATCAATTACAACACCAAAACATTACCCCCTTGTTAATTAGAACACCAAAACAATACCCCCTCGTCAACTAGGACACCAAAACAATACCCCTTCATCAACCAGGACACCAAAACAATACCCCTTTGTCAATTAGAACACCAAAACAATACCCCTTCATCAACCAGGACACGAAAACAATACCCCTTCATCAACTAGGGCAGCAAAAACATTACCCCTTCGTCAATTAGGACACGAAAGTAATACCCTCTCGTCAACTAGAACACGAAAACAATACCCCCTCCTCAATTAGAACACAACACCAAAACAATATACCCTCTCGTCAACTCGTTCTTACTTTTAGGAATGAAGGCGATGGCTAGAATGAAAATGCCTGTGGAACTCATGCAGATGATGTTAGAGAGACGTCGACCAAGAACGTTGACAAATGGAATGGTTAGTGTGGCCCCTGGGATCTCCACGACGCCTGACAGTGTGCAGTAGATATAGGGATCAAAGCTGTAGATGTCATTGCTCATAGAGATGCTGTAGTAACCCAGACCAGATACCATCAGGGCCACGTTGGAACACAAAGTTAACTGTAGCATCTTCCTCGTCCTGGTAATAGAGAGAGAGAGAGTGATAGAGAGAGAGAGTGAGATAAAGAGAGAGGCCATGAAAGATTGATTTTTACTGTGTGTGAGAGAGAGAGAGAGAGAGAGAGAGAGAGAGAGAGAGAGAGAGAGAGAAGAGAGAGGCCATGAAAGATTGATTTTACTGTGAGAGAGAGAGAGAGAGAGAGAGAGAGAGAGAGAGAGAGAGAGAGAGAGAGAGAGAGAGAGAGAGAGAGAGACCATGAAAGATTTTATAGTAAGAGAGAGAGAGAGAGAGAGAGAGAGAGAGAGAGGAGAGAGAGAGGAGAGAGAGAGAGAGAGAGAGAGAGAGAGACCATGAAAGATTTTAGAGAGAGAGAGAGAGAGAGAGAGAGAGAGAGAGAGAGAGAGAGAGAGAGAGAGACCATGAATGAGAGAAAGACCATGAAAGATTTTACAGTGAGAAAGGTGAAATATAATTATACTCTAGGGAAGGCCACGACGATTTACACCAGGTCAGATTAGAGTAGGAAAGATTTACAGTAGGTCATGTGAAATAAACTATAAGGAAGGCTCAGACAAATTAGAGTGAATCAGGTAAAAAAAAAAAATAGATAAATAAATAAATAAATAAATAAAAGGTCAGATTAGAGTAAGAAAGATTTACAGTAGGTTAAGTGATAATTAAGTTATAAGGAAGGCCAAGACAATTTAGAGTGAGTCAGATAAAAAAAAAAAAAAATAATAATAATAATAATAAAAAATCCTAGCTATGGAAAATTGTACTAGATGTTGAATGCTATTTTTTTTTAGAGTATGTGAGGTGAAATTATCTCACTACTAGTGAAAAACTAACTGATGTAATATTGTTCAAATAAAGGGATCTATTAATCTTTACTCCAGTATATTTATAGGGTTCTCGAAAGAAAATTATGATCTACTACAAAATTAATTAAAGTGAAATGCCTCCTCACCTGAATAGCATGGAGAAGTGGACGAAGAAGTGTTTAATGATAGTAACAACATTCTCATCCCCACTCATCTTGTACGACTGTGATAAAAAAAAAAAAAAAAAAAAAAAAGTTTCAGTTTCACACAATATGATAAAAAAACAATAAAGATTTTTTGTTAAATTTTCACACAATAGGACAATAAATGTAAACTACAGGGCTACAGAATTATTAGGGTACACGAAGTATTTATAAAATATAAAAAGTATGTAAAGATTTCGATAACTTGTTTTAAAATGCCGTGTGAAATATTATGAAGATTTGTTTACTTATACTGTAGGTTTATTGTAATGTGAAGTACTGTTGTTATTTGTATGTCCTCAAGTCAACAAACAATAAAGGGTTACATATATATATATATATATATAAAAATAATACTTTACCTCTTTTGTAATGTCAAGGTTATATACCGGTATATA
>JAWQEG010000295.1:65000-85000 GCA_033782935.1 Petrolisthes cinctipes
AGTGCTCCTGAGACATCGTCGGACGGCGTCTTCCATTAATTTGGAAAGCACTTCTTTCCCCTTTGGTGAGAGATGTGTGCCATCCCTCTGGTAGAGATCGTCTCTACCAAAGAGTGAGGTGTAGGGGTCCACAAAGAACACCCCCTCAGCAGTACGCAAATCAGCCAGGCGCTGATTTACTGCAATGTTCTTTGACAGAGCAGTCCCTGAAGGGCCTCTCCTTCGGAGCATGCCAACAACTACCCTTCTGCGGGTTTTTAACCCACAGTCGTCTACTGCACCGAGCACATCTGAGAGGACTCCTTCGGTCATGCTACTCTACCATTTCTCAGGTAGATGTCATTATCACTCACCATGAGTTCAATGACAGCAGATCTGGACGTTTGGATCCTCTCAGCTTCCTTTCGGAGGTCAGCATTGCCACAACCTGGCACACAATTCACCTTCACAGAAGTGTGAAGGCGAGCTGCCATTAGGGGTTCCAGCCCTCGTGCCTGGGAATCACCTACAATGTGTATATCCACAGGCCTCTCCTTGGTAGGAGCACGAGATGCCTTGTGAGGAACCCGAGAGTGTTTTGAATTCCTGCCGGGCTCGTCACTTCATCCAGGTTGTTTCTTCTTCGTCTTCTTTTCCTTCTTCATTTTCTTTTCCTTCTTCTTATTTGATTCCTCACTTGCCTCTAATCCCTCCTCAACTGTCTTCTTGGGTTTTTCTCCCGTCTCCATATTCCCCTCCTCTTTTCCATCACACTTTTCTGCAGTCTCTTTTCCATTTCGCTTTTCCGCAGCCTCTTTTCCATCTTCATTGTTGTTGTTCTTCTTGTTCTTTTTCTTCTTCTTCACCGCCGTGGTGGAGCTCTCCGGTGAAGAAGCTCCCTGGACTGCCTCGTCTCTCACATGGCAGTCACACCTCTGGGAGTCCATTCAGAGAACTTCCTCGTTTAGGGAGTTGTTCTCCTTCGTGAGCAGTGCGATGTGCTTCATCAACCTCTCCTCGAGTTTGCAAAAGTCGCAGACACTCGAGGAGTCTAGGTCGCTCGCACTCCTCCTGCTGAAGTCCTCACACCAGTGGTACACCTTGCATGTAGTACATGTAAATTTTCTTGCTGATGGACCAGTCATCTCTCTCTAATTCAATATAAGACCAATAATACAAAAGAAAAGGTAATGTGATTTGGTCTCGCATAAGTCTCATCCACCTACTTCCAGAAGGTTTTCGGTCGTTCAGCCAACAGAAACCCTTATGAGCCAAGCACACCAACCCTAAGGTCTCCCCTGGGCCGGACGGCCCCAATCGTGCCGCAACTCCCAACTGAGCAGCACAAGAGTCCCAAATAAATGGGACTCTGATTTTTCGACAGGGGTGCTTGAAGTGTAAACGTCGTCCTACTAATCCCTAATAATCCTCCATCCGCGGCCAAACTTAAAGCAAATAGTAAAGCTAAATGCACACGACTTACTCCGAGATCTTTTACTGGCAGCCAGCAAGGCAAGAAAGCTCTCTCACCAAAGAGCAGTCGAGCCTTTAGGCACCTAAGAATGGTCACAGGGAGCTGGTCAGGCTAATTAATCTAAGAGAATACCTACGGGGGTCCTGAGGCATCTCCATTACTCGTACCCCACACGCCTGAGATCCCTTCAATCTCAGCCCTTTCGAAACCTGTGAGCATTAAAAGGCGTTGTTTTAGGAGGTTCCAAAGCCTCCCTTCTCACACGGCATAAGGTAGCTGGTGAGGTCCTTAACAATAAAAACTTATATCGAAAGTGAAGATTTTTTTTTTTTTTTTTTTTTTTTTAAGGACAGTTGAAGAGCAGTTGTGAAACTTAATATTAACAGTACCGAAAAAAATAGTAAGGGGATGCTAGGAGATACACCAAGAGGGGAAATGTGAAGATTTGACAACTCTTAGTCAGAATCCTAATAACGCTACCTTTCTGGCATGGGTAACCCAACTGGACTAATGTCCCCCAGCATAGCTAGCAAAATTCAAACAGATCACACAAGCTCTCTCATCGACTGCAAGGTGGTTGTCGAGAGAGAGAGAGAGAGGTGGGGGAAGAGAGGTTTGTGTATGTGTGTATGTGTGTGTGTGTTTATATGAGAGACAGACAGACAGACAGACTGACAGACACACAGAAACAGTGAAATAACCAGACAAGAAGACTAAAAAACAACAACAATAACAGAGACAAACACACTCACTCACACACACACACACACACACACACACACACTCTCTCACACACACACACACTCTCTCTCACACACACACACTCACTCACACACACACAAACTCCCTCTCACACACACACACACACACACAGATAGATATATAGATAGATAGATATTTTATTGACCACAGTTCAATATATCATTACATCACTATACAAAACAGATATATTTACAAATACCATATAAATCAGGAAACATTATCTTGGCACAAAACTGTATTCCAACACTAAATACAATAAACACTCTTAAGGGTGTGTGGGAATAGGGGGGACAGGCTTGGGGGGGGGGGTTAGGGGCTTGGGGGGTGCGTTAGTAGGGGACAGGCTTGGGGGGGGGGGGTTAGGGGAGTGCGGGAATAGGGGACAGGCTTTCTACCTACCCCAAGCCTGTCCCCCTATTCCCCCCCCCCCCAGTCCCCCCCAAGCCTGTCCACTACTCCCGCACCCCCTTAATAAACACACACACACACACACACACACTCACCCTAAGTCAAGGGAATGGGAATACAAGGTCTGATCACGTGCAGCTTATGCGTGACGTCAGAGAGAGAGAGAGAGAGAGAGAGAGAGAGAGAGAGAGAAGGAAGCGGATGGGGACGGCTGGCCATTCTTTGCTAATGGGTCTTGTGATTGGTGCAGCCAGCACCTCCAGTAAGCGCGTCCCTCATTGGTCCATCATTCCCCCCCCCCCCCCCGCCAAGCGTCCCGCGCTCTTCAACAGCTGACAAACGTAAACAAACTGAGAACATAGCCATGGCGGGAGTGAATTCGCCTTTTCTTAAATGTAATTACTGTAACAAGGACTTCACAAGAAAAGTTACAGGAAAGTGCATGAACAGAAATTTCACGGTGTATGTCCTAAAAGGAAAGAGTTAGTCGAGAAACCGGCTGATTCACCTCTGAAAAAGGTAAGCTTGAAGATGTTAAAAGGTAATGTTAGATGAGTAATACTTTATGAGAGCTCTGCCTCAATTTTTTGCATATGCATATATGCAAATATGCATGAAAATATATAAAATGTGACAAAAATCCACGTGGACCTCTTGTAAAGAATTACCATGATATATACATATAATATGGTAAAGACAGTAGGAAAAAGTTTGTTTCGCCTGAAAATTGGTTAGGCCAGGTCAGGTCAAGTCGCGTAAAAACAAAGTTATCTCACAATATTTTACACCCTGTTCCACCACTGTTCACTATGCAAGCATTGCACCACATATATATTTGACTTTAACCTAAGTACATGTACTGTATACTATTTTTTCTCCTTGCAGAATTCTTGGCATGGAAAGGTTCTATAGAAATGGATGTAGGAGTTAACTACACAACTCATGGCCATTCTTTGCTAATGGGTCTTGTGATTGGTGCAGCCACCACCTCCAGTAAGCGCGTCCCTCATTGGTCCATCATTCCCCCCCCCCCCCCGCCAAGCGTCCCGCGCTCTTCAACAGCTGACAAACGTAAACAAACTGAGAACATAGCCATGGCGGGAGTGAATTCGCCTTTTCTTAAATGTAATTACTGTAACAAGGACTTCACAAGAAAAGTTACAGGAAAGTGCATGAACAGAAATTTCACGGTGTATGTCCTAAAAGGAAAGAGTTAGTCGAGAAACCGGCTGTTTCTTCCTTAGTGTGCAGCATTTGTGATAAGCTTTTTACACAAGTTAGCAACAAGCGGACCCACGAGCGGAATATACACGGTGTAAAGCTTCCGCCTAGGCCTATACCATGTAAAGATGACGGTAGATCTACTTTGGTTAAATGCAAAGAGTGCAATGAAGCCTACCCAACACTTAATAACTACCGAGAGCATCTCCTTGCACAACATCAGATTGAAACCCACAAAACTCAGCATGAGTTCACCTCTGAAAAAGGTAAGCTTGAAGATGTTAAAAAGTAATGTTAGATGAGTAATACTTTATGAGAGCTCTGCCTCAATTTTTTGCATATGCATATATGCAAATATGCATGAAAATATATAAAATGTGACAAAAATCCACGTGGACCTCTTGTAAAGAATTACCATGATATATACATATAATATGGTAAAGACAGTAGGAAAAAGTTTGTTTCGCCTGAAAATTGGTTAGGCCAGGTCAGGTCAAGTCGCGTAAAAACAAAGTTATCTCACAATATTTTACACCCTGTTCCACCACTGTTCACTATGCAAGCATTGCACCACATATATATTTGACTTTAACCTAAGTACATGTACTGTATACTATTTTTTCTCCTTGCAGAATTCTTGGCATGGAAAGGTTCTATAGAAATGGATGTAGGAGTTAACTACACAACTCATGGTGGATCCTGGAAGTCCAGTGAAGGAAAAAAACAGATCTTTTACTGTTGAAGATCTGGTGAGAAGTCGTCCACAAAGACACAAGATACTTCAGAAAAGAAACGTACTGAAAAAAGCCAAGGTATATACTGTACAGTATCATTTTCCTCTTTGAATGTGCAACCTTTACTGCTCATTTGATTCAGATCAGTTTTCTGGGAGACATAGAGGACTGCTCTCTTAACAGTATGATCAAGAGAAGAATTTCACTGACATATCAGATTCTAGGAAGTTGTGAGATCATATGTTGAAAGATGATTATAGGGCTGTAGGCCTAATATAATTACAGTAGACTATACTGATCAGCATGTTATTTTCCTTTGGTTCTCAACAGGTACTTGTAAGTTGGGGCTTTACTGCACCTCATCAATGGAAGTTGTGAAAGCAGATGGACGGATTCGTGTAACCTTTTACACTGACCATCATGATCACGAACTTGGATTTCCAAACTTAGTTCACATGGTACTGCCCAAGAGTGAGAAAGATAGAATTGCAGGTAATGTGACAGTTGACTACACAGTAGTTTTCAATGTTTATAAATGATACCAAAAACAAATAATGGAAGGACACATACCAGTATAGATATTTGATTCAGATTTTTTTAAATGTAAATACCCATTAAAGTAGAATTCTGTACAAGAATGGGTCACTACTTGATACATGTACTGTACAGTACTTTATTGAACTTTTATTTATTGAACTTTTATTTAAGTCCTCTTGCAATTTTCTACAATCATCCTCATTCTTTATCCTACTGAACACTTTTGTGTCATCAGCATATAAGTATACTTCACTGTTGTTCTTTACTACTTCAGGGAGATCATTAATAAAAATCACAAACAACAGAGGTCCCAGTACAGATCCCTGAGGAATACCACTGGTAACATTTTCCCAATCTGATGCAGTACCATTTACTATTACCTTCTGTTTCCTTCCAGTTAGGAAGCTCCTTATCCATTCAAGGCACTTTCCCTCAATTCTATAACTAGCCACTTTCTCCATCAATCTTCTATGTGGGACACGGTCAAATGCCTTGATGAAATCACAGTACAGTACATCTATAGCTTCACCATCATCTAAAGCCTCCGTCCAACTATCAAGTACTTTAATTAGTTGCAGTACTGTTGACCTTCCCTGAATAAATCCAAACTGTTTCTTACTAAATAAGTGATTTTTAGATTAAGTTTACATTGCTGTGCTATATTTTTATGGTAATATGGCTTATGAAATGTACTGTAGTTGCTACATAATACTGCATTTTATTATGTCAATCGGGACTGCTTTGAGCTAAATGGTTGTGCATTACAATCATTATCTTATGCTAGTTTTCAAGAAAGAGATATTTTATTGTGTGTTCTTAACCATAAAACTGTATACAATACTGTAAATTGTCCAATAGATTATTGACTGACTAATAGTGTACTTTACAGTACCTGTACTGTATATATATTTGCCAGAACTAGTTGCTGTTTAAATCTGCTAGTTCTTTACTTTATTATTTTTAGTTGCTGCAGGTGAGATTATATTTTAACATATTAAATTAATTTCAGATATTGTGACTGTATATTTTGTTTTTCAGGTATGATTATGCAAGGGATAGAGCATCACAAAATTTTAGAACGAGTACGGGAGACATCTGGACGAAATCGAACATCGATCCTGGAGAAGAAGGACATAGAAAATATCATTGCTGCATATGGACTAAGTGTGAATCAGAGTCGTCACTCTGATAACAGCACAAGTGTACGTCTGATTGCTCAAGATATGAAGGATGCTGGAGAACTTCTATACTTTAAAGATCAAGGGGAACTGGATCCACAGAATACAGAAATCCCCTCAGAAGAATTCGTGCTTGCATTTATGAAAGAAGGACAACAGTTAATGTTCTCAGAGCAGTTAAAAAACACTGAAAAACTGCAAGTATGTATGGATTCCACCCACTGCATTAGTCAGTATACTGGATTTCAGTTGACAACATTAATGACTTACTGATTTACACCAAGGTTTCCCAGTGGCTTTTCTGATCAGTAGCACAGTAAATACTGAAATTGTTAAGGTCTTCTTAGATAAGATAAAAGATCGCATGGGTGTAGTGCAAGCACAGGTGTTCATGAGTGATGATGATCCCCTTTTCCGAAATGCATGGTATGCAACTATGGGTGGGGATATAACTGTTAAATACTTGAACTGCAGCTGGCATACAGGAAGAGTATTAGCTCAAAAATCAGTGTGTCATTCATTGAAAAGGCAACAGTTTATCAGATGTTAAGAGCATTAATGGATGAAGAAGAGGAAGATAAATTTCATAAGCAATGTGAAGGTTTTCTGGGCTACTGATTGGAGTCTGGATTTAAGAATTTTCATGATTATTTCAAGGTATATTATTTGTGTGCAAGCAGAATTCAGTTATGGCCAATGTGCTTTAGGAGGGGTATAACTCTCAGCACGAATAACCACCTGGAAAGCATGCATCGACTTTTGAAGTATGTATACTTGAAGGGCAAGAAGGTAAAAAGGTTAGATAATACACTATTAGCTTTGGAAAATTTGGTGAAAGATAAGAGAATGGTGGACTTGATGAAGAACCGAGTGGCAAGGAGTCCTTTACCGGGAATGTCCCTTGAAGTTATTCAAGAAGACCATGGTCTTTTTACTGTGTGTTCCGACACTTATAAGAATAAATATTACCAGATAGAGGCACATAATGTCACTTGTGAATCTTGCAGAGACAGATGTCCATATTGCCAAGTATGTAAATGCATGTATATATGCTCTTGTGATGACAATGCTGCAGGAAGAAAGAACATCTGTAAGCATATACATGCTGTTGGTAACTTTTTGAAGAACAAGTCCAATCCAAGCAAACCAAAGTCTCCCACCGAGGAAATTGAGATGATACAAGATATTGTGTGTAAGGAGGATAGCACTAGGTCACAAGTTGAGGAACAAATAACAGAAGTAAAGATGAAACTGCAATCACTTCTCTCTGAATGTGATGAAATGAAAGACCTTGAAAGTGTTAAAGCATTAAACAACCATTTATCAAAAGCATATGGTATAGTACATGCTGGCAGAACATATCCTGCACAGTCAAATAACTTGCCTGTAGATACTTCTACTGTTTTAGAGCCAAGCAATAAAAATGTAGTGAAACAAGACAGATTGCATTCAACAAAGCAGAGAAAGCGAAAGGATGAAGGGAAAAGCCTGAAAAAGCCTAGTGTTAGAGCAAGACAGGAGATTGTTGAAAGTCTGGCAAAGACTCAGTCTGATATCAGTTTTCCAATCCTGTCCACTGGTGCTATTTGTGATGAACATAGTTACTGCTGAATTTACTGTTTTATAATAATAGACCTGGGAATAGTTCTGTGGAAACATGGGAGTATGGTTTGGGCATGTGGAGAGAATGCAGGATGTGGAATTTTGTCAGGAAGTGAAGTTGTGGGACATGGTGTGTGAGGCAGAACACTAGTCAGATGGGAGAACAGAGTTTTTTTATGTTGCAAATAGAACATATCCCATAAATTATGTTTATTTTTTACCCCATATATTTGGGCGAGCTTTGATGAGAGTTTCTTGTTACATGCATTTTTATAGATCTATTTCTTAACCTTTTGATCTGTACATAATTTGGTATTTGAAAAAAATGCTTTACTTTTTACGAAATATAATTGAAGGGCAACATTGTTCATTGGTTTTGTAGTTTAAAAAAAGACTTTTTCCAGTAGTACTGTAACTTTATTTCAACCCCTTATGTCTGGGGCCTTTATTCTTTCCTTGTATCCCTGGTGATTCCTTATACAATATAGAGTATTTGTACCTAACTTTTCAATTTCACCAGCTAAAACATAAACAATACCTCAAGCATAAAGAAATATTGCAGTACATCTACACTGCTAAATAAACAATTCTCCAATAAACATAACATATGAAAACATCTTCACTTCCCAGCTTTAAACCACGGTTTCATATTTCTATTCATCCATATAGATCTACCTGCTGGCAAGATTTATGATAATAGGGTTTAATTTTGCAAGTAAGTTTTAAAGGTGTTAGAGAAAAAAACCCACAAGCGGTATTAGCCTACTGTATAAGAGGTCCATATGGCAAACATTTACAAAATGTGTATATTTCAAGAGAGAACAATGCATTATGATGATGTGTAATGAATTTAAGATGAGATTGCCCTCCCCCCCTTTTTCTTTGTCATAACAGTATATAGAAAATGACAGCTTTCCAGAGCCTAAGTCCAATGTTTTGCTGCCCCTACACACACTGGACAGTCCTGCTGGTAGTCTGCCCAGGTTAGGAGGTCCCCATAGTCTGCTTAATCTCACAGTATCTTACAGTAGATGGTGGGGAAAAAGGCAAACTAGGCGTGTGTATGCAGCTCATTACCAACACCAGCACTTCTGCGGGTTTTCACTGGTGGTGGCCACACAACATTTTTATAATTCTGAATCTTGGCTTTGTAATCAAACTTCAATTCTTGCCTTCACCATACTCTATCAAGATTACTCTCAAACTTCTTTATAGATTCATAAGTGACCGCATACTGGGTCAGTGCTTTCCATTCATTGACTATTACAAAAGCAATTTTTCCTTTTATCATGCCTAGTTCGTTCCTAATATTTTTTTTTTAAATGCCCTCTTGTTCTAGATTCTGCTCTCATGGGAATGGTACATACCTGTGCATACATCCTCATCATACTTTCCTGACAATATCTTAAAAGTGTCAATTATACTTAAGTTATGTCCCGGTAGTTTGTTCAGGTTAGGTCGCGGCAGTTTGCCCAAGTTAGGTCCTGATTAAGATACATTGGGTCAGGGAAGAACCTAACAAACGAAAATGACTGTGGAATCAGGGTATTATTACAGAATAACGGGGTTTTTGGTTAGGCTTGAGCAGTATTACCACATTAGGCTAGGTCCTGGAAATTTGCCCCAGTCACTTTATGATAGTTTACATTGGTTATACCCGGTAGTTTGCCCAGGTTAGGTCCCGGTAGTCTGCTGAGGTCTAGGTTAGGTCAAGTCAAGTCAGACTAGTTTCCTAATTATGTTTGTAAACGGGGCATATCTCGAAAACGGAGCACTTCCGAGAGAAACACCATAGATGAAAAGTGTCTTAGAATGGTCCAAAATACTGGATAATGAAACTAATATATACAATATAGTGAACCCAGGTTTTCTGTAAATTTACCGGAATGGGCCCTATGTCTATTTTATCTGATGTTGAGACTTGAGAGGGGTGTACTGGAGTGGATGGAGGGATCACAAGAATGTTTGTTTACGTTTGTCAGCTGTTGAAGAGCGCGGGACTCTTGGCGGGGGGGGGGGGGAGGAATGATGGACCAATGAGGGACGCGCTTACTGGAGGTGCTGGCTGCACCAATCACAAGACCCATTAGCAAAGAATGGCCAGCCGTCCCCATCCGCTTCCGAGAGAGAATGGGTATGGTAGACTACTTTAAGGGTCCCATATTTATTATGCTCTCCATATTTTTATTGTTACTGTTTTACTGCACAGTTCCCATTGACTCAGCACTGCATACTTTATATTCAGCACCTTTACTGTCAACCAAATATAAAGCTATTAGATTTGTATTTTTCTACCACTTTATAAGTGCATCATTTATTTTGTAAAACAAAAAATATATTATGTAGGTTATAATGTCAACCACTTTTCAAATTTAACACATTTATAGATTTCCATTTTGTTTATATTAAACTATTTTAATGTAGTACAATATTCATTTTATCACATTGTAATATTGTATTTCTTTTATTTCGCCATTATCAGCAAAACTATCAGTGTTATGTGTGATTATCACCACCATTTATCACTAATACAGAACACTATCATTACATTCAGTATTATGATTTCTGATATTACTAATATTGTTTGTTTGCAAGCTAATTACATATAATTATTTGAAATTTTCAGCATGCAATGTAGTACTGTACAGCTGTATATTGCTAGGGAAACTTTTCATATGAGAGAGAGAGAGAGAGAGAGAGAGAGAGAGAGAGAGAGAGAGAGAGAGAGAGAGAGAGAGAGATGCCACATAGCGCCAATTATACATTTTTTTTTTTTTTTAATTAGCAAGCTAATTACACTTGTATGAATGTTGATAAATTATTAAACGAACAAAATTTTCACTAAATGTATACAGTACATGAAGATGTCAGTTTATGATGATATATTTGGTAGAATAGTTATTCATACATTTCTTAACCCACATTGATGGCAACACTTGATCCTTCCCCCTGAGCCAGGTGTAATTAACTGGCTCAGGCTGCTGCACCTTAACTTAGGCTGTACCCACAATTCTTAATTATAGTTGGCTTGATTAATAGTATTTTTCATATATTCCTATTTTATGGCTTAAAATCAAGGTAGTTAAAGAAAAATGTACTCCCAGTAGTACCTGATATCCAGCTGATTCACAGCTATCGCACCCACAATTCATGTGGTTGACTTTCATATCTTGATTTATAAAAAATTTTAGTACTAATTTTTTGGCATACACTCAATCTAAATTTATGCTTATTTATTTTGCAGGAATTTCGCATCATAAATTCCTAATATTTTCATACAGTTAGAGAATGTTTCTTAATGATACTATCTATCCTCGTCCACGGATAGAAGAATACTGAAGGCTCCAGCGACTTTGAGGCTATGCTGAGTCCTGCCCGTGACGTCATGCGCACATGAGGTGAAAAATGGTACAGACCTGAGCAGACCTAGTATATTCCCTTGACCTTGTTACCCTTGACCTTGCACTCACCTGTCAGAAACGTAGCCAAAAATCGTGAGTCCGCCCACAGCGCCCATGAAGTAGATACTCGCATACAGTGGCCTTTAAAACCTCTTGTCACACACCAGCTCAAACTGACGTCATGGTGAGGTTGGGGTGGCGAAGGGGAATATATTGATGGTGAAAATAATGTATTGTAGAGAAATATATAATGATGAAAATGATGTATGGTAGATTAGAATAAAGATGGGAGATAATATAATGATGAAAAGTATGTATGGTAGATATTTATGATAAAGATGAAATATAATATTTTGTGTGTGTGTGTGTATGTACAGTCTACACACCTCCTCTGTCAGTGTAGTTCCATAGGTTGTGTTGTTATGTGTGTATATATGTACAGTATACACACCTCTTCTGTCAGTGTAGTTCCATAGGTTGTGTTGTCAAAGTGCCACTCAGTACACTGCTGGACTTGCTCTGTGTCGTTCACCACCATCACGTATTCACACTGAGACTTGCATCACAAACACAACACATGATAACACTATTAAATATTTATCACTACAACACAGCACAACACAACACAACACAACACACTGAGACCTGCATCACAAGCACAACACAATATAACACTATTAAATATTTATCACGAGACCACAACACAACACAACACACTGAGACATGCATCACAAAGACAACAGATGATAATACTATTAGATATTTATCACGAGACCTCAACACAGAACAAAAATAGGATCATAGTAGTGTATCTTAGTAAGAGAACTGAAAAGAGAAAACAACACAACACAACACTACACAACACAACAACAGCACAACACAACACAACTACAACACAACACAACACAGTGACAACATACTAGTAGAATACCTACAACACAACACAACACAACGTAACACACAACACAACACAACGAGTATACTGTATAATTATATATTGCTGCTGTATGTATTCCTAAAAAAAAAAAAAAATGGGAGAGAGAGAGAGAGAGTTCAATAAATTGTCAGTTACCATTCCTCCTCAAAAATTATAAGTAAGTCACCAATCATTCATTCTCCAAAACTCACACTTTCTCTAACTCTGGCTGGTTGGTGGTAGTGGTGCTAGGATTCTCTGTAGTGGTGCTAGTGGTAGTGGTGGTAGTGGTGGTGGGGGCAGAGAGTATAAGGGGTTTGGCTCCAAGGGGAAGAATACAGGTGTGGCCAATGTCAGGGACGAGGAAGGAAGGTCCAACGTAATGTGCTGGTAGTGTCATATACCCTGTGGCAGAATGACAAAAAAAAAAAAAAAAAAAAAAAAAAAAAAAAAATATATATATATATATATATATATATATATATATATATATATATATATATATATATATATATATATATATATATATATATATATATATATATATATATATATATATATATATATATATATATATGTGAATAAATTAGTCTTCTGTTGTTCCTTCCTGTGAATGAATGACCCCTCCCCCCCAAAAAAAAAATAATAATAAAATAAATAAATATATGAATAAAACATAAACAAGTAAAAAAAATTGATTACTATTGAAACAAACTAGAATCTTGTGATTGCGATAATAATAATAATAATAATAATAATAATAATAATAATAATAAAAAAATTAACTTCACTTTTGACAACGAGAACTATCTATCATACACCGATGAAATCAAACACAACAATGACTATGAAAACAACAACGACGACGACGAGCAGCATCAACAACAAACTATACTATACCCAAGACTTAGTTGAATTTCGTGACTCGTTCCTTGACTCAGACCCAATGGCCAGCTCTGTGGAAACAAACTGGACCAGACTTCGTGACTTTATACGTGACACAATGGACAAGCACATACCCACGAAAACCATCACACATAACCTGTCATTACCATGGTACAATAGACAATTAAAAAGACTACACAGAAACAAGGTAAAGGCATACAACAGAGCAAAACGATACAACGATACAGAACACTGGTTAGAATACAAAAACATACAGAAAACACTACAGAAAGAAACTAAACAAGCAGAAACTAAATACACATCCACTTTCCTCGCAGACAACACACAAAACCACAAAAAATTCTTCGGCTTTTTTAAAGCACGCAAACAAGACTCGACCGGTATTACAACATTACTACACAACAATTCCTTGGTTACACACCCACAAGACAAAGCCAACGCCCTTAACACACAATTCCAGTCCGTTTTTACCCATGAACATGAACACTTACCAGACATGCCAACACCATCACACCCACCTATCCCTCCCATTCATATAAACACCCAAGGAATTGAGAAACTCTTATCTGAGATAGACATACACAAAGCGACTGGACCAGACAATATACCCTGCAGGATATTGAGGGCTAACGCTAGCGTTCTTGCCCCTGTCCTGCAGGTTATATTCTCACAGACTTTACAGACCGGTGAACTCCCTCAAGACTGGCTTTTGGCAAATGTGACCCCAATTTTTAAATCCGGAGACAGAACCCTTCCCATTAATTATAGACCTATTTCACTTACCTCAGTCCCCTGCAAAATTTTAGAACACATTATTCATAGACACATAATGGACCACTTTGATAGGCAAAATATACTGACTGACAATCAACACGGTTTTCGGCCTAAACGCTCGTGTGAGACGCAGCTACTGGTAACTACTCATGACATCTTGCAGTCCCTCAATGACACAAAAATTAGACAGGTTGACGCCATAGTATTAGACTTTGCCAAAGCCTTCGACAAAGTCCCTCACCAAAGACTACTACACAAATTAGAATTCTATGGCATACAGGGACAACTTCTTCACTGGATTAGAACGTTCTTGACTACCAGAAAGCAACGTGTAGTTCTTGACGGTAGTCAGTCTCCATCTGTTCCTGTGACCTCTGGGGTACCCCAGGGCACTGTCCTGGGTCCCCTTCTCTTCCTTTCATACATTAATGACCTCCCACTTTCACTTTCCTCTACCACTAGACTCTTTGCAGACGACAGCTTAGTTTACAGACCAATTAAAGATAGGAATGACTACCTTCGACTACAGGACGACCTAACTGCACTTGAAGACTGGGAAGTCAAGTGGCAGATGACATTTAGACCAGACAAAGGCCATCACATCCGTTTTACCCGTGCCCATAATGTCATTCCATATACATACCAATTACACAACACCAACCTCAACACAGTCACTTCCCACAAATACTTTGGCGTCCACATCTCAGCGGACATGAGGTGGAACACACACATAGGTAGCATCAGGGCCAAAGCCCTGATGCCCCATAGGTTCTGGGGTTCTTGCGCAGGAACCTCAGGAGGTGTAACACAGACACCAAAATTATTGCATATAACACTTTCGTTCGGCCACATTTAGATTATTGCGACACCGTCTGGGACCCACACACTTACAATAATATCAATAAATTAGAGTCCATACAAAACAAGACTGCAAGATGGGCCAGACGTGATTACAGACACACTACATCAGTCACTTTGCTTAAACAAGACACAAAACTAGACCCATTAGTAACACGAAGACAGATACACAGACAACAGATGATATACAAAATCACAAACAAGTTAGTTGACATAGACAAAGACACATATCTACACCCTACAAGTATATGATCCACTAGAGGCAGCCACAACTTAAAATACCATACATACCAGACAAGCACTGATATATTTAGGCACTCATTCTCTCCCCGTAGCATCCAAGAGTGGAATCATCTCTCATCTCACGTAGTTAATAGCCCCACTCTTGACACGTTTAGAAATAGGATCACCAATCATTACCTCCCCAATCCTAATCCTCAACCCACAGTCCCTGACCCAATCCGCCCTTATCCTAACCCTCTTCCTAATCCTGCCCTGGATCCCTAAATCCCCCACACAACCCCCTCTGCGGGACCCTAAAACTTGAACTTGAATTTGAGGGATAGAAGCGTCATGGTGAAGAAGTTCCATTTCCCCGTTCCCAAAATGGACAGAACGTCATCGAATTTGTTGGTGGTGTCTTTCATATTGGTGGTCATTGTCCTTAGGAATATAATTTTTATTTATTTGTATCTATCTTTATTGATTTATCTTTTATGCATCTATTTCTGTGTTTTTCCTTCTGCCAGCCTTTCATGGATCTGTAAAAGAAATAAAAGATATACAGTTGTGGTGGGATTTTATGAGAGAGAGAGAGAGAGAGAGAGAGAGAGAGAGAGAGAGAGAGAGAGAGAGAGAGAGAGAGAGAGAGACTTATAGTACGTTTTAATGTTGTTGTTTTTGTTAATGGTGGGACAAACACATGGATACACTTCTTCTAAAGTTATAGTGTGACATAATTACCAAATCACACGAGGCGTTTCACTAGACTGTGTTACGGACAGAGGGTAGAGATATGGTACTGTACTAGTCGCTAGACTAGACTTGCCCCGACGTTAGTTATCAACAGAATAAAGTAGCACTGGGTGACAGGTATCTGACTATTAAAGTTATGAATTGTAAGTAAAAGTACAAACCAAGCCTATATTAAAGAATGATAACACGACCCAAAGAGACCGTCCAAACATATACCCAGGTACGGATACAATGAATAAAAATGATAGAGAAACTACTCTGACTTTCTATAATATATTGACAATATGAACGAACACAAAGACAAACAACTAACACAGAAAGAATTAATAAATGAAATCAGGATTCCCAACTATGACAGAATATGAGACAAAGTTCCCAGATTAAATAAGGCACTTGCAATAATCACTCAATAAATCACTACCACTGTACCATCACTTCAATAACCACACATCAATAATGCAAGGCACTAGATACACTTAAGCACAGAATTAATCACTCAATAATAATGGTTAGTTAGCACATCACTGGCATATATAATAATAGAACATCAATGCATCACAACATACACGTAATAATATAATAGTGGAAATATCAATGCACAAAATATATATAATAATAATAGTAATAGCAATATCAATTTATAAGAGAGTGACCCTATTTCACTGTGAGAAATATGTAGAAGTAAAAACAGTTATACTTATCATATAAATTATGCGTGTCTCGTCCCGAATCTCACAACACTCACTCACTTACAAAACACAAACTGTGTTGTCCCAAGCCTCACTGGTATCTAAACCCCACAGGCTTAACTCCCGCTCTTATATACAGTTGGCTCCACAAAGAAAAGTGATCATGTTACAACAGAGTCATAGGCGCATCTCCGAACTGTTCTGTTAACGCAGACTTAAGCACACATCATGCATACATTCCCGTTTCTACAACTATTGGAAGTCAATAGAAATAAAAACGGACAATCTTCCCTTGGCCACCTGCAAGAGGGGGGGGGGATGCATACGAATCTAGAAAACATAACAGGCCACGACACTCTCGACCTTTTGACAAAAATACACAAAGAAAATGGAGTGAAATAGATGAGCTATCTTCGGACACAACACAGCCGGATGTAAGCCTCTGTTCCCACACTCACATCCACAGTCAATTAATAGGATAGCACTACTTACAAATTAATAATAATTCAGGCACGCGTAACAACTGTTTCACTCAACTTGGTGTTTCGTGGGATCTATATACTTGGCCAACCTGAGGGATATTTCACCCAACCAACCGCGCTCCCTAGGTTTAAGGGGGTGCAGGAATAGGGGAACACGCTTGGGGGGGGGGGTGCTGGAGTAGGGGACAGGCTTGGGGGGGGGGGTGCGGGAGTAGGGGGACAGGCTTGGGGGGAAGGGTTAGGGGGATGCGGGAATAGGGGACAGGCTTTCTACCCCCCCCTAAGCCTGTCCCCCTATTCCCCCCCCTCCCAACCCCCAACCCCCCCCAAGCCTGTCCCCTACTTCCGCACCCCCTTACTATAATGTTACAAAGAGTTGCCCATTTCACCTAACCTACTCTGGAGTCAAAATATCTCTATACTTTTTTTTCCATTTAAAAATATTGATAACACTTGATAATCATTGAAATGTAGACCATCATGCACAATTCATTATACAAGAAAATGTGTACATGATAATTAATGTTTATACGATATATTTATTTCAGTTATATGACGGTGATATGATATATGTTGCAGCTGTTGTCTTCTGGCAAGCAATCTCTTCATCTCTTCTTCTTACCATGTGTCAACAGAAAAGGAAAGATTTGCTTTTATGTTTTGTTGTTAACGGCAAGCGATATATAGGCAACAGAGAGAGAGAGAGAGAGAGAGAGAGAGAGAGAGAGAGAGAGAGCAGGCAGTGAGTTAGTGAGGGCTGTCTGTCATTTTTAATGAGGATCTAATCCCATAATTGTCCAGACGAGATCTGGCAACGTAGCAGTCAGGTAAATCTCGGAAGTGGCCAACGCCTTAGCGCTCAGTATATTTCAAAAAGACTATATAGTGACATATTCGCCCCACTGCGCTGCAAAAAGAACGGGGTCCCTAGGTGGGTGGTGGATGTGTGGGTATTTACTGTCTCACCAGACATGCAGATGAACACACACCCAGGCTCTCTCTCTCTCTCTCTTAGGTCTCATTGATTGTTGAAGGGATTAAAAGGAGACTGGACAGCTGCAGGTTCAACATGAGAGTGTGAATGTGCACTCAACTATGCGGCATGACCCACCCTTACACAATTGTGTTTTCGTGTGTGTGTTTATGTTTGTGACGTGTTCACTAGCCACTATACGCCATAGCGCTTCCAACTCCCCAAGGGGCTGTTACTTGAAACTCTCTACACCTCATCCTCTCCTTTTCACCACATTTTCCTTCCTTCCTTTTTTCCTTTTCTTTTTTTCTCTCTGTTGATAGAAATTATTGGTAGATTGATACAGATGAAGGAAAGGAAATGAAAAGCAAACAAGAATGAGGGAAGAAAGATGAAAGGCGTGATACGAGTATAAGAGAGGAGAGAGAGGTTTAATGTGGTGTCGGATAAGAGATGGACAGTAAAAGGAAAGGGAGGAGGGAATGAAGAAGGAAACATTCCCTTAATAATTAATAAATTCTCCTCTCGTCTCTCTCTCTCTCTCTCTCTCTCTCTCTCTCTCTCTCTTCTCTCTCTCTCTCTCTGAACTTCTACCCTGTCCCTCCATTCGATCATTAATAATAATGATAATAATGATGATAATGATAATAAGAGAGAGAGAGAGAGAGAGAGAGAGAGAGAGAGAGAGAGAGAGAGAGAGAGAGAGAGTATAAGCAGAGAGAGTGTTAATTGCTTCTCAGGTCACGGAGTTTGACAGATACAGGCCCGACGTTGTCACATATACACTTAGGTGCCGAGAGGGTGGAAAGGTAATTATGGCCGCGATTGTACAGTATGTGTATATGTATTAATATATATGTTTGTGTGTATGTATGCATGTATTTTATATATATGTTATTAAATCTCTGTATATTTCCTCATTTATCTACGTAATGTATTTTTCTCCAATTTGTTTTTGTGTCTATTTGTTTTTCATTCCCATTTTTGCCATTATTGTTTTATTGTAATATGTACATTTTCAGCTGACCAGCTGCTACTATTTAATAAACCGATTATTATTATTATTATTATTATTATTATTTTTACATATACACACACAGACACACACACACACACACACACCTATAGCCTATACATAAATCGAATGAAATATATAGCTCTTAGCCTCTACATATTGCCCAGTGATAAGTAAGTCAGATAGAGAAATACCAAACAAACGTCAGTCAGTGTGATTCCATACCATCCAACCCAGCCAGAAAAAGGTACTATAGGCTACCTCTGAGAAGAAGACCCATTCATACAGGTAGAGAGACACAAGTTTATTACGACACCAAACACCAATCTACCATCCTACCCACCATTACCACTTTTTATAATGCCAGTAAAATGCACTATACCTATAGTTTGGATGAATCAGTTGCTCCAGCTTTATATTAATACTGAACACACACACATACACACACATTGACAACGCTAGAGTGATCATAATTATTATATTGTTCACAGTGATTTGCCAGAGTGAAGACCAATCACGTCACTCCATTCTGCCCACGTGATCTTGTTTATGTGATGTGATTGGTTGTGGTCTCTCTGTAATAATTTCTTTATAGTATATTTATGAAATTCTCGACGCAACACCAAACCTTCTATTCTCACTCTCACACACTCTCTCCACTCTCACTCTTCAGTCTCCAACCGTCATCAAACCCTCCGCTCTCACATCTCCACACTCTCGCTCTCTCCACTCCACCAGCTTTCTCCACGTTTCACTCTCTCCACTCCACAGTCCACACTTCTCTCCACTCTCACTCTCTCCACTCCACTCTCTCCACGTTTCACTCTCTCCACTCCACACTCTTCACTCTCACACACTCTCTCCACTCTCCCTCCACCATCGTCGTCTACACCACGGCTGTTCTTGCATACTACCCACAGTCTACTCTAGGTTTTTGGACTACCACGTAATTTTACCAACGAGTGAAGTGTGTAATATCCAGTAATATCCACACACACACACACACACACACACACACACACACACACACACACACACACAACCTTATCAGCCTATTTTTTACTTTCTTTTATGCACTTCAGCATCGTGACATGGGTAATTTAATCTTAAAACCGA
>JAWQEG010000295.1:90000-92500 GCA_033782935.1 Petrolisthes cinctipes
TACCAGCACACCTGAAACAGTGTGGACTGTGAGCCTCACCACACAAAACGTCACTGTCTCGTCGGCTCACCATGCACCTCCAATCAGGATCTATAAAAGACCACTACCATACCCAAGACCACCAAGCTCTGGCACGAGACAAACTAGTAAATAATACAACCATACTAGACAAAGAAACAGACAGCAGACGACTCTCCTACCTAGAAGCAATTTACATAGAAACCCTACAACCTTCTATAAACAACCAGACACAAGACCTCCAAATACTACCCTCCAGAAAACGACACACCACCATTACAGTCAAGATACCCACCACACCTCCTACACCTACTGACCCACCACAAGCATCTAACATCTCACCCATCACCAACCAACAACTCAGACGAAGCGCCAGAATCAGACGTCACCCCCATCCACCAATCACTAGGCCTCTGATATGGTGGCCCCGCCCACCCCACATACGGAAAATGGATAAATACCTCTCACCCACCCAGAATCACCACTTCTTCCTGAAGATGTCCAACGTACTGGACGAAACGTCGACCTCCCCCAACAACTCAACATTTGCCTCACTTATCCACCATCTAAGTGAAGATTTAAGAAAAACTGTTAGATCCATTGAAAGCATAAATAAAAAACTCATAAATGCAGAACAAGCCATATCCTTCAACCTCGTTTGTTTAAAAGATAAACACACACACACACTCTCTATCTCTCTCTCAACCATACCATACCACCTATACAGTCTCACACCATCATCTCTCTCACCCTCCCAGTGATGGAGATGTTTCAGGAATGTCACAGATCGGCTGCAGGAATCATCGTCTTCCTGCCCTGGACATTCAGTATGATGATGTTGGGAGGACTGGCTTACCTCTACAGAAACTGGAGATACCTTGTACTGACCACCTCCCTCCCTTTACTACTCCTCCTTCCCCTTCAGTGGTGGGTATAGTGAAGGGTAGGCTTCCTATTATTATTATTTTTTGTTATTAAAAAGAGACAATAAAAAATGCACTGACTAATACTAGTGTTCCCTGACTATTAATAATGTTTCCTAACTATTAATAATATGTTGTTGTTGGTTCATTGATGAGTCACCACGTTGGTTAATAGTAATAGTGTTCCCTTACTAATAATGTGGTCTCCTAACTATTAATAATGTTCTCTAACTATTAATAATGTCATGTTTTAGGTTCATTGATGAGTCTCCGCGTTGGTTAATAGTAATAATGTTCACTGACTAATATTAGTGTTCCCTGACTATTAATAATGTTCTCTACCTATTAATGTGGTTCTCTAACTATTAATAATGTCTGATTGTAGGTTCATTGATGAGTCACCACGTTGGTTAATAGTAATAGTGTCCCCTAACTAATAATGTGGTCCCCTGACTATTAATAATATCATGTTTTAGGTTCATTGATGAGTCACCACGTTGGTTAATAGTAATAGTGTCCCCTAACTAATAATGTGGTCCCCTGACTATTAATGATATCATGTTTTAGGTTCATTGATGAGTCACCACGTTGGTTAATAGTAATAGTGTCCCCTAACTAATAATGTGGTCCCCTGACTATTAATAATATCATGTTTTAGGTTCATTGATGAGTCACCACGTTGGTTAATAGTGAGGGGTCACCATGATCGGGCACTTCAAGTGTTACAGAAAGCAGCTCGTTGGAACAACACTTCCCTCCCACCAGAACACCAACTGAGGAAACTTATGACAGATATTACAGAAGAGGTAAAGTATTATTTATGTATATATATATATGTGACCTTTACATTATAGAAGAGGTAAAGTATTATTGTATGTATATATATATATGTAACCTTTATATTATAGAAGAGGTAAAGTATTATTGTATGTATATATATATGTAACCTTTATATTATAGAAGAGGTAAAGTATTATTTATGTATATATATGTAACCCTTTATTGTTTGTTGACTTGAGGACATACAAATAACAACAGTACTTCACATTACAATAAACCTACAGTATAAGTAAACAAATCTTCATAATATTTCACACTCGGCATTTTAAAACAAGTTATCGAAATCTTTACATACTTTTTATATACGGTACATACAAATGAATACCAGATAAATATTTCGTGTACCCTAATAATTCTGTAGCCCTGTAGTTTACATTTATTGTCCTATTGTGTGAAAATTTAACTGAAGATTGTTGTTGTTGTTGATTTTTTTATCATATTGTGAGAAACTAACTCACAGTCGTACAAGATGAGTGGGGATGAGAATGTTGTTACTCTCATTAAACACTTCTTCGTCCACTTCTCCATGCTATTCAGGTGAGGAGGCATTTCACTTTAATTAATTTTGTAGTAGATCATCATTTTCTTTCGAGAATCCTATAAATATACTGGAATAATGATTAATAGATCCCTTTTTTTGAACAATATTACATCAGTTAGTTTTTCGCTAGTAGTGAGATAATTTCACTTCACATACTCTAAAAAAAAAAATAGCATTC
>JAWQEG010000295.1:97500-130000 GCA_033782935.1 Petrolisthes cinctipes
TCATTTATTCGGTCTTTCATTGATGATATGGTATATTAACTACATTATAGTGACTCACAATATATGAATAAGTATTTCTTTAACCGATATATCAGTGAATGGCTGATTAAATATAAATACATTTCGGTTAAATGGTGAAATGAGTTAGATAAACAAAACTATCGTTGGCACTCATCCACAGTCACCTTCTTATAATATATATATACAACGTACTTAATCTCTATTATGATCATTATTTTATGTTCACATTGTTCAGTATGTATGTATGTATGTCACACTAGAGTAATGTGTGTGTATATATGCATGTCACACTAGAATATGTGTGTATGTATGTATGTCACACTAGAATAATATGTATGTATGTCACACTAGAGTAATATGTATGTATGTCACACTAGAGTAATATGTATGTATGCCACACTAGAATAATATGTATGTATGCCACACTAGAGTAATATGAGTAATATGTGTTACACTAGAATATGTGTGTATGTATGTATGTCACACAAGAATAATATGTATGTATGTATGTATGTCACACTAGAGTATTATGTATGCATGTCACACTAGAGTAATATGTATGTATGTCACACTAGAATAATATGTATGTATGTCACACTAGAGTAATATGAGTAATATGTATGTCACACTAGAATATGTGTATGAATGTATGTCACACTAGAATAATATGTATGTATGTATGTATGTCACACTAGAGTAATATGTATGTATGTCACACTAGAGTAATATGTTTGTATGTCACACTAGAGTAATATGAGTAATATGTATGTCACACTAGAATAATATGTATATATGTCACACTAGAGTAATATGTATATATGTATGTCACACTAGAGTAATATGTATGTATGTATGTATGTAAGGTAAGTGGAGGGAGAAGGAGACAGATTACAGTTATATATATTTGTCTTGTTTAATAAACCAGTTTAAGTTTAATTTCTTTGCATAATTTTCCGTATGGACATTATCTTAGCCTTGTTAATTGATTTAACAAAACCTGCATAATTAGATAACAAGATACAATGCTTTACAAATCAGGGAAATGTCAATAACTGTGGATAGAAACATACTATACAAGTACGTATGGGAGTTCAAAGCGCGCGCCAAAGGGCATTTCAAAATGGCCGCCGAGCAGGCTGGCTGGCGACGCTCCTCCCCTATCTAATAACACAGGGTCGATCGCTCTATGTGTATAGCTCTGTGGTTGACCCTTCCCATCGCTGATCCCATCAAACATTTTTTTAATATTATCATCATTTTCTTGTTATTGATATGTTTAATAAAGTAATACAACTCTTTATGGTATATTTGTGACTGCAGTATATACTGTGGTTATATAAAAATATGCATAGCATTATTTTTTAGAAGAATATTTCTGCACCCAATGGGATTGTCGACCACCACCACAACAACACTCCACTCCAATCTTCAGCGTTACTGTTCCATATCAAACATTTTACCATCAATTTTAGGTAAGTGAAACTATTTTTTTAGTTAGCCTTGTATGGTTTTTGTTGGTTATGTGAGTGACTATATATTTTTTAAGTAACAGGAATTGTATACATGGTCTTGGCTGTAATAACTGACCTTACCCAAGTGGCTGTGAAACTAGCCAAATGTATAGGAAAATACCAATCTATACCCCATAGCCTGCATAGCACAACTGGGAAAGGCAGATGTAAAGTGTACATAAAATCTGTAAAATGTGATTAATATAAGCCTATTATACTTAGCCAAAAATTTTGGTAGGTTAGGATATGGTCATGTATCAGATAGAATATGATGCTCTAGATGGTTGGGCAGGGTAGGTTTACTATGTTTAGTTTGCAATAGGAGTGTTTGGTAATGATGTTGATGTTTTCAAGTTTATTGTTTAATAATTATTTATATTTTGGGGGGGGAGAATTTGGCAATTAATGAGATCGGCACTTATGCAGTCACTTGGTTAGGTCTGGAAGATTGCTGCAGTATTGTATATATAGTATAATATAGGGAGGAGGATATATATTATTCAGTCTTTTTTAAATTTCAGATTCGCATTATGGACTTCTACATGGACTTTGACTTTCCCCAAGACCGATGGTTATTTTACCAGAACATACAAAATGCAAATGGTAAGGAAAGAGATTATGCTATCTTTCAGTTTCTTACAGTTAGTGTACCGTAGTGGAAAAAGCTCATTACTGAGCCTGTGACTCTGTCTCTTTCTTGTCTCATTTTGTTGGCAGGTGTGCGGGTCAGACTTTATTAGCTCATTAATTAAATCTTTGCTTTAGTAGTGACCAGTGCTCATCCAGTATTTTTTCCAATTGTTCAGCTGTGTTTGCATAGAGGACACTGTCCAGCAAGCTCACCCCAATGTTGAATAGCTTCATTAAGTTTCCTCATAGAGTATATTCGTTAATTACTTGGAGAATTCTTTCACTGCAGTCTGTGTCATAATGTCCACATAAGATTTTATGTTCTTTAATTAAGTCCCCATATGATCTTCTATATGCAAGTGATGGCAAGTTCAGCTGCCTCAATCTCTTTTACATTGTTCATTTTTCCTCATTCCAGGTATCTTGGAGGAGCATCAGAGGAGACGGCGTATTCGTAGGGTAGTCAGTGATCGTATGAATCCATTTGTTGCCATGGAAGATCAGGAATGTATAGCAAGATTTCGCCTTCGTAAAGATACCATGCATGATCTCATCCAAGAAATACAGGATGAACTTTTGGTGACACAAGATAGAAAAGGTTAGTACTGGCTGCTGCGAGTGTCAATACTGATGCATGTTTTTTTTTTTTTTTTGACAATTATACTTCTCATATTTCTTTCCTTTAAACAATTGTATTGTATGCTGCCTTACTTTTTGTTGAGACTATGAATTTGATGTTTGTAATAAAGGCTAAAAATATTATTTTCTTATTATATATGGTAATAAAATTAATGTATGTTTCTGGTTTTGCAGGCGTTCCTATCCCCCCTCACCTCCAGGTGCTCATTGCTGTAGCTAGTATGGGAAATGGGAGCTACCAAATAGTTCAAGGAGACTGCTTCAGTGTGTCACAAACCAGCGTCAGTCGCTGTGTTGCAAGAGTGTCTTGTGCAATTGCTAGACGTAGGGAGACCTACGTGAAATTTCCAGAAGCAAATGCTACGAGACAAACAGTTGATGACTTCTATGCTATTGCTGGCATGCCGGGTGTGATTGGGTGTATTGACTGCACGCACATACCTATTTTAAGGCCATCCAGCAATGACTCGGAGTTATATCGATGCAGGAAAGGATACTTCTCTCTTAATGTACATGCAGTTTGTGATGCAAAACTACTTTTTACAAATGTAGTTGCACGTTGGCAGGGAAGTGTCCATGACAGTAGGATTTTTGAAAATAGTATGATTTGCCAATTATTAGAAGAGGGCAATTACCAAGGCCATTTGCTTGGTGACAGTGGATACCCCTGCAGAGGGTACCTGTTGACACCAGCACCAACACCAAATGATAGGCCTGTAGGCCAACATGTAGAGGCATACAACAGGAGTCATGTCAAAACACGCAACACAGTTGAGAGGGCTTTTGGAGTTCTTAAACGTAGATTTGCTGCTTTGGGAAAAATAATGAGAACAAAATTGAGTACTACAAAAGCGATAATTGTGGCAGTAGTAGTATTACACAACTTGGCTGTGAATACGAGAATTTTAGAGGAAGATGTTTATCTGGGTGATGAGCAGGCAAATGGGGCACAAGAATATGCTCCTGAAAATCCAAGAAGGAATATCATTGGCCATACTAAACGTGATCATATTATTCGTACTTCCTTTTGAGATGCTTTCGAATAATGCACTCCATTCAATGCCTTTTTCTTCAACACCATAAGACCCCACAGGGCCTGATGGTAGGACAATTATATTTAAGATAGAAATAATATCGTTATTTTACTATGTACAGTATATTTATCCAAATATATAGTATTTTTATATAGCATATGATTATTCTTATTAACCTCACACCAACTACTATTGAATTATGTCTGGCAGGTTACACAATACCGTAGCTTATAATAATACTGTACCTTATAATAATACCATAGCTTATACTACTGTATGTATGGCAAAAGTAAGTAGTGTATATTCACTTCATTATATGATCACGGTAGGTAATGGTAGACCGTTAACTACAGTACTTAAAGAACAATTACCACTCTTAGCAAGTAGTGTGTAAATGAAACCTGTGGCCAATCATAAATGTCTGCTGATTGTAGATAGGTAAAGAAAAGTTGCATTCCACTTCAAGAAAGACAAATATATTGTGAGAAAGGAATTCACAGACAGTAAAACAATACTATAAAAATGTTACAATAAACAATAACACATAAATATTTCATAATAATACCATACATATATAAGTATTAATATAAAATATACGCTTTCATAACGAGCAAGGGACATGAAATCACGGACTTTAAAAAGTACTACATATATGAATAATAATACGTACATAAATTATAATATATTAAAATAAATAATTATATATTAAAAGCTTTTAAAAATCAAGCAAGAGACATGAAATCATAGAATATAAAAAATACTATATAAATAATATGTTAATATTAATAATGATTCATACAGAAATTATAATATATTAATATAAATAATAATACATGTATAAATACTAATATATTAGAAAAGGCTTTTAATGACAACTGTCAGTACACCAGTACTACTGTTTTAATGTTCATCAAATGTTGGACATTGTTGTTACTGACAAATCTGCGTCATCGTCACAAAATAAATACCATATTAATATGCAATGACTAACTTGAAGGAACGAGCCTATATTGTCTTGTGGGGACTAATGGTGGTGTGGAATGTTATAGCAACAAGGTGACGTGCTTAAATTCCACCCTAGTGATATTATTCTTACCTGCAGTAACTATCATTATCGTTATGATGTAGAACATGAAACAAAAACTCCACGAAGTGTTACTATTATCTTTGACCTATACTGAGCATTAATAAAAATAGCACCTAGCCAAGACTTCTGCATTACAGCTTACAGTTCCCTACATTGCCTCCATAGGCTCCATAGAACACCACACCCAAGCACTCACCACTCCTCAATCAACCACCCACTGACATGAATCATATTGGTGTGTGTTTCGGATACTAGAGTCGACGACACTGGAGGTTCACACCTTGTGGGTTACAACGCTGGAGTGATGAACGAACGCGGCAGTGGAGGAGACAGTACTATACACAAATAATATCATCTCTTACACCCTGCCTACCCCAAACCAGTCTCCAGAAGCATATTCATACTCAAATCACTCACCAATCCATCAAAAAACTTAAGAACAACACCCTGCTGTATGCACGACCCCCTGACATCAATCCATCAGAATCCTCCCTTCCCCGTGAGGACAGAGTCCACCTGGCCAGGCTGCGAAGCAGCCATCATCCGGCCCTTTTGACATATCAAAGGAAACTAGATGGAGCCATCGCAGACACCTGCCAGGATGCAACACAGCACCCCAATCCATTAAACACATTATGGAAGACTGCAACTCACACAACGACACTCGCCAACAACACAAGATACATTCAATGAGGGCACTGTGGGAAAGCCCGGTTCAAGCCATAGCCTTCCTCAAGAGCTCGGGGCTTCTCGGTCAGACAGCTTGAGGAACTTCAACAGCAACAACAACAACTTCTGGAAGAATCCATGAAGCCACCCTGGGGACCCGCACAGGACAAATCTGGAAGTCATCAATGCCAATGGGCCAAAAGGCCATGATGTGCAAGGATGTGAAAGGTAGTACTGAGACATGATATCAGATGACACCGCCAAGCAGGAAAGGGACTCAGGAAGTCGATGTAATCGATGCCACCAACGGATCATCAAGGACTGGCGTTGGAGATCAGCGTCCACCAGGAGACTGGGGATTGGGGAAGACCTGAAGGCTCCGGTCGCCAACCGTGCCCCAGCATGATGAACAGGGTCTAAGACTCTGAGACGGGCATCCGTGGCAGAGGAGTACGCCTCACACTCATAGTCGAGTTTTGACCTTGTAAGAGCATGGTATAGGCGGAGGAGGGTGGCCCTATCAGCCCCCAGGCCCCAGGACGTATGGCCCAGGACTCTCAACAGGTTGAGAGCCTGGAGGCAAGAGACCTAAAGTGAACGCAAATGGGGAACCCAAGTCAAACGTCTGTCAAAAGAAGACCCAAACTTCGAGTCTCCTCGACACAACGTATCCGATGACCATCCATGAATAAGTCCGTATCGGGGTGGACGCCTGGGATGAGGCAGAAGTGCAGCAAACTTATTCACTGTGATCTTTTTCTATTCAACCAATTAGAAAAGTGCCATCTGGGAATTAGATACCACAATATTGGAAATAATATTTAAACTTAGTTTTACATACCATGTAATATTGGCAAAGTACTCCAGTATCTAGTGAATGAAAGAACGGGGGACAGCTGCTAATAAGATCAAATATGTGATTTCTTTTCACTATTTATAGTGGGAAGAGCTGTGAAGTTCAGGGGAATTGTATGGTTAAGAAATTAGTAAATGGAGACAAATAGGTAAACCTAGCCTAATACAAGAGGTACACACCTAACACAAGATACAATATATAGTTATTTTTAGGTTATTATTAAATTATACGGCTAATTAGGTTTGCAAATACTCAGGCAAACGAAAAATCTGTGAATTGGAATAAATATCGACCCCAAAGTATATGGCAACGAGTAATATATGACGACGCAGTTACCAGGCCAACGAAGGATATGACACGAGTTCCATGACAACTAATATGACGAAGCCGTTACCATGGCAACGACTAATATGGCAGATAAACAAACACGTCTATATTCTATTTTGTGTTTCCCACTCGATTTTTTTCACTTAAAGGAATAATATTATACTTTTAGTACATTAGAGTGCCTTCATTTCTCCAAAGTATACCAGGAAACAGCCTCAAATAGGTCATGATAAAAAAAATATTTTTGGCATGACGTTGCTTGGTAGGCTATAGTTTGTAAGAATCAGTTGCTGTAGATTTACCAACACTGTACTTCCCTCTTAATGAACGGCTCCTATCCAATATATATATATATATATATATATATATATATATATATATATATATATATATATATATATATATATATATATATATATATATATATATATATATATATATATATATATATATATATATATATATATATATATATATATATATATATCAGGCTAGCAACAACGGCTATAAGAACTCAGCGGGTACCACTATATATTATTAAAGGTAGGTATAGGGAAATTTTTATTAACTATGGGTAAAATGGTTAGAATTAACACATGTTAAATATTAGACATTAGTTTAATTCAACTCTACCGCTGAATTTCCTCCTTCCCTCTGTGTGTGTGTGTGTGTTCATTCAATTATTGTTTATTCACACAACAACAACTACTACTAAAATCAACAATATTAATAATTATTATACTTTGACCCAACAGATGGCATGACGACAGGATGTTAATAAAGGAAATCCGGGCGAATCCAGTAAGAAATCCGTTAAGAATCCAGAAAAGAAAAACGATAAACAAACTAAAAAGAAGAGCAAGAAAAGAGCATCAAAGGATTCTGCTGGAGGTAATAATAATAATAATAATTAAGGTAGAGTTGTTTGTAACTTTGTATGTATATTTGAACTACTGGTCACACGGCAAAACTAGTTAGGCCTACAAATTGTTAAGCAGTACATACAGATGTATGTTGATGGAATATTTCCAGCACATCGTCACTACACACTACACATCTACACTACCACTGCTAGACAAACAGTGCTCGTCTATATGTTAGAGTGGGAGTGTGTGTGGGAGGGTAAGCGGGAATATGCAGAGTATTGCACACAGAGCCAATCACAGCGCATGGCTCAGCTCTGCCCAATGCACTATGGATGGCAAGAACTTTGAAGTTAATAATAATAATAATAATAATAATAATAATAATAATACAAAGATGAAGAAGAATTCTATCACTCTTGTTCTCCTGGGTCAACAATATAAGAGTCTGTTTCAATATCGTACCCCAGTGAAAAAGGGAGGTAAGAATAGAGAGAAGATGAAACTCGAGAAACGAGTCTAGAAGCAAAGGAGAAAAAAAATTGAGTATGCATTATAGTTACTCGTACAGTAATACATCCATAGTGCACTGGGCGGAGCTGAACCATGCGCTATGATTGGCTCTAATTTCTCTGGATGCGATACTCTAAGAAACTTGGGGAATATACAAGCTGGTGAGGGGGCAACCGAAGGCTACTAACTTGACAACCCAATAGGGAAAGGATTGGCTAATAATAATAATAATAATACAATGGGTATTCTTAAACCTATTAGGACATACAGGTACAGTCGGCCTCAGGAAATAGTATACACCACTGTGATATCAAGGGTTCATAACAACTGGAAAACTTAGTACATCACTTTCCTAACACAAAACGTTTCTAGTAATGTTATTTGGCTAATACTTGAATCAGTCAGCAGAACAATCCCTACAGTATGTGCAGAATACAGACCTCTTTTAACCGATGCTCTGTGTACGAATACCTGAGGCCGACTGTACATATAATACAATGAAGTACAGTTATGTAAAAACATACAGACAGATAATAGAGAAAGAGATAAAATATAGTTGGATAAAAAGAAGTATTAAATATTTTGGGACAGATAGATATACATGCAGAGTACATCAATGATTTACAGAAATTTAGATTAATAAATAAACATGTAAACAGAGAGAGAGAGAGAGAGAGAGAGAGAGAGAGAGAGAGAGAGAGATATTATACGGATGGATAAAATATTAATACTCAGACGTTTGATACAGGTAGAATACACGTGGATATTCATGGGGAGACCGCCATGCAGAACACCCTCTATATCTGTCACAGTGTCCAGGAACTACTGTCATGGCGAGGGTATCCATGGACGCCAGGCGGGAAGAAACAGAAGAAGGCCAAGAAGGGGAAAAAATGAGGCCGGAAAAGGTGGCGAAAAGAAAGGAGAAATTTCTCCTTTAAAAATGAGGAAGTCGGTTAAAATGAGGAACACCAAGTACGAAGGAAATAGAAGGAAAGGAGGGACAGTAAACAGAAAGGAAATAGAAAGAATGGAGGGACATCCAACAGGAAGGAAAGAAGGGATAGCAAGTAAGCCAAGCAGTAGTAGTGGACTCTCTCTAACATCCACACCATACCTCTATACACAGAGCATGCAATATGGAGTGACAAGTTCTATGAGGATACCCGAGAGCAGAAGTTATATGATGCTTGGGCAATATATGGCACCACAATCGCCACGAACCCTTTTCATATTTATGTGGCTCGGCGTGGTGCGACAGTTAGTTTGAAATTGAAACTGCAATAAACATTTGTAGGTTCACTAAACATATCTGTGTTGTTTGTGGGAACAATAGGAAAACTGGACCTGAGCTACGTTTTCACTTCTTTTCAAAAGATAAGAAGAGGTACGTAAATGTTGGATAATATAAGGATATCAGCAAATAAATGTATGGGAGTGTGATTTCATGTATGGCACCGTATACCCGTTACATTTTTGCTATCCATACCTTAATTTCGGTTATGCTATGTCACATTAGATTTAAGATAGATCAAGTTTAGGTTTACAGTAGTGTAGAATTTAAAAAGCTTTATTTTTACGATAGTGATTACCGTATGAATAACGCATATTCCCTTGACCTTGAACGCCACTATCCCTCGTACTCTACTGTACGTCTTGGTCATCCATTACTTCACAAATATTCAAAGTTAATAATAATAATACCTTTCTTTTACCTCATATATAGGTTTTATCTGTAGTTTGATCATCTACCTTTGTCCTCCTTGACTTCTTTCTACATTCCCATGATTGTCCTCGTAATAAATAATTCCTTTGGGCTTAATGGTGTTAAAAGGGTTTGAAATTATATAATATGGAGAAAAGACAATGAGTGAAGAGGCAATGCAATGAAGAAAGTGGAATGGAAAGAATGATTTGGAGGGGGAGGAGAAAAGCAGAAAAAAGGAGTTAGAGGGAGGGAGGGAAGGTAAGGAGGAAGAGGTAATGAACTGAGAGAGGAAAGAGGAAGGAAGGAGGGAGGGAGAAGAGGAATGCAGGATAAAAATGGAGGAAATGGGAAAGGAGGGAGAAAAACCAAGGAGGGAAGAGATGAGGTAATGGACTGAGGTAGGGAAGAAGGAGAGAAGTAATGAATATTGGAAGGAAGGAAGGCGGGAAAAAAGAAAGGAGTTAATGGATACAGGAAGGTGAGGACGACGAGAGGGCTCACAGCCTTTAGTCCTCGTCTTTCTATATATATATATATATATATATATATATATATATATATATATATATATATATATATATATATATATATATATATATATATATATATATATATATATATATATATATATATATATATATATATATATATTGTTAGGTACGAGCTTTGTGACTCTGACTCGGTTTAGGTTTCATGTTTTGATCAGAGGAATCTACTGTCTCTATGCTATAAACCTATATGAGTTAAGATGTAAGTTTGCCATATCTAGTGGATTATATATATACTTTCTTGGGTATAAAATGTGTTACGATGTTAATGAAATGTAAATTACTATGGGGGGTAAAACACATTAAGTTTATTAAGTGGCAAGTTAAATGAATAACCGGGGAGGACATATTTTGTGGGTACCATTAATTAGATAGTGCCCGGCAACACTGTAATGGTTTTGGCGCCAAATGTGGCCTATATAAACTGGGGCAGAGCACCTGGAAATCAGACATCAACGTGGAAGAACCACAGCACTACCTCCAGCCCTGGCTTACGATTCTTTTGGTATGTAAACAGACCTTTGAGGGGTTCCTAGGCATAGGGCAGTGAACCACCTTTGACATAGGAGTCAGTAGGCTGTTTAGGACGGGAGTCAGGTCTAAGAATAATATTATTATTATAATTACTATTGTTATTGTGTATTGTCATGTGCTAGTGCTTAAGTGAGTGGGTTCTGATGTTTCTTTATGTTTAAGGTTTAGGTTAAGGGATATTTATGTGTATTAGTATTAAGGTTTAGGTTAAGGTGTTTTCTTTGTATTAAGTATTGATGGAATTGTTTCTCTAATTGTGATAAAATATATAATGTTAATTATTTAGTCTGAACTTTTAATTTGAACTTTCCTAAAGGAACTGTCCTCTCTCTGTGAATGGTCATTCAATTGTTTTGATGTTTTTTTGTTGTTTTCTGTTATGGTTTATGGAACGAGGCTTGAGAAAATACGTAACAATATATATATATATATATAAATATAAATATAAAATTGTTGGAGGGTTTGGAGGGCAACGTAAACTCCAATTTGCTCATAAAAGATCATACATCCTTTAAATATTAAATATAAGAGTTCCATGAAGAAAGCGTTGTCACATACACCCTCCTAGTGTGTGTGTGTGTGTGTGTATGTATGTTATTCGTGTATGTAGAGTGTATGTGTGTATTACTCGTATACAGTGTGTGTATATGTGTATAGTATATTCCCTTAAAGACCTTTCCACACGACATTACTACTATAGCGTCACTAACAATTTTTTTTATTTTTTTCACAGAATATATTTTATTTTGTGTGTGCACCATTCTTGACGGTTTACGAGAACACCTTTGCCTCGCCACCACAAATATCTGAATGATATTATTTTATTCTATATATAAGTGAGAACCAAGGAAAATAAATCCGCTCCATATTTTTATCGCACTCAACGTGAAGTAAAACTTGTGAGATATGTGTATGATTATTATAGCTCATTTCGTCCAAAGAGGTAAAATGAATGAGAGCGGTACAAATAATGTTTAGTTTCGTTCAACAGCACACATTAATTCATACACACACATTCTGGCATCGTGTGGAGGCTCCCAAAAGTTCGCAAATGCAAAGTATGGTTTTAACTGAAGAAATGTTTCAAGCAGAGAGTGGTATATGTGAACGAGCTATGTATATTCATGAGCCATTCACTGTTTGTGTGTGTGTTTAACTTTTTTTTTTTTTTTTTTTTTTTTTTGCGCCGTGGTGTTAATCAACATGCAGACAACAATTCATACGGGTAGGCGGAACCCATGAGAATCCAATGACTACACACACACACACACACACACACACACACACACACATAACAGAATGAAGCACAAGAATACAGACAAATATTTACATTATGATCTACTTAAATCCACCAAAACGAGGGTGGCGTACCAAAAGTTCCTCCAAAACCTGGTGGTTGTTTAACTGTAGTGACTGTGTGTGTATCTATCTGTGCTTAACTGTTGTGTGTGTGTGTGTGTGTGTTCACAAGCTCTTATTTATAATTCAGACTGTAAGGAGCTTCGTGTGTGTACGGTATTGGATTCGTGACGTCATTGTTGGCATTAACTACAAACCAATAGCAACAACATCAACAACAACAACCACAACTACAACAACATCAGCAACAATAGCAAAAACAATATCAACAACAGCAACAACAACATCAATAACAACCACACCTTTAACATCAGTAACAACAACAAAAACAACCACACCTTTAACATCAGTAACAACAACAAAAACAACCACAACAATAACAACAGCAACAACAACATCAACAACAATAACAACAGCAACAACAACATCAACAACAACAACAATAACAACAGCAACAACAACATCAACAACAATAACAACAGCAACAACAACATCAATAACAACCACACCTTTAACATCAGTAACAACAGCAAAAACAACCACAATAACAACATCAAAAACAACATTAACAACAATAATAACAGCCACAACAACTTCAACTATAACTGCAACTACAACAATAACAACAAAATCAACAACATTTGAACGATTAATTGGATCTTTACTGTTAATCCTTGTGGTTTATATTGGAGGGTTTATAGAACTGAGGATGTAAGGAGGCCAGCCTAGTTCTGGAAGACCCTGTAGAACGAAAGAGAAGGTGATAGTGAGGTGGGACAACAAACACAACTGAGGAGTTAATTCTAATTCTTCCAATCTATACCACGAAGGAGTTATACTGATTCCTTCAAACTATGTTACGAAACTAAAAGATCCCCTAATAGTAAGATGGAGGTTGTCTATCTTTTGGCATAGTTTGGAGAAATCTTTAGTCCCCCAATTCACACAAAGTTAAAAGTCAGATGGAGGTTGTCTGTTTTCTGGCATAGTTTGGAGGAATCTGTAGTCTACCAATTCACACAAAGTCTCTAAAAGAATGGAATGGAAATTTTCAAAATACAAAACAAACGGGTTCAAATAGTTTATAATTGTATATATTTTGTCGACAATAATTATGTATGCTTGTTTCTCTCTCTCTCTCTCTCTCTCTCTCTCTCTCTCTCTCTCTCTCTCTCTCTCTCTCTCTCTCTCTCTCTCTCTCTCTCTCTCTCTCTCTCTCTCTCTCTCTCTCTCTCTCTCTCTCTCTCTCTCTCTCTCTCTCTCTCTCTCTCTCTCTCTCCAAATATTAGAGTCGTTTCATGTATATTAAGTATAAGGTGACTGATTCCTCCAAACTATACAACAAAACAAGATACCTTGCTTGTATACTGAAGTGGTCTGTTTCCTGGCACAGTTTGGAGGAAACATTATTATTTCACTCAACCCAACACAAATGTCGCCCCCTTAAGACCCTGTGATCGTGTATAAAAATTGGAGGCTTCTGATTCCTCCTGACCATGCCACGAAACAAGCTCCTTCCATATAGGTGGTGTTTCCTGGTAATATTTGAAGGACTCATTTACCTCCAATTTTCTGATTACAACACAGGGTCCCTTAAGGAGGAAATTTTGTGTTGGTAAATCTGGAGCAACTGAATCCTCCGCACTATTCCAAGCAACAGAACACCATTATTTTTGTTCATCTGTTCCTGTTTCCTGGCATACTTTGGATGAATCATGGCACTCCAATGTAACAAAACTGAATTACCCCCTTAAGTGACCTTCCGTGACCATAAAAACAGTAAGTGAGATTTAGTCACACATGTTATTGAATATTTATATCACAATGATTTACTAAGCTCTTGTATTGCTAACTCTATAAATAATGTATTATTGCCTGTATTAATGTGATAGTATATATAATTGTAATAAAAGTATGATTATCTTAAGACTGTAAACAATGTATAACTACCTGTATTAATTTATAAATATGTATAATGTTTATATGTATGCAAGGACATCCGCAACTCATACCACAGCGTGATATAAGGTTGGATTATCATGCAATGTTAGACCAACACCGATATAAATTTTGCTAACACTGTGGTATACACGAGGACACACGCTGATCCATCCACCTTGACCATTGTGTGTGTGTGTGTGTGTGTGTGTGTGTTGGCTCTGGTTAAAACGTGTCTGTAATTGATTTGATGGTCTGGGTCTGTCTGTCTGTTGCACCTGCCACACTCTCACCTCCCTCCCAACTCCTTCTCCATAACCCTTCCTCCTCTTCAAACCCCTTATCCCTTCCCAACCTTTCGACAGGTCGTTGTACACCACTGCCCTTTGTACTAAACCTCTCCCCCTCCCTCTCTGGACCACGGCTTGCAACCATAACTGTTATCATTTATTAATAGGATTTTTTGGTATCCAGGCACATTTGTTGAGGTGCAGTCACGAGCACTAATGAGTATTCAGGTTTGCTTCGAATACTTATAGAGACAGTAAATAAATGCACAATATGATCTCTATTGGAATTAGTTCGCTGGTTAATTGGACTGTTCAAGGTTCCAACCAAAGCTGTATACATATTAGTGTTCGTGACTGTACGGTACTTGAATTACGAAAATAATTTTATCCGATATCAGTTGTCCGGACAATGTTATTCTGATATTATGGTTGTTTTTTCCACTTTTTATAGAACTCGTTTGTTTTGAACACCGGTACTAAAGAAAACATAGCGTCAACAGAATGGAGTAATTCCACCCACGGACCACATTTACCAAGTCAGTTCTCGTGCAGCCACTGTGACGTCATTTTTTTTAATTATTATTATTAAATCAGAAAGAAGGAAGGAAAAATAATAACAATGAAAACAAACTCCATGTTCCTATTGGCATCCTTCATTCACATAGTTTCTGTAATAGTTGAATTTAAATGGCTGAGGATTAAAAACTCTCTCTCTCTCTCTCTCTCTCTCTCTCTCTCTCTCTCTCTCTCTCTCTCTCTCTCTCTCTCATTTAATCACATGGATATTCACTCGCATACTTATTGAATGATATACACTAGTACCCATTCACTCATTCACACATACTCATTCGATCACTCACATACCCATTCACTTATATGCACTCATTTCCTAATACACACATAAACACACATACACACACTCATTAGCTCACACCTAGACACACGATCATTAATTCAAAAATATAAATACAAACTCACTTATACATACACAAATTTAATTCCTCGGACGAAATGAGCTTTAATAATCATACACATCTCTCACACGTTTTACTTCGAGGGTGATTGTGATAAAAGTATGGAGCGGATTTCTTTTCCTTGGTTCTCATTTATAGAATAAAATAATATCATTCCGACATTTGTGGTGGCGAGACAAGGCAGCATATTCCCTCCAAGACCTTTCCACACGACATTACTACTATAGCGTCACTAACAAGATTTTTATTTTTTTCACAGAATATATTTTATTTTGTGTGTGCACCATTCTTGACGGTTTACGAGAACACCTTTGCCTCGCCACCACAAATATCTGAATGATATTATTTTATTCTATATATAAGTGAGAACCAAGGAAAAGAAATCTGCTCCATATTTTTATCACACTCAACGTGAAGTAAAACTTGTGAGATATGTGTATGATTATTATAGCTCATTTCGTCCAAAGAGGTAAAATGAATGAGAGCGGTACAAATAATGTTTAGTTTCGTTCAACAGCACACATTAATTCATACACACACATTCTGGCATCGTGTGGAGGCTCCCAAAAGTTCGCAAATGCAAAGTATGTTTTAACATAACAGAATGAAGCACAAGAATACAGACAAATATTTACATTATGACCATCCACCAAAACATCCACCAAAACGAGGGTGGCATACCAAAAGTTCCTCCAAAACCTGGTGGTTGTTAAACTGTAGTGACTGTGTGTGTATCTATCTGTGCTTAACTGTTGTGTGTGTGTGTGTGTGTGTTCACAAGCTCTTATTTATAATTCAGACTGTAAGGAGCTTCGTGTGTCTACGGTATTGGATTCGTGACGTCATTGTTGGCATTAACTACAAACCAATAGCAAAAACATCAACAACAACAACCACTCAATCAACTGAACATTGTTGTCAGACAGCCACAGTTTCACTGACCTTGCCGTGTGACACAGAGCACCGTCCTGAAGAAAGTTCTGGTACGCCACCCTCGTTTTTGTGGATTTAAATAGGTCATAGTGTAAATATTTGTCTGTATGCTTGTGCTCCATTCTGTTATGTTTTCGTGATGTGTGTGTGTGTGTGTGTGTGTGTGTGTGTGTGTGTGTGTGTGGTTGTAGTCATTGTATTCTCATGGGTCCCGCCTACCTGTATGTATTGTTGCCTGCCTGTTGATTGACGCTACGGCGCAATTAATTAAAAAAAAAAAAAAAAAAAAAAAAGACGTCCCCCCAGGGCCCCCTCTGTGGATGCTACCAACACCTGATGTGAGCTTCACACCTACTTCCAAGTCGGAACTGCCTTCTCTACAGCGGCAGTTGGCTCTGGAACACATAGAAACAGTGACGTTCTCCATCACAGATCCATACTGCCTCTACACTGATGACTCATTGCAGGTGGATGGTACAGCAGGTTGTGCCGTTTTCTCGCCTGACCTAGAGTCAGCTCCAGGGGGCTGGGTTGGCTGTCGTCTCTGTAACCACTCTAGCTCAACATTGTGTGAATTGTATGCCATTCTGGATGCTGTTAGTCTTGTTTGTCAACGTGGAGTGAATACTGCCATTTTTTGTGACTCCAAACCTGCCCTTCATTCCCTCTCTAGTGTTCAGCCCACACACTCTACTGTTATTCAGCAGATATTATCGTTTTTGGCTTTATTGCGTCATCGTAACTTGACTGTCAAATTTTTATGGGTGCCAATGTAATGGCCGGACCTGAGAGTTAAAGGCGGAATTTGAAAGCTACGCCAGTGGAGTACTTCTTTGGCTTACCCGGTAGAGTTACCACCTGAGATATCTCTGGTCCGAGGTTCGATTCCCCGTGGGTACGACTAAAATTTAAATGGATCAATTTCTGGGTCTGACTTACTTGGTTGATTTGATTCTTCCTTGCTTGATTGATTTGGATTATTACACCAACCCATGTAGGTTTACGTCACAATGATACAGTTAACAGACTCGTGAAGGAGGCTTGCCATCTGCCTCCTCGTGGTGTTGGACGTCCTCTCTCCCTGACATGTTACCTTTCTAGAGTTTGCTCCGCCTGTGACGGTGATGTGAGAATGATGGATAATTTAATTTATAATATGATAATTATAAACTTACCTTGCCTGGTTTAATTTATGATCTTCGTTGGTTGGCTGCAGCGAAGATAAAAGTCAGGGTTATTTCCCCGTTAGGCCTCAACCATCCCGCACATAGAATTTTTAATGTTCTGGGGTTCTTCCCGATATATATGTATTTATATATAGATAACAAATCTACTGGTGCATTCAAACAACCAATTGCAATTTTCTATATTTATTTAATTCCAGTAGCCAACATGAATAATTAAATTTTCACACACACGCATACACTCGCATAATGCTAGCGAGCTAACTTGCTTAACCGTGCTCTCGTTCGAGTCGCTTCATCCCGCTCGTATACGTGACGATAGTCTAGCTTACGTTAACACTGTAGTGATTCTATCAATGCTAACACTCAATTTATATATATATCACAGGTGCTGTTTTCTGGACCTCCTACTCAATTACTTAATATCAATGAATTTTCAAGCTAACGCAAGTTTGGAATATTTTCTAATGTCTCACACTTGGGAATTTATTTTCAGAGTCTCGCAACACACACTCGTAATTTTTCAAGACCAGCTCCCCTCTCACCTTTTAATTTTTATTTACTGATCACCGTCGATGCGATTGACCAGTTGTACAACTAAAAAGCCTTGTGACTCGTGGTAATATCCAACGACTCGACGTTTACGTTGTTCCTTCCCCACTCAACACATGGAGGTTAATTAAGGCAAGCGAGGAGCTAGCTTATACGAGTGTTGTCTCCAAGTGTCCTGTCCAAACTGAACTATATTTTTCAACATTAACTGATAGGCTGGAAGTTCAAATCTTTCCTGGCTCCTCCCCCCTATCTGTGTTCGTTTTTCCTAACTGGCTACGATTTACATCTTATCCACTCATTCCTTAGTTATACATGCAATTTCAATTTACCTATGGCGTACTATTAATTCCCGATAATTTCCCTCCACTTCACGATCATTTGCAATACCATAAGTTACCCTGGTAGCATAATTTATTAATACAAGATGTAGTTAACCTACGAACACCTTATAGGACTGGACATTGGCAAATTTCAGTTGAGACCTGACCCTTTACCTTTTTTTCTACCTGGTCTATTTTAGGCTGCGGGTTAAACTACCTGCGGATTAAGACTGCACCCACATCTTAACCCACTCCTACCTCCATTGTTCTTCTCCTGGGAAACTTCCAGAACATTCTATGCCTTGACACAAGTATGGAATTTTCCCCCTCTGTCAGCCTATTAATTATGCTTACATACGCAATAATTTACATTACCTTACGAGTCTATGGCTGACTCGTGACACCGCCGCTCTCCTCCCTGTACGGCCATGCATTACGAGTTTGTATGTCGTCACCTTCATCAGGGCCTCATGGTTCGTGGGGCACAATGTAGTCTCTGCTCGTTTGAGGCTTGACTACCGGCCACTGTGGCAAGTTGCTGGGATGCAGGGTGAGCCTCCCTTCACTGTAGCTTGTGTCGAGCACCTCGTGCTGACACTATAGAACACTATTGCCTGGCCTGCCCCACTGTCCGACACTTGCTGCCCCGGGGCCTGCCTGCTGAACCACCAGGTGTTAGAGGAACTTCTGGTATGCCACCCTCGTTTTGGTGGATTTAAATAGGTTATAATGTAAATATTTGTAAATATTCTCGTGTTTCATTCTGTTATATTTCGTGATGTGTGTGTGTGTGTGTGTGTGTAGTCATTGGATTTTCATGGGTCCCGTCTACTATTATGTTTTGTTGTCTGTCTTTTGATTGATGCCACGGCTCAATAAAAAAAATATCAGGTCTCTATATTCCCACAATAGTCTCTCCAGTTCCTGCTTCATATCGTCTAATAGTTGCCAACATTCTTCTTTCCCCCCATGCATTCCAATTGGGAGAGATATCTACTACTGCAACGCTTCTCATCCGTCCTATCCTCGTAGATATCCTCATTTTCAATATCTCCGCTCTTCTTCTTCCTTCTTCAACCATATTTACTTTTATATCAGTCCTAAGAACTACCATCACTCCATCCCCCCCTCCCCCTCTTTCCCTCTCTGTCTCTTCTCCACACCTAATCAACTGTCCCTCTTTTCTCTTTATTATTTCCTTCCTGCTTGCTGTCTCCTCACCTCTCCTTTTTCTGGCGCTATATGACCACGCTGTTGCGGCGCCTAATAGCAATCAGTCAGTCAGTTCTCCACATCTGATATCTGCCTCCATCCATTCCAAGCACCTGTATATCCTTTCTGAGTTTTGTTTCCACTATGGACATCATAATATTATCTGGCTTTTCCTTCCTTAAATAGTCCTCTAATTTTAGCTTACTGGAATTAAAACCATCTGCGTCAGTATACGCTATAGTTTCGTTTTCCCCATACTCCTGTGTATATCATGCGTCACTCTTCCCATTTTCCTTGTCTTCTACTCTCATCTTATAAACCACTTTCACTTTTCCTTCCAGTACCCTCTAATAAAACCTGTTTTCCTCCTCCTCTGATCTTTCAAATGTCCCTCTTTTCTTTCTATTTCCTTCCTGCTTGCTGTCTCACCTCTCTATCATCTTTTTCTGGCGCTATATAACCTCGATGTTTTGGCGCCTAATATCAATCAATCAATCCTCCTTTGATCTCTGTTCTTTTTTTTTCCTATGCCTCTATTATCAACTCATTCCTTCTTGCTCTCTCTTCTTCATTTAAGGGGGAAATTTCGTGTTGGTAAATCTGGAGCAACTGAATCTTCCAAACTATTCCAAGCAACAGAACACCATTACTTTTGCTCTTCTGGTCCTGTTTCCTGGCATATTTTGGAGGAACCAAGGCAGTACAATGTACCAAAAAAGAATTACCCCTTTAAATCCTCTCTAATCCAAACTTTCTTGTACTTTTTCGTCTGTACCAACTTCCAGGTTCTTTCCAGGATCCTTGTAGCTGCAACTTGAGTCTTGAACTTTATTTTGATAGGTCTATCTTTTCCCTTCTCATACTTCCCCAGTCTGAATACTTCCTCTATTTCCTCCCCTGACTCCGTATTATCATCTTCCACCTCCCCTATCATCGCTCTAGCTATTTTCAATTCTTATTTTACCCTATCTTTTCTAGTAGTCAACTTTTTCTCTTTTAACCCAAATACTATCACACCCTTTTTCTTTTCAACCATATCCCTAACCACATTTTCTTTATTTTTTAACACTTGACTCACTTATTTCTCCAAATTGTTCTTAAGTTCCTCCTCCTGCTGTTTCATTACCTCGTTAAAGTCAACAATTTTCTCTTCGTGAACCCTCACCCAACTTTCCAGCTAAGCATAATTTAATCTTGGTCTAACCTAACCTATAATGACCTAATCTAACTTCATCAACCATCTCTACTTGGTACACACACACACACACACACACACACACACTTACTTTAAACACTAACCAACCAACCACTGCATCACACACTCACACACACATACACGCTTTAAATACCACACACACACACACACACACACACTTTAACTACTAACCAACCACTCACTTGTCCAACTAATCCCTTATTAACACCTTTACTTCCTTCATCTCTTGTACCATTTCCTTCCATCTCTTGAAATTCTCCTCAATATTCTTTTTCATTTGTGTAACCCTTTTAATTTGAAGTTGATGATCTCTTCCTTTCCCTTCACTATCCCTCCCTTCATCACCATCTCTCTGTTTTATCATCTGGTGTTCCTCTCTGTCTAGTATTTCTCCCAGCCATGTCTAGCTAGATTCACTTCCGTCACCGATGATTTCAGTACTTTTTATTTCTTACTTTAAGGGACCCTGTGTTGTAGTCAGAAAATTGGAGATAAATGAGTCCTCCAAACATTGCCACGAAACACCACATAATGGAAGGAGCTGGTTTCGTGGCATGGTCAGCAGGAATCAGAAGCCACCAAGTCTCATACACGATCTCGGGGTCCTTAACTATCGCCTTTCCTTTTTGCTATAAACTTTTGGAGACAGGATTTCCTCGTCCACTCACCCTTATATTAAACTTTACCAGGTGAGCCAAGTAGAGAATGTAGCCGGGCTCCACTTGTTGTCTTCAAAATATCCCCAAGCTCACAGACCAATACACAAACACGTCCGTTCACTACCACTGTCACCCACTACCACTGTGTGTGTGTGTGTGTGTGTGTTCTCCGTTCACTACCACTGTCACCCACTACTACTGTGTGTGTGTGTGTTCTCCGTTCACTACCACTGTCACCCACTACCACTGTGTGTGTGTGTGTGTTCTCCGTTCACTACCACTGTGTGTGTGTGTGTGTGTGTGTGTTCTCCGTTCACTACCACTGTGTGTGTGTGTGTGTTCTCCGTTCACTACCACTGTGTGTGTGTGTGTGTGTTCTCCGTTCACTACCACTGAGTGTGTGTGTGTGTGTGTGTTCTCCGTTCACTACCACTGTGTGTGTGTGTGTGTTCTCCGTTCACTACCACTGTGTGTGTGTGTGTGTGTGTGTGTGTTCTCCGTTCACTACCACTGTGTGTGTGTGTGTGTGTGTGTTCTTCGTACACTACTACTGTGTGTGTGTGTGTGTATGTGTGTTCTCCGTACACTACCACTGTGTATGTGTGTGTGTGAGTGTTCTCAGTTCACTACCACTGTGTGTGTGTGTGTGTGTTCTCCGTACACTACCACTGTGTGTGTGTGTGTGTGTGTGTGTGTTCTCCGTTCACTACCACTGTGTGTGTGTGTGTGTGTGTGTGTGTGTTCTCCGTTCACTACCACTGTGTGTGTGTGTGTGTGTTCTCCGTACACTACCACTGTGTGTGTGTGTGTTCTCCGTTCACTACCACTGTGTGTGTGTGTGTTCTCCGTACACTACCACTGTGTGTGTGTGTGTGTTCTCCGTTCACTACCACTGTCACCCACTACCACTGTGTGTGTGTGTGTGTGTGTTCTCCGTTCACTACCACTGTGTGTGTGTGTGTGTGTGTTCTCCGTACACTACCACTGTGTGTGTGTGTGTGTGTGTGTGTGTTCTCCGTTCACTACCACTGTGTGTGTGTGTGTGTGTGTGTGTGTGTGTGTTCTCCGTTCACTACCACTGTGTGTGTGTGTGTGTGTTCTCCGTACACTACCACTGTGTGTGTGTGTGTTCTCCGTACACTACCACTGTGTGTGTGTGTGTGTGTGTGTTCTCCGTTCACTACCACTGTCACCCACTACCACTGTGTGTGTGTGTGTGTGTGTGTTCTCCGTTCACTACCACTGTCACCCACTACCACTGTGTGTGTGTGTGTGTGTGTGTTCTTCCGTCACAGCCAACCAATATGTCCTTCATCGTCTTGGTCAATACCCACGTTTCATAACAGCAAATCTCAACTTACATATTCTCCAAATGTCTTTTCTCCTGTGTCTGTCTGTCTGTCTGTGTGTGTGTTTTTCTTTTCTTTTTTTATAGAGTAATGTTGTTTATCATCAGTTCTTTATTACTTCTATGTATGTATGTATGTATCACTTCACCCTCACTGTCCATCACAGATAAAAATACTTTAATAAACAAACGAGGACTGATAAGAAAATTTTGATCTGCAAAAAATGGAAACTTTTTGTTGTGTTTATTAAATCACAGGTTACACTCAAAGCAAATTATTCCTACAAACTATTATTGCCAGCAACATCAGGCTACAATTAATTTGACTCATGTGGTATTATTTCCTGGTATACTTTGGGTGAATTAAGGTATTCCATTGTACACTCGAGCTCGTAAATTCACGACCACGTCCTCAAAATGTTTATGTCATCCATCGTAGTAAATATGTTGGTAATAAAGAACAACACGTGTATGATTTTGCAGCACCTCATAATAATAATAATAAATATTGAGGGGGTTGAGTTGACATAAGGTGTTGTTGTATGATTATATTTTGATATGATACTGATTAAATTTGTATGATGGAAGGAAAGTGTCGGTGGTTATTTGATTGTGGCTGTACCAAAAGTATAGGCTACTATTTCATTTAAATACAGGTTATATTCAAAGTAAATACCAGTACAGAAAGCAGTAAAGGTCTGTGTGTGTGTGTGTGTGTGTGTGTGTCAGTCCAACTATAAAGCAGTAAAGGTCTGTGTGTGTGTGTGTGTATGTGTATGTGTGTGTGTCAGTCAGTCCAACTACACAGTGTGAGAATCACTCATTCATTTTATTCTAGATACACACACAGTTTCTCTTTCTCCCTCTCTCTCACGCAATAAACCAAAACACGAAAACTAATTACTAACTCTCTCTCTCTCTCTCTCTCTCTCTCTCTCTCTCTCTCTCTCTCTCTCTCTCTCTCTCTCTCTCACATTTACTCCAAACTTCTCCCTTAACATGCTTAGAATGTACAAGACTGAACGAGAAAATGTAATGAACCAATTTTCCATTAGTTTACAAGTATTTAATTTACATTTCACTCTATTATTTTCATGAAACAACAGAAAATACATTATATCATTTCCACCATATTGTTTCCATGTATCCTGTTTTACATTTCACTCTTTATTATTTTCATGAAACAGAAAATACATTATATAATTTACACTATATTGTTAACCTAACCTAACCACCTTTAGATTCTCACCAATATAGACCAGATAATTATTAAGTGATCACCTAGGACCTAGATGGTTATAAATGTCTACAATAAATCAACTTAATTTCTGTATGTATTATTGGCATCATCATCACCACCACCACTATTACCACCACCACCACCACCACCACCACTATTACCACCACCACCACCACCATTACCACCACCACCACTATTACCACCACCACCACCACTATTACCACCACCACCACCACTATTACCACCACCACCACCACTATTACCACCACCACCACTATTACCACCACCACCACTATTACCACCACCACCACCACTATTACCACCACCACCACCACCACCACCACCACCACTATTACCACCACCACCACTATTACCACCACCACCACTATTACCACCACCACCACTATTACCACCACCACCACCATTACCACCACCACCACTATTACCACCACCACCACCACTATTACCACCACCACTACCACCACTATTACCACCACCACCACTATTACCACCACCACCACAACCACCATTACCACCACCACCACTATTACCACTACCACCACTATTACCACTACCACCACTATTACCACCACCACCACTATTACCACTACCACCACTATTACCACCACCACCACTATTACCACTACCACCACTATTACCACTACCACCACTATTACCACTACCACCACTATTACCACTACCACCACTATTACCACTACCACCACCACCACCACCACCACCACTATTACCACCACCACCACTATTACCACCACCACCACTATTACCACCACCACCACTATTACCACTACCACCACCATTACCACCACCACCACTATTACCACTACCACCACTATTACCACCACCACCACTATTACCACTACCACCACTATTACCACTACCACCACCATTACCACCACCACCACTATTACCACTACCACCACCACTATTACCACTACCACCACTATTACCACCACCACCACTATTACCACTACCACCACTATTACCACCACCACCAATATTACCACCACCACCACCACCACCACCACCACCACTATTACCACTATTACCACTACCACCACTATTACCACCACCACCACTATTACCACCACCACCACTATTACCACTACCACCACTATTACCACCACCACCACTATTACCACCACCACCACTATTACCACCACCACCACTACCACCACCACCAACACCACTATTACCACCACCACCACTATTACCACCACCACCAGTATTACCACCACCACCACTACCACCACCACCACCACCACCATTACCACTACCACCACTATTACCACCACCACCACTATTACCACTACCACCACTATTACCACCACCACCACTATTACCACCACCACCACTATTACCACCACCACCACTACCACCACCACCACCACCACCACCACCACTACCACCACTATTACCACCACCACCACTATTACCACCACCACCACTATTACCACTACCACCACCATTACCACCAACACCAGTATTACCACCACCACCACTACCACCACCACCACCACCACCATTACCACTACCACCACTATTACCACTACCACCACTATTACCACCACCACCACTATTACCACCACCACCACATAACAGCATGTCTTATATAAAAACATATCAACTTTATTGTCATACAATAAAACATTGAAATTATTAGTGAAAATATGGTATTAGAAATTATTACTGAATACAAGGCATTAGATAATTATTATGATTAACATAGAATAGTTTATACCTGCTAATCAAGAGTTACTCTCTGTAAGCAATGTTCATTAAGTTATGTGTATTTCCTTGTGTATCGTCCCTCCTATCCACAGTTATGAAGATTTAACTTTGGTCTACTAAGGGTATGAATATTAACGGTGGAGAGGTCAGTCACGAAAGAGATTTGAGGAGTTGAGTTTAAAAGAACACAAGTGAATTTAAGGTTTATTATTATGAATTCCCAGTTAACTTGAACAATAGTTCCTTCAACAATATTTACACATTGAACAATGATATCCTGAATCCCAACATAAACTAAGAGTAAACAATAATAATAATAAGAACAGAATGAAATACTCTTCCCCTTCCAAAACACAGTGAGTGTTATCCCTATCTATGGTACACATAAAATATATACAATACAGAATCAAAATGAGGAGACAACTTTACCCAAACCAGCTGATAACACAGTACACAGTACAATCCTTGTTCGTCTACTCCCGCTCCACTCTGTACCTCTCGGGCAACAGAACTCACCTCACTCTTGTACGAATGAGACTGATTAAGAGCGTGTGTTTTTTTTTTTTTTTTTTTTCTGGCCTATCGACAATGGTGTTGGTCATTAAGGCCTTTAATTTTTTTTTTTTTTTTTTTTGTATTTTTTTTTTCATTTTTTTTTTTTTAGTTTTATTATTTTTATTTCAACTTTTTGCATATTATTTATGCATTTATTATTCTTATTCTTTTTCTTATTATTATTACAATAAATCTTAAAATTAAACTTATATACTAATTGTTTTTTTGTTTTGTTTTTGTAATTTTATACAAATATTAGTGTTTTCTTAATAATACGTCCTAGCTAATAAACTATCTATGTACCTATTCAACAAATAGCTAACTAGACTAATACCTATTTAAACCAATCGCTAAACGTAGATAGACAAATCGCTAAACCTATTTTAGACAATAGCTAAACCTAGCTAATACATCATATATATATGTTACAGTAAAATCTTCAAAACAGTAAATTTGTAAATTTCCTTGATTTTCCAGAAAATTTACAAAGTGACTGTTTCAATCAGTAAATTTACAAAATTACTAAAATTTGTAGGAAATTTACAAATATACTAATTTCAGGAGCCAGTAATTTTACAAAATTACTGATTCATCGATTATGATTTTTTATTATGATATTTTACACAAACGAGCAGAAGCACACATCATCTAAAGTCAAATGATCCAATTTATTCACAAAACAGGATTAAAAAGATCCATAATGATCTAATTTATTCATAAAACAGGATTAAAAAGAACATAAAGGGTGTGTGTGTGTGGGGGGGGCTTGCACTATTGTAGTGTCAACATACTAGGCTACTTATTTGGACATGTCAGACTGGAGTGACATTTGGAGTTACACTTGAGGTCGTTTCTGAAACAAGAACATTTATTTGTTCCGCATCTCTTTGCCCCACGCACACAGTTACATTTTGTGAAACCTTGCCCACCTGATGCTGATTCTGCTATGAAGGCGGAACGCAAAGAAATTACTTTGTCAAGACAGATATCCTCATTGTTCAACAGTCTTTGAGGGCATAAATCAAACTGATTTCGGGAAAAGCCCCCTTTTAGCACACCAGCTTTCACCCCAATAATGGTTCATGATTCATCGATAACGATCAGTAAATTTCCTACAAATCTTAGTAATTTTGTAAATTTACTGATTGAAACAGTCACTTTGTAAATTTACTGAAAATTCTAGGAAATTTACAAATTTACTGTTTTGAAGATTTTACTGTAACATATACACAATACGCTACACAGAAAATATTTATAAATTCAAAAATATATACAAAATGGAAAGAAACAAAACACATATAAAGTCACATCACTCTGATCAGTTCGGTCTCCCTCAAGAAAATCATCAATTTATCAGTCACATCACCATCCCCATCACCTAAGAGAGCTGAGAATGAGAAGGGGACTTTTACTGCATCACAGTAACTTATGAGGGAAGCACGTTCCTCCACAAATCGCCGACAATGAGGATGATATGACTGATAGATAACACCGCATTGCAGGTGTTACAATGCGGTGGAAAACGTTTGTCTATATATGGTTCTAGGTGTGTTATCCTGGTGCAGTTGGTTCGCACTCTTGCGAGGATTCTCTCTTCTAAACGGTTGGGCCAGTTGGCAGTGGCCCAATTACCCAGTTGAGGCTTGATGGTAGAAATGTTAAGTCTGGTCCACTGACCCTGCCACAGAAGATTAATTGATTTCTTTCCGAGGGATAGACACGACTGTAGATCACGAGGGACGTCCCAAGTCTCCTCGAGCTCTACAGCCGATTTCGCAAGTAAGTCTGCCCGTTCATTGCCATAAATACGACAATGCCCGGGCACCCAGATCAGAGTGAAGGACTTGTTGCATAAGTGCAACTTATTAATGATGCGACCCTGGATTTCATTAGAAATAGTTTGACATGAGTTAATTGCCTGAAGGGCTGACTTGGAGTCTGAAAAAATGACTATTGAATTATGATGAGAATTTAGTGCATAGTCTATGGCTTTGTCTATAGCAAAAAGTTCAGCTGTAAACACAGATGTATGTATCGGCAGTCTGTACCTAAGTTCACATTCACTCGACCATACACTTGCACCCACACATTTATCCGACTTGGAGCCGTAAGTGTACACGTGTGATTAAGAGATCATTTTCTGCTCTTTTTATACCGGCTGACTTAAAGGTAATTTGGAGTGATTCGGGAGTAGAGGAGTCAACTGGAATGGAGTGAAGATCAAAACATTTGATCTATCTCATAGAGTTGAACATATCTTATGAATGCTAAGAAAAACCCACTTTTTATAGACAAAAAGTATTTAATATGGACGTTTCGGAGGCAACTACCTCCCTCTTCAGCAGTACAGAGTTGAATGAAACATGAAAGGAAAATAAGTAGCTGACAGGGGGAGGGAGGGACAAGGTGTGTTCTGATGACAGACAGACCACACCTCACCTCACCTCACCCAACCGACCTGACCTGGCCATTCTTCAGGGACCCGACCCCACATCTGGGAGGGATTTGACCACTAGTGCTCTCATTAATGGATCTAGTTTGAACATACCTTCATTTAAGTTAAAGTTTTTATAGTGCTGTATACATACTGATTCTAATATTCTACGTTTCTTGAAATTGTTGCACTTAATTATCATTTTACCAGAATTCCAATCAATACAGTGGTTGTTGTCATATGCATGGACAAAGTTAGCATTATTTGTGTTACAATTCGTCATATCTCGTTTATGTTCTTTCATTCTAACATCTAAAGATCTCCCAGTTTCACCTATATAAACTAAGTCACAATCTTTGCAAGGAATTTTGTATACTCCTGCTTGGGGCTGAACAGTGGCATTATTTCTTACAAGAGTGGTTTTGATGCTAGAAGTATATTTGAAGGCTATGTTTACATCAAGTTCTCTGCTAACTGACTGAATTTTTTCCAGACTTTTTACATAAGGAAGACATAAATACGGTTTCTTTTCTGATTTGGGGGTGCAATGTTGGATAATAACTCAGTTTCAAAAAATTCCATATACAAATTACTAAGGATGGGGGATAATGGCGACCCCATAGCATTGCCAAATCGCTGAATGAAGAATTTATCATTAAAAGAAAAAGCATTGGATGAAACACAAAGATTAATTAATTCAAGGAAGGAAGATATTGGCATACCCAAATCTAAATCATAGTCTGGCATTTTCCTACTTAGAAATTCTAATACATCGTTAAGTGGCACTTTAGTGAAGAGTGAATCTACATCAAAACTTATCATTTTTCCATTAGTTAGGTTTAGAGACTTAATTTTATCAATAAAATGTGAGAAATTTTTAATGTGTGAACTTGAGATGCATCCCACTAATGGTGATAATTTATTGGCTAAGAATTTTGATAATTTGTAGCTAAATGATCCACAGTACGAAACAATGGGGCGAAGAGGAAAACCATTCTAATGTGTTTTGGGTAGACCATATATGTGTGGAAGTTTAGGGTTGACTTGCATGAACCATTTGGCATCGATGTTGGGCACATTATTGAGTAGTTCTTTCACAGTACGGTTGAACTGGGTGGACAGACGCTTTAAGGGAGAAGATCTCAACTTTTCATATGTGGTGACGTCATTTAATAGATTTAACATCTTTTCTTCGTAGTTAACTTTATCAAGTATCACAACTGAGTTGCTCTTGTCAGCTTTAGTTATGAAAATGGAGTTGTTTTTTCTTAAATTCTCCAAGGCCAAACGAAACCGCCTAGGAATGGAATCATAGGAGTTAAAATGATCCAAAAAGCCATTGATTATAAAACCATTAAGGCACGGGAAATTATGCCTTCCATTAAATACAGACGCAACAAAATCTAGGGCAATATCTCTACCAGGTTTTAGAGCAAAAGAAAAACCCAGTTGCAACACTTGATTTTCAATTTCCGATAGCACATAGGACGACAAATTCACCACTGAGCCCATAACACCACAGTTTCATTCAACTCTGTACTGCTGAAGAGGGAGGTAGTTGCCTCCGAAACGTCCATATTAAATACTTTTTGTCTATAAAAAGTGGGTTTTTCTTAGCATGCTGCTCTTCACGTCATTGTAAATTACCACTCCAATATCTTATGAAGTTTGAACAGATTATAGGATACGATATGTCGGAGTACAGGACCAGGGTCATGACACCTTGTTAATGGTTTGTTGGTGTTTGTGTCTGTTTATGTGTGTGTGTAGGTATCTGTTTAGGTGTGTGTTTCCTTGTTACTGGTTTGTTGGTGTTTGTGTCTGTTTGTGTGTGTGTGTAGGTATCTGTTTAGGTGTGTGTTTCCTTGTTACTGGTTTGTTGGTGTTTGTGTCTGTTTGTGTGTGTGTAGGTATCTGTCTATGTGTGTGTTTACCTTGTTACTGGTTTGTTGGTGCTTGTGTAGGTATCTGTTTATGTGTGTGTTTCCTTGTTACTGGTTGTCTGTTACTTGTGTATATTTGTGTGTGTGTGTTTCCTTGTTACTGGTTGGCTGGTACTTGTGCTTGCTGGTATAAAAAAAAAAAAAAAAAAAAAAAAGGAGAGCCAGCCTACGATATATTGGGGTAAGGAAGGTACTGCATAATGAATGTCAATGTCTGCAAAGTAAATCCAAGAATATTATAGAATTCTAGATATTACAATGGCTAAGACCAACGTCACTATCTCCATTCGCGGCACATTCAGGATTTCCACTTTTCGCACCTGGCCACACAACGTCTTCTACTGTGTTGAGTTTGTATTTTGTTCAGAGTCGATATCTGAAATATTAACACCAATATTGAGTATAAGGGAAAGAGAGAAAAAAAATATTAATTAACACCCATGTTAAGTATAAGAAAAATAGATAGAAAGAGAGAGTTAGAGAGAGATTAGCACCCATATTGAGAGAGAGAGAGAGAGAGAGAGAGAGAGAGAGAGAGAGAGAGAGAGAGAGAGAGAAATATTAACACCCATGTTGAGTATTTAGAGAGAGAGAGAGAGAGAGAGAGAGATATTAACATCCATGTTGAGTATAATACAGTTCATACAAACATCAATATTATACTGACTGTCATAATAATACACTTATTTATTAGTATATATATAATGAAATAATATATGTAGTTTATCAGTAACTTGAAGGTTTCAATTTGCTCCAATCAATGTGAAGAAACACAAAAAATATAATATAATTATTGCATTTTGTTTCCTGAAATAATAATAATAATAGTAATACACACACACACACACACACACACACACACACACACAAACACACATGAATTATTCTCTCTCTCTCTCTCTCTCTCTCTCTCTCTCTCTCTCTCTCTCTCTCTCTCTCTCTCTCTCTCTCTCTCAACTAGTAATCTCCGCTAGCACTTCAAGAATTATTTTCATGGTATTAAAATATGATATTATTATTAAGGAATTAATCTTATAACACAATTTTATATCTAATAAACTTTGAGTGTCTTATATATAATGTTCAAGAATAATGAGAGAGAGAGAGAGAGAGAGAGAGAGAGAGAGAGAGAGAGAGAGAGAGAGAGAGAGAGATAATAATTATCTCATTATCTTATCATTATAATTATATATACTGATACTGTGAACAAGGTGTTATTTCTTAACACCATTAATACTTATTATGTGTGTGTGTGTGTGTTTCACCTGGTCTTGATCACGTCCTGGACACGTGCTCACCAACTGTTACCCTCCCGGAATGAGCTCAGAGCTCGTAGTGACCGATCTTTGGGTAAGGTTGGAACCTTTTTCCACACACCGGAATAGCGAGGTCACAACTCCTCGACTTACGTCCCGTACCTATTCTCGGCTAGGTGAACAGGGGTTACACATTTAAGGAAACAATCCCAAAGTGTGTGTGTGTGTGTGTGTGTGTGTGTAATCCAATGAGTTGTCTGTTGGTTGATGTGTGTGTGTGTGTGTGTAAACCACTGAGTTATTTTGTTGGTTGGTGTTCCCCCCCTGTGTGTGTGTGTGTGTGTGTGTAAACCACTGAGTTGTTGACATTGTTTCGCCCTGTGTGTGTGTGTGTG
>JAWQEG010000295.1:135000-165438 GCA_033782935.1 Petrolisthes cinctipes
TGACACACACACACACACACACACACACATATATATTATTCATTCATCCACCAATTTGTCACACACACACAGATATATTATTCCATTATTAACCAATTTGTCACACACACACACACACATTATATTATTCCTTTATCCACCAATTTGTCACAAACACACACACTATTCTATAATGAGATGGAATAGTATTAAGTTTCCATAAAGAAATATAAACTTGAGTTAGTACATGTATATCATATAGTTTTATTTATGAGAGAGAGAGAGAGAGAGAGAGAGAGAGAGACAGAGAGAGACAGAGAGAGAGAGAGAGTATGCGTGTTTATACAAAAATGCTGAATTAAAAAAATATTAAGTATATATAATAGATAATAAAGGCAAAATTATATTCGTTATGTGATATGTTATGTTGGTTATGTAAGCTTAAGGGATTAATACAGTGTTGGTACATTAGAGTGTCTTGATTCCTCCAAAGTATGACATGAAACAGAACCAGATTAACAAATATATTGGTGTCCTGTTGCTTGGAATACTTTGGAGGAATCAGTTACTCCAGATTCACCAACGCTGTAATACAAGAGAGAGAGAGAGAGAGAGAGAGAGAGAGAGAGAGAGAGAGAGAGAGAGAGAGGCTTACCTTGAGTATGATACTGATGGTGTTGTGTGATGGTGTGATATTCCAGGGAGTCAACACACGACCAACATAATCCTGGAGACAATAGAACCACAGATACTCATAACCAGTAGATGGAGAGCGGTAGAATTCTATCCATCCCACAGGAGTATTATGATTATCTATGGTCCCCACCTCCAGCCTCACACTGTTATCCTCAGTGCTTGGTGGAGGTGTGAGGATGATCTCCGCCTCCTTCATCATCATCATCATCTTCATCGTGTTGTTGTTGTTGTTGTGGTAGAGGTGGTTGTGGCCCTCCGCAAGTCTGTTGCTACCCTCATGGCACGATGTACGGCTCTTGAAAACCGCTTTTCTGCCCTTGAAGCCAGGATTGATGGGCTGGTTGCCGCTCAGGCTGCCAATGACTCCAAACTCTCCACCTTGGTCGAGGCTCAGCAGGCCATCATCTCAACTGTCACTACCCTTACCGAAAAGATGGATACTGTTGCATCTCGCCTTGAAAAGCTTTTCGAGTCAGTCCCTTCTCCTGGTCCATCTTCTTCTCCAGGTCGCTCATCTGCCCCCACTCACCGGACTTCTACCTCCAAATACAGAGTTCGCTAGTGATTGCCGGCTGGATGTCATCTCCTGGAATGTATGTAGTATCACCAGTTATGCTAAGCTCACTCAACTCAAGGCCTATGTTTTTCGTCATCATCCCAGTGTTATTTTTCTCCAGGAAGCATTTCCAGGACGGCCGCTCGCTCTTGGGCAAGCTCCTCCCCTCTCAGGTTATGTGCCATATGTTCATCTGGTAAGGAATGGTCTCCTGACTTACATACATAGCTCCTTGCCACATCGCCTTCTCCGTACCTCCACTGATCCTGACATGACCTTTCAGCTATTTGAGGTTCTACCTGGGAATGGAGTACTCCAACTATGTAATGTCTATTCTGCCCCAGCTAGACTCACTCTTGAGGCTCTTCCTTCTCCAACAGTGCGTGGTATGGTGTATATGGGAGATTTTAATGCTCGGCATTCTGATTTGGGTGATGGTACTGGCTCTATTAATCGTAATGGTGTTCGTCTCCTTTCATACATCCGCAAGCATCATCTGACACACTGGGACACTGGTGGTGCCACTCATTGCCGGGGAGGTACTCTGGATTACATCCTCTCGTCTGGCCTGATAGCATCTCAGGTCCAGTGCTTCTCCGTGCCAGACTTATTCTCTGATCACATTGCTCTTCGGTTTCATTATTCTCTAACTGCTGGGTCAGGTGCTTCAGCCACTCGTTTGCGTATTGCTGTGCCCCCTAAATATTGCCCGACTTACATCTTATTTATGGCCCATGTATTCCCTACATTTGACATATCATCAGCTGAACAGTTGTACTCTGATCTTGTATCTGCTACTCATGACTTTTATAGGCAATACGTCTCCCGGCCACACCTCCAGCATCACCATACTGCCCACTCCTGGACGCTGGATGCACGTATACAGGAGGCAAAGGAGGAGGCTGAACGTGATGGCCTATTGTTTCAAGCCAACCCAACCCCTGACCTACTCCATCGTTACCAGATGTCTAGGGACGCTTTAGTTGCCCTGCAGGATTGTGCTCACACTGAGTCTTGGCAGCGGTTCACGGACAGCATCAACCAGCAAACAAGTGTGGCTTCTATGTGGCACCTCATCCGTCGGGTTGTTAAAAAGACACCGGCCACTGCTCGTCATCACACTCCTGCCGATTATGCCAAACAACTTGTCGATGCCTGGTCAGAACAATCTACCCCAGCCAGTCTACCCATCCACATACAAGATGCACTCGCTTCCCGTGCTGCTGTCCATCGGCTACGTCTAATGTCTGCTCTGTTACAAGATGATGACGATGATGCAGAGGAGATAGCTGAGGAGGAGTTGCGCCGTGCTCTCATTCGGGGTAGAGCTTCTTCCCCTGGTGATGATGGTATTACTTATGCTGTGCTGCGCCTACTTCAACAAGTTCCTGGGAACCCTCTACTTCGACTGTACAATCTTTGTCTTCGTGACGGTTGTGTACCACGAGCCTGGACCAGCAGCACAATAATACCCATCCCTAAGCCCGGCACTGCGAAGTTCAGGCCTATTTCCCTTACTTCCTGTTTCTGTAAGGTTATGGAGAGAATCTTACTCAATCGTCTCATGTACAGACTGCAGGATCGCCTCTCTCCATGGCTGTTTGGTTTCCTTCCCCAGCGGAGCACACATCACTGCCTAGTCGACCTGTACTCTCGCCTTTCCAGGGACAGTGTGGTGGCCTTCATTGACCTTCGAAGTGCCTTCGATGTTGCTAATAGAGACGTCATTTTGGATCAACTGGTTGACTTTGGGATAAAGGGTAATCTACTACGGTGGATTCGGGGCTACCTGAGTAACAGGACCTCCCGTGTGTTTTTCAGTGGTGCACTCAGTCCTTTGCGCAGTTTTCATCTTGGTACGCCTCAAGGTGGTGTTCTCAGCCCATTGTTATTTAATATTCTGATGCATCGGTTGCTCACTTCTCTCCCTGATATTCCTGGAACTACAATTACGTGCTATGCTGATGATATCTGTGTTCATTCTACCTTACCAAGGGATCTCCAGCGGTTTCTTGACTCCTTCTCTGTGGCCTCCTCTCACTGTGGCATTATTGTCTCCTCAGATAAGAGCAGAATATTCACCTGCCGCCTTCCTCAAGCTCAGCCAGTGTTCACCATTGGAGGGACTGTCATTCCCATGTGTTCCCAGTACTGCTACCTGGGTGCGCCAGTCAATATTTGGCCGATTGTCCCTGCCAGACCTCAAGACCATCCCATTGTCCAGGACTTATTGGGTCGTCTCCAGCGCCGACTTACACCACTTCAATGGCTATCTAACAACTCCTCGGGCATCTCCATCCCAGTAGCCAGGACCATCTATATTGCTTTTATCCGTTCAGTTGTTGATTACCTTTCCCCTGCTCTGATTCAACTTCCTAGGGCTACTCTGGAAACTTTAGAAAAATTTCAAAATAGAGCAATGAGAATTATTCTCGGCTGTCCAATGTCGACCAGGATAGTGAACATGCAGCGTGAGTTGCGTCTTCCCCCATTAGTGGAGAGAATTTATTCTAATGTTACTTGCTTCACTGTCAAGTGCCTCCATTTCCCACATCTTTCACCCCATTACTCTCAGTTAGTCAGGACTTCTCTTAGACCAAACTACCCGGTCCCTCCCATACTGCCTGCTGGACGTACTCTTATAAGGTCTGTTTCCTCTGTGCTCCGTGGTCTTAATATAGATATAATGGTTGCAGACGTCCCCCCAGGGCCCCCTCCATGGATGCTACCAACACCTGATGTGAGCTTTACACCTACTTCCAAGTCGGAGCTGCCTTCTCTACAGCAGCAGTTGGCTCTGGAACACATAGAAACAGTGACTTCCTCCATCACAGATCCATACTGCCTCTACACTGATGGCTCATTGCAGGTGGATGGTGCAGCAGGTTGTGCTGTTTTCTCGCCTGACCTGGAGTCACCTCCAGGGGGCTGGGTTGGCCGTCGTCTCTGTAACCACTCTAGCTCAACATTGTGTGAACTGTATGCCATTCTGGATGCTGTTAGTGTTGTTTGTCAACGTGGAGTGAATGCTGCCATTTTTTGTGACTCCAAACCTGCCCTTCATTCCCTCTCTAGTGTTCAGCCCACACACTCTACTGTTATTCAGCAGATTTTATCGTTTTTGGCCTTATTGCGTCACCGTAACTTGACTGTCAAATTTTTATGGGTGCCATCCCATGTAGGTTTACGTCACAATGGTACAGTTGACAGACTCGCAAAGGAAGCCTGCCATCTGCCTCCTCGTGGTGCTGGACGTCCTCTCTCCCTGACATGTTACCTCTCTAAAGTCCGCTCCGCCGCTCTCCTCCCTGTACGGCGACGCAGGGATGCAGAGAGGCCCTTCAGCATCTCCATCACCCATTACGAGTCTGTCTGCCATCACAAATATTCCTACCGTCGTCGAGGCCTCATGGTTTGGAGGCACAATGTAGTCTCTGCTCGTTTGAGGCTTGGCTACCGGCCACCGTGGCAGGTTGCTGGGATGCAGGGTGAGCCTCCCTTCACTGAGTGTCGCTTGTGTCGAGCGCCTCGTGCTAACACTATAGAGCACTATTGCCTAGCCTGCCCCACTGTTCGACACTTGCTGCCCCAGGGCCTGCCACTTGATGTGGTTTGTCGACACCTGCTGAACCATCAGGTTCTGGAGGAACTTCTGGTGCGCCACCCTCGTTTTTGTGGATTTAAGTAGGTCATGATATAAATATTTGTCTGTATGCTTGTGCTTCATTCTGTTATGTTTTCGTGATGTGAGTGTGTGTGCGCATGTTTGTTTGTTTCGTTTCACCTGGTCTTGATCACGTCCTGGACACGTGCTCACCAACTGTTACCCTCCCGGAATGAGCTCAGAGCTCGTAGTGACCGATCTTTGGGTAAGGTTGGAACCTTTTTCCACACACCGGAATCAGGGTTGCAAGTATGGATACGAAAGTATCCTTTGGATACTTTTTGATGTTACTGATACGTTTTTACGACGCTGGACAAAAGGATACGAAATTGAATGAGGAGGACAAAAATGGATACGTTTTGCTATTTTTATTAAAGAATTGGATACTTTTTAATATTAATTTGCTTACAGTCATTATTTTTTACGAAAAAGTGAACACCAATCAGAACTCATAATTACTATATACTATAGGGTAACTGTTTCGTGAGCGCCGAGCGGGGACTCTGGGTAGTAAACATGCCCTGGGTTCGTTGTCATTTATTCATATTTTGTAGTGTAAATGAACAGTATAATATTATATAAAACTAGTCTTGCATACCACTAGTCAAATACAGGCTGCCATTGAGAACATGGAGAAATAAGTGTGCAATATTGTACTATCATAATTTGTGCTTCTTTAGTTTAAAGTTTTTTTTATTAATAGTTTGTATTGCACTTAAATTAATACATTCTGTACAATGACGCTCTTTTGCCCTTTTGGGACGTGTTATTTTTAGGAGTATAGATTCGCGCGCTCATAGGTTTAAATACTTAAATAAATAATGTTCTTGGAAGACCCAAACAGCCAGTAGTTTAAGTTTCGCTTATTTTAAAGCACATTCCTCATTAACTATAATGCATTTTTTTAAAGAAAAAATATTGGATACCTTTTGGATACTATTTTACATTATTTGGATACGTTTTGTATATTTTGGATACGTTTTTGGATACATTTATATTTTCCCCACTTGCAACACTGACCGGAATAGCGAGGTCACAACTCCTCGACTTACGTCCCGTACCTATTCTCTGCTAGGTGAACAGGGTTACACATTTAAGGAAACAATCCCAAATTGTCTCCACCCGACCGGGGAATCGAACCCAGGACCTCTCGGATGTGAGCCGAGCGCGCTAACCACTACACCACCGGGCTGTGTGTGCTTGTGTGTGTATGTGGTCATTGGGTTCTCGTGAGTCCCGCTTACCCTTGTGTACTGTTGTCTGCCTATTGACTGACGCTACGGCGCAATGAATTTAAAAAAAAAGAAAAAAAAAAGAAAAAAAAAGAGAGGTGGTTGTGGTGTAGTGGTTCCCTGTAGCCCGTTAGGTGTGGTATAGTCATCACCTTACAGTGTGTTGGGGTCTTCATTGTTGCTTCACTCTCTAATTGACAACAAATATACATACACATTACCATTATTTATTTTCATATGGTGAAGCTGATATATATATATATATATATATATATATATATATATATATATATATATATATATATATATATATATATATATATATATATATATATATATATATATATATATATATATATATATATCACGGATACTCTAATATTGAGACTATTGTAACTCAAAGACATGCAGGTCATTCAGGAGGACAATGTACAAAGTTCCACAACATCATACATTGTTAAGAGGATATTACACTATAGGCACAGCTCCGGACAGATCAAGGGTCCACACCCCATCCATCAGCGACTTGGTTTAGTCCTCGTCGGATCTGGCAACAATTGCAGGTGGAGGGAGGGGTGTCAGGAGGAATGAATGAAGCATACACTGTGAACGGTATCGAATCACCAATAGTTTAAAGTAGGGTTCTTCAAACTTTTTCAGTCGTGACCCAGTTTTTACTATGACATCATTCTCGCGACCCATACAGAAAGATCTTTTACAAATGATCAGAATTATCAACCTAAGAAAATACAAGGCCAGAAATTGAAACACAATAATTATGATTAAAAGGCATTCTAACCAGAATTATAAACACTGCCTCACCTACCTCTCTCTTTCTCTCTCTCTCTCTTTCTCTCTCTCTCTCTCTCTCAAGAAGTCTAATATTTGTGCAATGATTTTGTTTTATTGATAATTAAATATATGAATATTCGATAATAAAAATATGTTAGGTGGATTCATGTATGAACTTCATATTTATTTTATTGTCACGAACATTATTATTCTATTTTATTCATGTATTTATTTTTGTGAGCCTGCGACCCAGTTTGGAGGAATTCGGGACCCGTAGTTTGAAGAACCCGGGTTTAAAGAAGTGCATACTGCATTAACGTAGGTGGATATAGGAGAGAAGAAATGTGATGATTTGAGGCGAGGGTGAGGGGGAAGAGGGTAAGACAAATGAAGGTGATTAGTTGAAAAGTAATAACAAACAAATATAATTAGAATATCTGTTACATTATATCCTTTAAATAAAGGCACTGTCTTTTGTTCACCATCGTGATGGGATAGACTACTGAATATATATTATCCTTTGGATATTAGACAGCTATCCCTGTATTCCTTTTATCCCTCGTGCTTACCCCGTAGGGGAGTATTGCCTGTAATGATGTGGGCAATACTTTAAGGGTTTTGGCGCCCCTTCGGCCCCAGCCACTAGCTTACATTTCTTCAACTGTCCCTCCTTTCTTCCTATTTCCTTCCTGCTTGCTGTCACACCTCTCTATTACCTTTTGCTGGTGCTATATGACCTCGCTGTTGCGCCACCTAATATCAATCAAATATTTGTCAACAAATTCATTAAGCTATTTACCAGAATTTTCTCTTCTAAATATGCATTTCCTTATAAATTATCTATGTTAAACCTGAATAGGCGCCGCTATATGGCGTTTTCAATAAACTTGGTCTAATTTTATGCATAGGCTATACATATATTACAGTATCTCTCAAGTAACTGGCAACCTTACTCATCCTCCCTACTGTCTTATCCCTCTCTCGCTTGCCCTTCTCTCCTTTCTTACCGTTTATCTTTTCTTTCTCATATTTTTAACCTTCTCATTCGTTCTTAAAAAGTATTAATGACATAGGCCTTTCTCCCTTATCACTTATAGTCCAATTTTATTATTTGAAAAACTACTGCTGAGATTATGTTGTTGATCGCATTTTGGTTCTTAATATGTAGAGGTTGATTGATTGATTGATATTAGGCGCCGCAACAGCGAGGTCATATTCCTCCTTCTCTCTTTCTTACACACACATATTCCTTACTCTCTTTTTTGTACACACACACACCCTTCTTCCTTCCTCTCTCTTTTTAGCACACACACATACACACACACACTTCTTCCTTCCTCTCTCTTTTTAGCACACACACACACACACACCCTTCTTCCTTCCTTCTCTCTTTCTTACACATACACACACACACACACACTTCTTCCTTCCTCTCTCTTTTTTGTACACAGACACTCACACACACATACTTCTTCCTTCCTCTCTCTTTTTTGCATGCATACAAACACACACACACACACACTTCTTCCTTCCTCTCTCTTTTTTGCATGCATACAAACACACACACACACACACACTTCTTCCTTCCTCTCTCTTTTTTGCATACACACACACACACACACACTTCTTCCTTCCTCTCTCTTTTTTGTACACAGACACACATACACACACACTTCTTCCTTCCTCTCTCTTTTTTGCATACACACACACGCACACACACACACACTTCTTCCTTCCTCTCTCTTTTTTGCATACACACACACACACACAAATAGTAACAAACAATAATACCCAAACTTACCATTACATATACCAGCATGAACAGGTGGTGTGAGAACCAACACCAACACCAACACCAACACCACCACCATCGTCAGTATTACACTCCGTCCACACATGATGTCTGTAATATAACAATAACATTAACCTCTGTACACACACACACACACACACACCCTTCTTCCTTCCTCTCTCTTTTTAGCACACACACACACACACACACACACCCTTCTTCATTCCTCTCTCTTTTTAGCACACACACACACACACACCCTTCTTCATTCCTCTCTCTTTTTAGCACACACACACACACACCCTTCTTCATTCCTCTCTCTTTTTAGCTCACACACACACACACACCCTTCTTCATTCCTCTCTCTTTTTAGCACACACACACACACACCCTTCTTCATTCCTCTCTCTTTTTAGCACACACACACACACACCCTTCTTCATTCCTCTCTCTTTTTTGCACACACACACACACACACACACACGCATCTCCAGCCTGGTCATCATCACTAAACATCACTCAACAACGCCGGCTAGAGAGGGTACAGGAGAGAGCATGTAAAATTATACTGGGGGTCACCTACACTACATATGACCAGGCGTTAATCTCCCTCAATCTACCCTCACTGACAGAGAGATACCAACGTGACCTCCAGACTTTTGGTGACAAGTTGCTGCTACACCCCCCCCTCCCCCAGACTCCCTCTACTCCTGCCCCCCACCCCTACCCCCTCCATCTAGGGCAGCCCGTCACTATAATAAACTAAAACCCATTAAAACAAGAACAGACAGATATAAAAATAGTACCATTCCCACCATTGTAAATATAATAAATAAATAATCATCCACTCTATACATGTATCATCTTTGTATATATATTACACATCTCATCCTATTCTGTGTGTTGAGAGTGATAATAACTAGGATAATTAGACTTGGACCAGTGAATAGGTGATGTTGTGTTGTCTGTGTGTGTGTGTGTGTGTGTCAGTGTGTGTGTGTTGTCTGTGTGTGTGTTACTTACCTTTCCTTTGTGACCACCAGGCCACAGATGGACTTGACCTGTCTTGGGGCCTATTCCACAATGACTTTGGTTTGTTGTGATCCTCCCCAACCAACCACACTTGTCAGTCTGAGGGCCTATTCCACAATGACTTTGGTTTGTTGTGATCCTCCCCAACCAACCACACTTGTCAGTCTGAGGGCCTATTCCACAATGACTTTGGTTTGTTGTGATCCTCCCCAACCAACCACACTTGTCAGTCATGTTAACGCTGGGAAAATATCAAGAAGGTAAACATACAAATTACACAAAATATACAAGAGTAAACGGTAAATATTGAATGAATTACCGTTATTGCGTACGGTTTTTCTACCTTCATTACCCACTTATTTAGACCATTCTAAGAGTATTTTCTTCTATAACATTTCCTCTGCAAATGCCCCATTTTCAATATAGGGCATATTCAAATGGGGCATTTTGAAATTAGCCTGACCTTACCTAACCTAACCTAGACCACAGCAGACTACCGGGACCTAACCTGGGCAAACTACCGGGAAATAACCATAGTAAAGTACAGGAAATGACCGGGGCAAAATACTGGGACCCAGCCGGATCTGGCAACACTGCTACAAAATGGTAATTCTTTCAATAAATACCCAAAACGGTCATTCTTTCAATAAATAATTAAATGAGTGAGTAAAGCCAGAAATATTATAATACCATCCGGCAATATAGTAGATATTTACCATTACTTGTCACTATATAAGGTTTAAAATGAGTGTGGTTACCTTGTCACACCCTCTCAATGTCATGTTACTTAAATTACTCAGTTGTGTGTTACTATATAAGGTTTAAAATGAATGTGGTTACCTCCTTGTCACACTCCCTCAATGTAATGTTACTTAAATTATGTGTCACAATATAACACCATTAACTATTATTATATACCGTGGTTACCTTCTTGTCACACCCCGTCAATGTAATGTTACTTAAATTACTTAGTTACGTGTCACTATATAAGTTTAAAAACGAGTGTGGTTACCTCTGCTAAATTGAGTCTGCTTGTTATTCCCTTATCTATTTGTCCTTGCTCTTGCTCTTGCTGTTACAGGTACCCCGGGTGTTTATTCCAGGGTTGGCCTTTGTATCGGTAGCTCCTGTAAATAGAAATCGGAAAAAAAAAACAATACCACGCATGTCTATTCACTTTCTACATCTTGCATACCACATTTTCTCCAAGAATTCTTTCACAGCACCAATCATTTCATCTGTTGTCTGCTCACACAGACCTAACAGTAATATCATCCATTCTCTCCCTGTTAATTCCATTCCATCATATTCCATTTCAGTCAGGATGATCTGCATCATCTCTGTTCTGTCTCTCTCATACTTCTCACATCCCAGCATCACATGTTCTACCGTTTCATCCTCTCCTGTGTCACACATCTGGCATACCTTGCTTCGGGATTCAGACCATCTATAACTTCTTGCATTCACCTCCATACATTGTGCTCTGGCTCGAAAGAGTAGATCACCACCCAGACTTCCCTCATACCACTTCACATACTCTGGACATTCTTTCTCCTTATACCATACAAGAGTTTCCTTTTGTTCCATATCATTTTTCCACTTTCTTAACCCCAGGCATTTCACTTCTTTGTCAATCTCACTTTTCCACTTTCTTGCATCCCAGTCTAGCCCCTCTCTATTCCTGCTCATTATTTTCCACTCATGCATAATTCCTCTAACTACCATACCATTCATATATACCATTCTCTCACACTTCTTTCCCCATTTGCCGTTTCTAATGTTCCACATATAAACCTTTCTTGCCAGTCTTGTATCCTCCATTCGTTCCAGTCTTACTTTGTATCTAAGGGTTGCTTTCACCAGTCTTTCTCTGAATGTACTCCATCCCATATCACCTCTCAAAGCTGCTATCGCTGCATACCTTGGTGCATTCAGTGCCATTCTCGCTACTCAGTTCTGTCCCACCTCTAACTTGTCTATCTCACTCTCCTTCCATGCAATAACTTCCATGCCATACATAATGCTCGGGACAGCCACACTCTTCCATACTTCTCTCACCACATCATACTTGCTTGCTCTCAGCCTCGCTGCACTTGCCAGTCGTCCAACCCATTGGTTCGTCATGCTAATCTTTTTATTCTTGGTCTTTTCACTTCCACTTGGACTCAGCCATACCCCTAAGTACTTATATTCATCAGTCTGTTTCAGAACATTCTCTCCCACTCTCCATGTGTGTTCTCTCTCATCATCTGTTCTATTCACAATCATTACTTGGCTTTTCTCATTACTAAATTTCACACCAAAATCTCTCCCATATCCACCTACAACATCTAAAATACTTTGAAGTTCCTCTGCTGTTTCACTCATAACTATCACATCATCTGCATACAGTAACATACATATCTTGTCATCTCCAACCCTTACTCCTGCATTCATTCCTCTTGTTCTCATGGCTAGTTCTTCTGTGTATAAGCTAAATAGGGTTGGAGAAAGTATACATCCTTGCCTAACTCCTCTCTCACTTCTTACCCATTCTGTTTCTAGATCTCCCAGCCTGTACATTGCTCTTGTGTTCTCATACATACTTCTCACAATATTTACTAATTTATCACTCACACCTATCTTTTCTAAGACTCTACATAGCATCTTCCTATCAACCCTGTCATAAGCTTTCTCTATATCTAAGAAACATAGGTATAGCTTACATCCATCCTTTTTCTTTCTTTCAATCAGTTCATTCACCACAAACATATTATCTTCTGCTCTCCTATCTTTACGGAAGCCATTTTGCTCTTCACCCAGCACACTGAATCTCTCAATCCATCTGCACAATCTTTCATTCAACACTGCACTGAAAATCTTTCCCAGTGTGTTCAGTAGGGCTATTGGCCTGTAGTTTCTAAGCTCATTCTTACTCTTACAGCCTCCCTTATGCAGCAACGTCACTCTACATTCATTCCATCTCTTGGGTACTCTCTCTTTCCACACTTTGTTAAACAACTCAGTCATCTTTTCAACCATAACCTCACCTCCATTCTTGTACATTTCATACGGAATATCATCTGGTCCTGCGGCCTTACAATTTTTCTGCCTTTTCACACATCTTTCAACTTCTTCTCTGCTAATTCTTACATTCAGTTCCTCTGCATCCTTCCATTCCAGTGTTACATTCTCTCCTCTTACATCAGTCACCTCACCTACACCTCCAATATTCTCCCAGAACTCTTTTATGGCCTTCCTCATTTCTTCTTTGTCATTTATACATACACCATTTACCTTGAGACTGTCTACACTTTGAGTACTAGACATTCCCTTCCCTCTCATAAATCGGTACCATTCACGCCCACCTTCCAACCCCTTTTCTTTTAGGTTCTGATCTCCTTTCACATTTTACCTTTTCATCTCTAATCTTGCGCTTAGCAACTCTCTGCTGCTTAACATATGCTGTCCATGCATTCAGGTACTCATTCAGCTTCGTCACTTTCATGCCTTTTCTTTCTCAGCTGCCTACATGTTCTATTTAGTCTTTTTCGTTCTTTCCTTGCATTCTTAATCTCTTCATTCCACCATGGCTTACGTTCTCTCTTTCTTCCATTTACTTTTACAAAACCTATCTGGCTAACTGCTGCATTTTTCACATTTTCTACAAAATTTTCATTCACCTCGTTCACATCATGTAGACTTCCATTGCTCCAACTTCTTTCACTCAGGTCAACCTGGAAATCTTCCCAATTTACATCCCTCAACTTCCATTTTCTTTTTCTCTCCTTCACTCTTTTTTCCTTTCTCCCCTGCAACATACATTCTACCACCAGCATATTATGATCAGACACAACATCTATCATCCTGTCTTCATCTATCCACATGCGAGTTACAATTTCTCTCATTCTACCATTTGCTAACATATAGTCAATTGCAGATTCTTGGTTCCTTGCACTCCACGTCACACGTCCCTCTGATAGGGTTTCATTCAGGTTCTCCATATCCATGTCATTTACAAACTCAACAAGCAATTCACCATTCCTGTTCATTTGTTCTCCTAATAAACCAATATGTCCATTCATGTCTCCCATAACAATCACTCTTTCATTTGCATACTCTCTTACAATCTTCTTCAATAAACTGTACTTTTCACTATTCTCTCTCCTTGCTCTCTCACCTTCCACAGTCATGTATACTACTACCATTATAACTCTTTCAGGCCTTCGCTGATTATTCATGCATTCAACTCTTACAGCTAACACGTCCTCACTACTTCCACTGCTTCCAACTTCTAGTTCTTCAACTTTCAGATTCCTTTCTTTCCTGTGGAGGAAGGCTACGCCTCCTCCTAGTTTTTCTTGCTTTTTCCGTCCCTTTCCAATCATCACATACTCATTTCCCTCCATTCGTACCTCATCTCTCAAGTGTGTCTCAGTCAGGCCCACAACATCAAAATTCCACTCATTCAGTTCTTTGCATATATTCTCATATTTTCCAATTCCCCATCCTCTAACATTCATACATCCAATTTTCATGCATTTACTCGCCTGGTTGGTGTCTACTCCTCTCCTTTCCACATCTATGCATCTAGGTCGTCAAGCATTCGTGATCGGGGACAGCGACCTCTCCCTCACCCACTCACACAGCCGTCGTCCCATCCTTTCACTCCCTGCCTCGTTCAGGTGTACTCCATCCGTCGCAAACAGTCTGTCCTCTCGTAACACTCCATCCATGTCAATGAAGCTGACGTTACCATTCTTCTCCTGCCTCCAGGTGATCTTCAGCTTCATCAGTTCATCATATATCTTCTTATTTATTCTCTTTCTCACACGTTCATACTGTGGACCTTCCCGTGGTCTCCTCATCACTCCCACTACCCCAACACTCATATTCTTTCCTTCCACTGCCTTCACTGCTTCTACCACCTCCTTCACAGTCTCTTCTTCTCCAACTTCTTCCAGATCATTTCCCCCACCTTGCACAATCAGTATGCCATCTTTCATTAGTCTAGCTTCCTCCTTCACTCTCTTGCTCACCTGATGCACTCTTGCTCCACTCATACAAATCCGTCCGCTTCCTTCTGCATTCATCTTCACATGTAACCTTATATTCCTCACCATACTGTCTCCGATTATTCTAATAGGGGCCTTCCTCATCATTTTTTGTCTGAGTACAGGTGGTCTTGGCCTGGGCTGGTCCACCTGTACGGTCCTCTCTTCTACAATTTCCACTTCATTTACCCTTTTTTTTTCTGTATTCTCCTCCGTCTGTACCCTCTGTTCTTCTATACCTTCGTCCACTGTCTGCACACTCCGGTCCCTTGTATCTTCCTTCACTGTCTGTACACTCTTCTCCCCTCGTTCCTCAGTCTCACTCTTCCATTCATTCTTCGTTCGCTCTAGGCACGGATCACATAGATATACCACATTCTTCAGAGATAGCAGTCTTGTTTTTGTGGTGACCCCCACACAAGACATGAGGAACCATCTCTCACACCTCTCACACGCCAAACCACCACTTCTATTCGTCACCCCAACCTCACACACACCACAATTACTCACAGCAGACGCCATCGATAATATATATACAATACTTGCAATCAAATCACACAGAAAAGGGAAGGAAGGGATACACACGTTGTCTTCACGCTGCTGCTGATCCATGATGATGATGATGACTGAGAGTCACCCGCGTTCGGGTGTAGCCTTTGCAACGGTGCTCTCTCACTGTCTTCCTCTGCAGACTCTGCAGAGAGAAATAAAAAAACAGTACCAAAGAATACATGTATACACATCATACTTTCATCCTCTATATCCTATACAACCTGCTCGTCTCTAAATACTCATATTCTCTTCAACCATATATACCCTTTCCAGAAATTCTTTCACACTCTATTATCACTGGACTGTACAGCTCTCGTTCACTAAGACCTAGCAGCACTTTGGCTGCCACTGTCGCTTCAACCATCTCCCTCCATTTTCTCACTCCTAGTTCACTAATTACCACATTCAGCATGGTAGCCCTCTCTCGTTCATACTTATCACATACCATCAACACATGTTCTACTGTCTCATCTTTCCTACTCTCACACATCCCACACACCTTACTACCTTCATTACTCCATCTATATATTCTGTCATTCACCTCCAGTGACTTCGTTCTTGCCTTAAACATCAGCTCACTTCCCCAGCTACCATCATAGAACACTTCACTCCTTGGTATGTCCTTAGAGGAGTACCAATCTAGCGTGCTCTTCTGACTTATGCCTCTCATCCATTCATCTCTGCCTATTTCTTGTATCCGTCTCTTAATCTCATTCATCCATTTCTCATCACTCCATCTGCCCCTTTCATCTAGCACTGGGTACTGCATTCCACACTTTTCCATTCTCTTATCACACATCCTTCTCCACTTGGTGTACCGTCCTGTCCATTTATACACTCTTCGAGCCCATCTGTCTTCATTCATTCCCTCTAGTCTAACCTTATATCTCAACACTCCTTTGGCTATCCTCTCCTCAAACGTACTCCATCCAGCGTCACCTCTTATTACACACCTATATACTTGCTTGCACCTAATGCTGTTCTTCCTATCCTATTCTGTACTACTTCCAGTCTGTTAAAGTCATTCACTGTCCATGTCATAGTCTCCAGTCCATACATGAGTCCAGGTACAGCCATACCTTTCCATACACCACACACTACCTCATACTTATTGGCTCTACACCTTGCCACACTTCCTAGTCTTCATACCCACTGGTTTGCTCTTCATAACCTATCAGTCTTTGTCCTATCACACCCTTTCTCATCCACAATTATTCCTAAGTATCTATACTCTTGTGTCCTTTCAATCACCTTTTCACCCAGTCTCCACGTTCTACCTATATCCCGGTCATCCCCATTCACTCCCAATACTTTGCTCTTATCACTCCCAAACTTGACATTAAAATCATTCCCATACTCTGTAACTACATCAAGTATTCTCTGCAGTGTCTCACCTGTCTCACTCAGAATCACCACATCATCTGCATACAACAAAATACTCAGTACATACTCCCCTACCTGAATCCCTAAACCTTCCTTCCTCACTCGTGCAGCTAGTTCCTCTGTATACTGTTACGGATGGAGGGTAGAGATACGGTACAGTAATAGTCACTAGACTAGACTTACCCCAAAGTTAGCTATCATCAGAATAAAATAGCACTGGGTGGCAGGTATCTGACTATTAAAGTTATGAATTATTTGTAAAAGTACAAACCCAGCCTATATGAAAGAATGCTAACACAACCCAAAGAGACCGTCCATACATATAACCAGGTTCGGATACAGTGAATAAAAGATGATAGAGAAACTACTCTGATTTTCTATAATATATATTAACAATAAGAACAAACACAAAGACAAACAATAAACACTGAAAGAATTAGTAAATGAAATCAGGATTCCCAACTATGACAGAACGTGAGACAGAGTTCCCAGAATATATAATGCACTTGCAATAATCACTCAATAATTCACTACCACTGTGCCATCACTTCAATAACACAAGGCTTTAGGCACACGTAAGCACAGAATTAATCTATCAATAATAATAGTAAGTTAGCACTTCACTGGCACATATAATAAATACACATCAATGCATCACAACACACATGTAATAATAGTAATAATAGTTAATATGAGTTAGTATGAGTGACCCTATGTTACTGTGAGAAGAATATAGAAGTAAACACAGAATTATACTTATCAAACGTTGCGAGTCTCCATCCGAATCTCACCACACTCACTCACTTACAAAACCCAAACTGAGTTGACCCTGTCCTACTGGTAACTGAGCTCTACTGGCTTAACCCCTCGCCTTATATTCTATTGGCTAAACAAAAGGTATACTGTTAGCATCACAAAGACAAGCAAGCGCATCTCCGAATTGTTCCTTTAACACTGACTTAAGCACACATCACTCATATGTTCCCTCCCAAGAAACTATTGGGAGTCAGTAGGAACGGAGACGGACAGTTTATCACATATCCAGCCGTCGAGAGAGGGAGATAAGGTGTACGAATCCAGCGAATCTAGCTGGTCAAGGTACGCTCACCCTTCTGACAAGAATACTTAAAGAAAATGGAATAATTAAATAATCTAGCTTCGCACACATTAGATAAGATAGCTTCGCACACAACAGATCCGGGTGCGAGCTTGTACTACCCTCTCACTCCTTCTCTCACAGTCACTGTCAAAAATGGATAGCAAAACTAACAAATTAATAATTATTCAGGCACCGTAACAATACAGACCAAACAACAATGGTGAAAGTACACATCCTTGCCTCACACCTCTCTTACTCTCCACCCACCCTGTCTCTAAATTGCCCATACTGTACACTGCCCTGGTTTCCTTATACATACTCATTATAATATTCATTACCTTGCTACTAACTCCCACTCTCTCCAAGACCTTGCCTAGCTTATACCTGTTAACTCTGTCATACCCCTTCTCAATGTCTAGAAATTCTAAGTAAACTTTCCTGTTATCTTTCACCATTTTTTCAATAACTTCTCTCACTACGAACATATTATCCTCCCCTCTCCTATCTGTCCTAAAACCATTCTGTTCCTCTCCCATCACTTTATACCTCTCCACACTCTCTTTCAACCTTTCATTCAGGATGCCACAAAACACCTTTGATACTGTATCTGTTAGAGCTATAGGCCTATAGTTCCTAAGCTCCCTCTTACTCTTGTGTCCTCCCTTATGCAACACAGTCACTCTACTCTCATTCCACTTACTTGGCACTTTTTCCTCTACCCAGATTGCTCTGAATAAAGAGTAAAGGCCTTCTAATACTCCTTCCCCTCCCTCCTTGTAGAACTCATACGGAACCCCATCCCTGCCTGCTGCTTTACCTGCTTTCAGTTTCCCTACATACTTCCTAATCTCACCTCTACTTATTTCATCATTCATATCCTCCTCTATTCTTGTTTCCAATTCAAACCTCACATCACTCCTGTCTTCTGCCTCATTCACACCACCTATTTCCTCCCAGAATTCCTTTATAGCATTCACTTTGTCCCTTGTGTCCCTCACTATGTTTCCTCCAACCACTAATTCATCCACTCTGATTCTCTCTTTCTGCTTCTCACCCCTTAAGAAGTCATACCAATCTTTACCACCTTCCTCTCCCTTGGCACGCAAACTCTCTACCACTTTCTTGTCATCCACAACTCTGGCTTTCCTGATCAGTTTTTTTACCTCCTTCTGTCTACGTTCATACTCCTTCCATGCCTCCTCATATGCTATTCTGTCTTCCTCACTATTGCCTACATTTTTTCTTAGTCTTCTACACTTTCTATTACTTTCCTTCCTCTTCTTCCTCGCATTATCAATATCTTCATTCCACCAGCTCTTCATCAATCTTCTTTTATTGCTATTCCTCACCCTTCCTATCCTTCTCTCACCCACCTCTGTCACTTTCCTAATCAGGGAATAATTCAGTTCATCCACTCCTCCATCCATAGTCCATTCCATACTCCTCAAATCACACTTATACAAGTCCCATCTTGCTTCTCGTATTCTCCATTTCTGCACTCCTTTTACTACATTCTTAGCTACTTTTCTCACACAGTCATATTCTAATACTATCATGTTATGGTCACTCATCAAATCTATCCTCCTCTCCTCATCAACCCACATATACTGTACCCTTCTCCTGGCTCTTTCATTCACTAGCACATAATCAATCACAGATTCACTCCCTAACCTGGACCATGTCGCACGTCCCTCACCTATTGTCACATTCAAGTTCTCTAGACCATACTCTTCCGTGAAATTCAGCAAAAGTTCCCCATTTCCATTCACTTCCTCTCCTAAAATTCCTATATGTCCATTCATATCACCCATGACAATAGTCTCTCTTTGTCTATTTTCCGCAATCAACCTACCTATTATCATGTATTTTCTTTCATTATCTCGTCTCGCTCCTGGACCCTCTACAGTCATATAGCACACAATCAACAGGATCCTTTCATACTTCCCTTCCATCTTTACATTAAGGTACACAGCCATGATGTCCTCACTCATTTCACATTCACTTGTTTTCACTTCCTCTATGTCCACGTCTATGTCATGTCTAACTAATAATCCAACACCTCCACCCTTCTTCTTCCATTTACTCCGTCCCTGCCCAATCATACTGTACATATCACTGCTCATCTTCACTCTCTCACGTAACTGTGTCTCTGTCACACCTACTATATCTAGATTCCATTCAGACAATTCATCGCTCATATCTTCCAATTTTCCAACACCCCATCCACGCACCCTATTCGTATTCTCTTCATTCCTTCTTTCACACATTGCTGTCAGTTCTCCACTCTAGCTTTCTGTCTGTCTGCTGACTTCCTAACTCTCTGTAGCTGCTCAGATGCCCTGATCCACTCCAGCAACCTTCTGCCCAGTCTCCTGTTTCCCTCCATTCCTAGGTGGACTCTGTCTCTCCCAAATTCGTCCCCAGTGAGTTCAGGGTCCATGTTAATGAAGCTGACACCGACGTCATCATCCTTCATCATCTTTACTTTCATTTTATTTATTTCCTTCTGTACCTGTCTGTTTACTTCCTTCCTTCTCTGCTCATACCACATGTCTTCACGTGGCCTCCTCATCACCCCTACCACTGCCACTCTCACATTCTTCTTGTTCTTTTTCATTTCCTTCACCCCCTCTACTATCTCATTCACTGTGTCGTGAATCCTGCCCTTCTCCAGACCATTACCACCTCCCTGTATCACAATCACTCCCTCATCTATTGCCTCTGCTTGTTCATTGGCTATTTCTATTACTCTGGCCATGTCCCTTCCCGGTAGGCTTATGCTGGCACTACCCTCTCCATCTAGGCCGATGAAACTCTTTATATTCTTTGTCATACTGTCCCCTACTATCACTCTAGGGGACATCCTCCTCTCAACACACTTCTTTCCTTTCATAATTTTCCTCTCCTGTGGTATTATTGTACGAGTGTCTTCCTTCAACACTACTACATCATTGTCTCCCTCATCTGTCATGTCCTGTTCCTTTTTCTCCTGTAATAAAACGTCATTCCCCCCCGGTGAGATGTTCTTTGCTTTGTTTCTACTAGACAGCACACCCCTCACCGTGTCTATTCTGTCCTCTCTCATCCTCCCTACCTCATCTCTCATACTCATTAGTTCCTTTTTTAGATCACTGACTTCCAACGTGAGGGCAACATTTTCACTCTTCATCTTACATATCTGGCATTCCCATTCACCCTCATTTGTAAACCTATTTTCATACCCACATCGTTCACACGTCATGTAAATACTCTGTGCCTCTACTGTCGCCATTTCTGCCACTCCTCACTCTCACAGAAACGGATGCAAAAGTCTAGACAATATAATAAATATAGTATAGTGCAATACAGTGCTGAGGAAGGGGCACTAAAAGACGTGTGGGCAGGGTTAATTGAGATGAGGTGGGAGCAGGTGAGGTAAGGGCAAGATTAGAGGCTTAGTCGGGTCAGGTCAGGTAATCGCTTATCACGGGAGCGCAGCAGCACGCGTCCTTACTCCACCGTCGCAGTCGCCATGTGATTGACATTTTCCCTCTTGCAGTGTTGCCAGACAAAATGAATCTGTAGAAATCTGCTGTCGCCTATATACAAGTATTAACTCTAAAGAAAACTCGCAGGTCAACTGCTACTCACACACACACACACACACACACACGTCACGACTTCCGAACTGGTACCCAGCCACAGATGGAGGGAAGTGAGGGTAATTCCCAAATACTGCAGCTGTTATGGTACCAGCGAGGGTGTTTTACGACGTTCGGTGGCCTTATAGTTAGTGCCTCAAACTCAAATCGGAAGAGTAAATATTCTCAGGCCCTCACCTGAGAGGATCGATCTCCCGACCTCTAGGTTATGTGCTCTAGATCTCGAGCTTCGACTCATGTGGGATGGAGATTGTGGATTGCGAATGTACGTTGTTACGGAACGGATATAATATAAATGTGAAAACGGGTAGTCACGATGTTAGTGAAGATGTTATCTTCATTTGGGGTTAATGGCAAGTCAGTTTGTTAGTCTGCTGGTCTAGTTCTTTTATTAATGTCTCTCCTTTATTTCTTCAGGTTACATTGCATATAAATAATAAGCAATATATAATTTCTTCAGGTTTTACATTGCATATAAGGTTTTATAGGTAACCTGGAAGGCAATGCTCTGGAATATGATCATGTTAACTGTTGTTTTCAGGAGCTTCTACACAATTCCAATCACATAACAACGTGTAATAACGTAATTTTGTTTATTTGAGGCTAACGTTCTTTTATAAGCCCACCTTTGTTCACCCATATAATACATGGGTTTTTATGTTTGGGAGGGTTACTTGAATTGTTATTAAATCATCCCACAGCTGGACACCAGTATAAAAACCAAGTTTTGACTCGGGGTTCTGCTCGAGAATTTCACTCTTCCCTCTCAACAGTGTGACCCAGAAAAAAAAAAAGATAAATAAAATGTCAATTAGCCAGGGACAAGGACTCATCCCTCTGATACCAAAAAAAATTCACTCACGAAGAGGAATGCCGTCCATTTTAGCAAAGAGCGATAGATTTGTTGCCACCACTCGGTCACCTTGACGAGAGGATAATTATAAACAGATGCCTATTTTTATAAGTATGGTGAACGAAAGCACAGGCAAATTACAAATTGAGGTGTATATTTCATAAAACATCTGCGTGACCCTGGTTGGTTGGACTAGCTCCTCCAAACCACCAAGTCAGCAGGAACGAAACTAACTTATAATTAATACACCTAAAGGAAATTGTAAGATACTGTTACATACTGAGAAAATTCAGTATGGAATTGGCCTATGTGACTCATCGCTGTTACTAAGGGTTTGGTAACGTGTCTAGACGTACGGTACATCTGTTGCCTGGTCTGTCTGTAGACACCTGTTTCCTCCCCCCCCCCCCTCCCTTCATATCACCACTCCCCATGTGACGTCACCCTAGAGAAGTATCATAATTCGCTGCACATCCGTAGAAACTTATATGATTGTTTAATGATTAGTGTTGAGCTTCGTAATTGGTGGAAGACTGTTTTAAGCTCTGTGACTGTTTAGAGGTTGATATACATAGGGGTGGAAGTTGTGTAAGCATATCAGAACTGGATGATCTGACAGCAAAGGAAGAGGTAACAGCAAAACTCAGCCACTGTGATGGGAAATTATCTAACTTTTATTATTTCACTCTCTTTTGCAAACTCAGCAGTTGTGAAGTCCTATTGACGTGGTGCAATCTTTCTTAACATCTTAATAATATATTGTATGTGTTCTTTCTTACCATCCTATAATATGTTGTATGTGTTCTCTCTTAACATTTTATAATATGTTGTATGTGTTCTCTCTTAACATCTTATAATATATTGTATGTGTTCTCTCTTAACATCTTATAATATGTTGTATGTGTTCTCTCTTAACATTTTATAATATATTGTATGTGTTCTCTCTTAACATTTTATAATATATTGTATGTGTTCTCTCTTAACATTTTATAATATGTTGTATGTGTTCTCTCTTAACATTTTATAATATATTGTATGTGTTCTCTCTTAACATCTTATAATATATTGTATGTGTTCTCTCTTAACATCTTATAATATATTGTATGTGTTCTCTCTTAACATTTTATAATATATTGTATGTGTTCTCTCTTAACATATTGTAATCTCTCTTAACATCCTATAATAATTACATTGTATGTGATCTCTCTTAATTAATTAATATCTTATAATATATTGTATATGATCTCTCTTAACATATTGTAATCTCTCTTAACAAATCATAATATGTTTGTATGTTTGTATTCATATTGTTATATCTTTCGTGTCAAGTGTAAGCTATTATATGGTGCATTCTATCTATTCAAGTTATATCGTATGTGTTAATTGTATGGAGTGTGATATCGCGTGTGTTAATTGTTACATTTGCGTTCTACTTATCAATATTGTGATATGTGTAATTTTACTTTATTGTGTTACTGGTTAATTTGTGTTTGTGTTCAATGTGTTTTGTGGGCATCTCCCTGTATCCTTTGTGTTCATTATGTTTCACCTTACGTTTGAAGATGACGTACACTCGTGATACATAATTTCTGACCAGAGTGTGAGGAGCAGAAAGCTTCGAATCGCCAGGTATTGCTCATTTCCCCACTCAGTACACCTATAGAGGCTGAGTTCGAATGCTGGGTGTGTGTGTGTGGTGCCTGCCGTTCGTCTCTGGTCAGAAATTACGTATCACGAGTGTACGTGTCTTTTGCACTGTGCTAGATATTCTAAAGTTCTTTGTGCTGAGAATGTGATATATTGTGAAACGGTAATTAGTGAAAAAACAATATCTGGCAATCCTGGTAACGTAATCTGGAATAATTGAATTGTTACTTTTGTTTGTTTTGTTCTTATGAATATTGTAAATATACTGTAGTTGTCTGTTAACGAGACTTTACGACTTACTGTTCTTGTTCAAGTTTAAAGTACCGGTACAGCCACAATCAAATATCCACCGACACTTTCCTTCCATCGTGCCAACACCTTACGTCAACTCGACCCCTTCAATTATTATTATGAGGTGCTGCAAAATCATACACGTGTTGTTCATTATTCCCAATATATTTACTATGATGGAAGGAAAGTGTGGGTGGATATTTGATTATGGCTGTACATTTGTCTGCTACAGTACTACCCTGGTATCACGAGGATTAACTATCACCGCCATCACCCGTCTACGTAATAATACTTACACCTAAATACAGACCTCTATTTAATCTACAATTATCTTTACAGTCAATTTCTTCTCAATTAATGAATATTATTCAATTATGCCAAAATTAACTTAACCAATAGTTACATAAACTATGAAATATTGCCATAAATATTAATTATTCTTACCAAATAAACAAATGGTGTTATGCTAACGATATCTTTCTTTACATTTTAGAAATGTGAATTGCCAGAGTGCAATATATTGTTATCAATAATTACACTCGTGATACATAATTTCTGACCAGAGTGTGAGAAGCAGAAAGCTTCGAATCGCCTGGTATTGCTCATTTCCCCACTCAGTACACATATAGAGGCTGAGTTCGAATGCAGGGTATGTGTGTGTGGTGCCTGCCGTTCGTCTCTGGTCAGGGATTACGTATCACGTGTGTACAGTCGGCGGCAGAAGTCCTGTCGACTCACCTGCTTCACCGAGACATGCAGTATTCATGGCCTCGAGAAATACGCACGTTTTCTAATAATCTCGAGTCTATGAACATCGCTTGCCTCGGTGAAGCAAGTGAGGCGACAGGACTTTTGTCGCCGACTGTACCTCCTCTCACACTTACCCAGAAAAGACATCGTATATATAACACAGTTCATTCCCACTACAACCATTCTTAACCTTACATTGAAATGCAAGAATATTAATATTAATTTTGTACATAGCCAAAAACAAATTCCCTACTGCTCAAAAAAACATAACAACAGAAAATTCATTATAAACACATAAATTATAGCAATATTCTATATGGCAACCATTTTCCATCTACAGATCTTATTGGTACGACGTCTCTTCATTTTTTTTACAGCTGGTAACAAAATCATTAACTCCCTTCCCCATAAGTATAGGATGTACAGTTGCCAAAAGAGGAATTGCAACAACTATTGATAGAACATTAAATATACTAATTAATGTCCATAGCTGTTTGTAGGGATTATAAGGATGTGTTACAGAAGGATATGTATATTTCCTTCTGTTATACATGCATAATTATAGTCCCTACAAATAGTTGTGGATATTACATGGTTAGAGTTCCATCAAGATTTGTCGCAATTCCTCTTTTGGCAGCTGTACACTCGCGGTCAGAAATTGTGTCGGGAGACGCACCGTTATTCGTACCTTCAAACCTAGGCTGTTTGCGATTCAACTTGCCAGGACACAATTTCTGACTGCGAGTGTACAGTCGCAATCCAAAATTTGTATCTAGTTGAAGTTTCAAATCATTTGACATACTACTAGTGAACCAATTACAACGCTTATTCTGTTTTATATTTGCTTGAACTAACTTAATACTCGATCAGGCTATTCGAAGCAAACCTGGATACATATTTTGGATTGCGAGTGTACGTTCAGTGGAAAACTAGGGGTATTACATATGTATAGCACTAGCTTCTTCAAGTGAGGGGAGGAACTCTTGAAGGTAAATTGGAGTGCTATTGATTCCTCCAAACTTTACCACGAAACACATTTTCAAGCAGCCCACCAATTTATACCATCAAGAGTTCCTCCTCTAAACTAACTTTAACAAATACATATGTAGCCTGAGGCCTTGCTGTCAAAATGTTTTATATGTGCTTCAAATGTCTGAAATAAACAACAGCTTTTCATGTCAGAGGGCCCGGGCACTTCAGACCTGCTGATTACCCATTGTCAATAAATATATTTTTTAGTTCTTTATTTACCTTAGTACAATCATCAACACTGGGAAATGTTGCCGCTAAAGGCCATGAAGTTATTTGGTACAGCCGACAGCATAAATTCGCGTCCATCTTATGCACTTGGTAATGCAAATATGACCAGATAGTTGCATTCTGAACTAGTTTCTATCCTAAAAACATGTGTCATTTACCACGTGTGAAGTATATGTCATCTCTGCATTCAAATTGTGTTACAACATCAATATAGCTCATAGATACATAGGTAGAAATGAAGCGAACTTATGCTGCCGACTGTACATGGTGGGAAATTAATTAGAGTAAATACAGGTAAACAATGGCAGTAATATCATGAAAGAGAATAATAATAATAATAATAATAATAATAATAATAATATCTTTGTCAAAATGTATTGTGTTTGAGTTAGTTACACTATACACTTTGAAATATGGTGGTCCATTTTGTTGTTCAGTAGTGGGCACACTCAATGACTAGTGTAGGTGAGAAACATCTTCCAGATTTAAGCAATGTAATTCTATGTAGTCGAGTTATAATATTTAGTCAGAATGATAGGTAAAGGCATCCACATAGTGAGATAGTGCCTATATATGAAGGAACTAAGGAGACTTACAGCTGACGTACCAGTAATGAGCATTATTGACCGTTACCTTCTTTCCTCTGCTGTCGGAGAGATGGGAGCCAAGCTTGAGCCAACACGTGTAGGGTATTCCATCTGAAACAACACACACGCCCAGATAAGATTTACATGTGAAGTATATAGTCACGAACACTATTAAGTATTCAGGTGTTCTTCGAATATATAGAGACAGTAAATAATTGCACAATAAGATTTCCATTGGAATTACTTCGTTGATAGATGGAACTGTTCAAAGCTTCAACCAAAGCTGTATACTTATTAGTGCTCTTGACTGTAAATTTGGTGTCAATAATTGTGTCTTGGGCTGGTATTCACATAAGTAATGTTTCATCTTAGTTAGAATTTTGTTTATAAGCGTTTTTTCATGGCAAGGACCCGGCACTGCTTCGAAATCATAATATAAATTCATACTAACAGAATAGCAAAACCATTCACTGCTTCGAATTGAGCCTGAAACACTATGGTGAGGTGGGTATTGCAAACATAACAATAATTCTAAACTCTTAAGATGTGTTTTGTATACCGGCCCTGATCCCAGACACAATATAAATCTCTACCAACCTCTCAGGGTATTTACTGAAAGAATTGCCGTTTTGTAGCAGTGTTGCCAGATCCGGCTACGTCCAGTATTTTGCCCCGGTCATTTCCTGTACTTTACCACGGTTATTTCCCGATAGTTTGCCCAGGTTAGGTCCCGGTAGTCTGCTGTGGTCTAGTTTGGTTAAGTAAAGTCAGGCTAATTTGAAAATGCCCCATTTGAATATGCCCTATCTTGAAAATGGGGCATTTGCGGGGGAAATGCTATAGAAGAAAATAGTCTTAGAATGGTCTAAATAAGTGGGTAATGAAGGTAGAAAAACCGTACGCTATAACGACAATTCTTTCAATATTTACCCCTCTCAGCCTCCCACTCCTCGGGAATAATTTCAGTTGGTAGAGATTTATATTGTGCCTCGGATCCCAGTGTACAGTTGCGGATACATGAAACAGACACACCTGAAACGCAGCCCCTCATAGAGCATAAGGAAGCCACAACCAAGTAACCAGCCACAATCAAATAACCACCGACACTTTCGTTCCATCATAGTAAATATCTTGGTAATAAAAAACAACATGTGTATTGTTTTGCAGCACCTCATAATAATAATTGAAGGGGTTGAGTTGACGTAAGGTGTTGTATGATTATATATTGATATGATACTGATTTATTTACACGATGGAAGGAAAGTGTTGGTGGTTATTTGATTGTGGCTGTTACTCGCCTCTACAAACCATGTCCTGTCATTGCTTTAATACGTACAGTTGGCCACACATGCAGCAGTTATGGCTCGACGTTACTTGTGAGGTGGCTACAATGAAGGAAAGTGAAAAAAGATGTAGTTCCTTGACAGGCAGACAATAAAATATTATTACTATCTGCTTGTCAACAAACTATAACTTTTGCTAACTCTCCTTCCTGTTGTAGGTATCTCACAAGTAGCGAGGCATACCAGATTCATGTGTGGGCAACTGTAGGAAAAAGTGGCCCTGTCTCCGCTGGGCCTGTTACATTGCTCCGTAACTGTACCTATACAAAAGGAACACCTGAGAGGGGACCTTAATGTTGACAACTATTCAGTCACACAGTTTCTGTTGACCTGCAGAAGGTGTTGTAGAAGAGAACCGTAATCAAGAATGGCCTCCTTCCATCCATCCTCCTCGTGTGCGTTACCTATACGACACGACAGTGAGGGTTATTCATTCAACGTTAAGACATGAATGAAAGTGGAATTATATATATATATATAGTATATATATATATATATATATATATATATATATATATACTATATATATATATATATATATATATATATATATATATATATACAGTATATAAATCCTCCTCAATCAGCCGTATCCCCTGCAGACCAACAATTATCATACGGTCTGACAAATACCATGTCTGTATAATAATTGCAAAGAATATTGTGTGGAAAATATCATGCTGTACAGCCATAATCAAATATCCAACGACACTTTCCTTCCATCGTGCAAATAAATCAGTATTATATCAAAATATAATCATACAACACCTTACGTCAACTCAACCACCTCAATTATTATTATTATGAGGTGCAGCAAAATCATACACGTGTTGTTCATTATTCCCAAGATATTTACTACAATGGAAGAAAAGTGTCTGTTGATATTTAATTGTGGCTGTACCTGTACTATACATATACATACTGTTATTATCATCTGTGCAGACGCTGTTGTTAACCTTTTTTTTTCTTTCATTTTTATCCAGAGTTGCAAAGCTTTTATAAACTTGAAATCTCTCCACATTTCGTCTATTTTGCTCTCTCCACATCACACAAGTTCTCTCTCTCTCTCTCTCTCTCTCCTCTCTCTCTCTCTCTCTCTCTCTCTCTCTCTCTACATATTTACTTCAATTTCCTTAACATAATCTTTCACACACACACACACACACACCTCCATCAGTTTTCCCTTAAGCACCCGAGACAAGACACAAGAAGGACTCACCAGAACCACCTTTAAGGCAGACCATTCCCAACAGCCTCTACTCTCACAGTCTTTGAAGGCGTCATAATAATAATACGTCTGCCAATCATCGCTTGTGCCCAGGCTTCCAAGTTAGTGTCATAGTCTATAACGAAGTGGCAGTCTGTGGAATAGAGTATAGACTCGATAGAGGGACAGAATGTAACAGGGATGAAGAAGCAAACGATGCATGAAGTGGATTAAAGAAAAATGAAGAGAGAGAGAGAGAGAGAGGAGAGAGAGAGAGAGAGAGAGAGAGAGAGAGAGAGAGAGAGAGAGAGAGAGAGAGAGAGAGAGAGAGAGAGAGAGAGAGAGAGAGAGAGAGAGAGAGAGAGAGAGAGAGAGAGAGAGAGAGGGGGGGGGGGAAGTTAATTTGACTTTTAATTATACACACACACACACACACAAGTATACCTGTAAGTCCTTGTGAATGTTGATTGAGTACCCAGGAGTGTTGAGTACAAGCATAACCCGGGATGTTGTCGTTAAATCGGAGGTTGGCTGGTTGGTCATACTGTAAGGCCACGCTGCCGGGGGAATCGCACGAGTCACCTGGTTAGGCTGGAGGGGTAGGAGGGGAAGTAGAGATTAGGAAAGGAAAGGTAGGGGAGGAGGAAAGGGAAAGAGGAGGAGGAGAAGAACGTTATGGGGGGAGAGAAGTAGGGGGAGGAGGAGGAGGAGGAGGACAAGAATAACGTTATGGAGGGAGAGAAGTAGTAGTAGTAGTAGTAGTAGTAGGAGGAGAGAGAGAGAGAGAGAGAGAGAGAGAGAGAGAGAGAGAGAGGAGAGAGAGAGGGGAGGTGGAATGAAAGAAAAATAGTGAAGGAGGAGGAGAAGGAGGGAGAAATTGATGTAAATAATGGTGCTAAGGAAGACAGAAGAAGGGGAAAAGGAATACAAAGGAATACAAGGAAGTACAGGCAACAGGAGGTCCATAGTGACCTTTTACTAGGCTACCTGTTTAACTATGCTAATCCTTGACTACGTGTTGAAGGAAAGGATAGCAAGGAAGAAGAGAA
>JAWQEG010000296.1:12500-15000 GCA_033782935.1 Petrolisthes cinctipes
TATTCAATGAGCTGAGTGTAATAGGTGATCAAATGAATGAAGAGGATAGAGTGGTACACCTTCTTGCTAGCTTACCAGAGTCTTATGATATGTTAGTAACCGCACTGGAAGCAAATTTTGAAATTCCAAAAATGGAATTTGTCACAGAAAAGATATTGCATGAGGAAAGGAAATCTTTGGTAAAAGATAATGATAGTATAAGTGTGAAACAAGAAAAAGCTTTTTATGGTAAAGAATCAAGGAAAACAATCAAATGCCATCATTGTGGTAAGGAAGGACACATCAAAAGGAACTGTTGGGCTTTGAAAAATCAGCAAACCAAACAAGGTGCAGGAAGTTCTGGGGAAAAGTCTAATAGTGCAGAGAGTAAACAAGAGGGTGATGATGGTAATGAGAGTGTGGGGTTACTTGCTGCTCATGCTATGTCAGCTTGTGATAAAAATGTTTTGGACAATACGTGGATTGTAGATTCTGGTGCTACCTGCCACATGTGTAATAATAAAGAGTTATTTGTACAATATAATGATAAGGATAGTGTTTCTGTGTCACTTGGAGATGGTCATTCATTAGAAGCCCTTGGGTCTGGAAAAATAATTCTAAAAATGTTATTGCCTGATGATAAAATTCAGAAGTGTACTTTATCAGACGTACTATATGTTCCTAAATTATCCTTCAATTTGCTCAGTGTGTCCAAATCTGCTAAACTTGGAAAAGTAACTAAGTTTAGTGGAAATGAATGTAAAATTTTCTGTGAAAAGGATAATTTGATTGTTTTTGCGGAGAAGAAAGGAAATTTGTATCATTTAAAATGTACCATGTATGTTCATAAAGCAAATGCTGCTTGCAAGTTAGATGAAAACATTTGGCATAGGAGGTATGGTCATTTGGGTATTGATAATTTGAAGATCCTGGTGAGAGATGATCTGGTGGATGGCTTGAATTTTGATGTTAATAAAGAGCTGGAGTTTTGTGAAGCTTGTGTAAAAGGTAAAAGTAAGGAGAGTCCATTTCCATGTAATAAAGTAAAACCAGACAGAAAGCCACTGGAATTAATTCATAGTGATGTATGTGGAAAAAATAATGAAAAATCTTTAAGTAACGGTGAATACTTTGTAACATTCATTGATGATGCAACTAGGTATGTCTGGGTTTACATACTGAAAGGGAAACATGAAGTTTTTGCCAAGTTCAAGGAGTGGAAAAAGTGTGTGGAAAATCAAATGGGTAGGAAAATTAAAATCTTACGCACAGACAATGGAGGTGAATATAAATCTAATGATTTTGATCAGTACTTGATAGATGAAGGAATTAGACATGAATACACAATTCCCAAAACTCCAGAGCAGAATGGTGTTAGTGAACGAATGAACAGGACACTAGTAGAACAGATCAGAGCCATGTTAATAGATTCAGGGTTGCCACATAGATTTTGGGCAGAAGCATTATCAACTGCCTGTTACTTAAACAATAGAAGTCCTGCCAGAGCACTTAAGGGTAAAACACCATGTCAAGCCTTGATGGGGAAGAAACCAACAGTTCATCACTTAAGGGTCTTTGGATGTGTTTGTTATGCTCATGTTCCTAAAGATGAATGGAGACAATTGGATCCAAAGTCTGTAAAGTGTATTTTCCTTGGTTACGGCTCTGAAGTCAAAGGGTATAGGTTGTTCGACTTAGACAAGAAGAGAATTCTGAATAGTAGAGATGTAATTTTTGATGAAAGCCATTATGAATTTAAGAAGGAGAAAGATGTAGTTCAGACTGAAACCCCAACTATTGAAATAATGCATTCAGAAGAATGGGTGTCAGATGATGATGATGATGATGATGAACAGCCTGATTTACCAGTGAGGCTTTCAGAAAGAGTTAAACGGCCGCCAGACATGTATGGTGAGTGGGTTTCAGTTGGACACAAAACATCTGACCCTACATCTGTATCAGAAGCTCTACTGAGTGATGATAAGGAACATTGGATGGATGCTATGAAACAAGAGATGAGTTCTATTCAGGAAAGTGATGTATATGAGTTAGTTGAACTTCCTAAGGGAAGTAAGGCACTTAAATGTAGATGGGTATTTAAAAAGAAAATATTAAGCAATGGATCTGTAGAGAGATATAAAGCCCGTTTAGTTGCACAGGGCTGTTCTCAGAAATTTGGCATTGACTATGATGAAACTTTTTGTCCTGTTGCTAGGTTTGAATCAGTCCGTACAGTATTAGCTTTAGCCAGTCAGAGAGGCATGAAGTTACATCACATGGATGTGACTACTGCTTTCCTGAATGGTACATTAATGGAGGAAGTTTACATGAAACAACCAGATGGCTTTGTAGAACAAGGTAAAGAGACTATGGTGTGTAAGCTCAAGAAAAGTATTTATGGACTGAAGCAATCACCTAGATGTTGGAACTATGCTTTGGATAGTAGCTTGAGAGAGTTAGGCTTTGTCCAAACATCAGGTGATCCTTGTATTTATGTCAATTTGGAAGAATTTTTTATTGT